>CATNWA010001760.1:0-25862 GCA_951230385.1 Staurois parvus | reverse complement strand
AGCTCTGCCGGATATTCCGGAAATTGTATATCGCAAAGCACTCCCGTTGAGAAACTTAATGGCCCCTAATGTGGTTGACCCCCCTAGAGAGTTATCATTTTTCTTCAACCGAAAAGGTTTTTACCCGTGTAACAGATGTATGATCTGCACTAACAACGGTATACATAAGAAACCTGTGACAAAATTCCGGTCTAACCAGACGGGAAAATCTTATGATATACAGACAGTCATCACGTGCAATAGCACACACGTGGTGTACCTACTGGAATGTTCGTGCGGAAAGCAATACATAGGGAGAACGACCAGGAGACTAAGGGACAGATTGAGAGAGCACCTGTCTAATATTAAGAAGGGGTTTAAGGAACACTCCTTGTCCTTACATTTTCGCAGAAAACATGGGAGAAATTCACATTGCCTGAAATTCATTGGCATAGATGTGATTAAAAACAACTGGAGAGGGATGTTCAAGAAACGAGAAGTATCCAAGTTGGAGACAAAATAGATTTTTTTTGTTGAGAACATCCGCCCCAGAAGGCCTCAATATAGACCTTGATGTCAACTGCTTTATTGACACAAGTTGATCGATCTTTTATACATGTGATATACACTGATTTTCCCTCTTATGACCTAGAGGTATGGCTATACCGTTAGGGAAGGCAGATTTCACTATAATTATATTATATATAGTTGTTTGACTATTTGGATCTTGTAATTACCAAGTGGGCCTGAGCCATCTTTTCTAGCCTTTTTCCCACCTGACCTTATCCGGAGGACACTTAGAACCTGTCTAGAATTGTTGAATTCGGGCTTATATACTGATTTTAAATGGCTTGCAATTGTGATATTAAACCATATCGGGTTTTTATTATGATGGAATATATGTCTACTCAGTTTGAGGGTAGGTTCTCAATATATGTTATATTCATCTTAGATCTTGTCTATGGCATTCCACCCCAATTACTGGGACGCAATAAGTTCACGCACTACCTCCTTTACTGAGTACATAGACACATATATCGCACTCGGTTAATAGAAGTCGGTGCGTTTTATATGGGATTGTTTTTTTTTGCTTATTTTAATTTTTTAATTTAATGTCTATAACATATATATATATCTTGAGTTTTGTGCACTGATCTTTTAGCAATAATTTATGTACTATGTACATCCTCACCAATTAAGAGGTGAGGTTGTAATAGTATTGAGGTTGTACTATGTTTTTTGCGACAACCAATTTTATTAATACATGTAAGCTGTGTTTTTTACTTTAATTTATCTTATTTTTAGTGATTTGGTAATCCACCAGTGAAACTGAGTTTATGCAGCCTATAACCCCCCCCCTTTTGGGTGGATTAGATGGCTCAAGATCCCGGGCATGCAATGTATCAATCATCCCATTGCCACTGGTAAGCTATATCGGGCTCCAGGTTAATGGCCGGTATCGGCGCTTACTGCGCATGCGCGAACCGCTCGTAATGAGCGTAACATTATATCTTCCCTTTTCCTTATATTCCCTAGAGGATGATATATTCATTGTGAGCCCTTTTATCTAGTAAAGTTATCTTTGGAAGTATTATCACTTCATCCCCTAGGTGATTGATTCTGCCCAGCAGCCAGCTTACATGTCCTGTTATTTCACATACTGCTTGTTCTTCTATTACTCGCAATGTGCTCCAGTAAAATGGCCGCCGTCCGCACGCATCGCGCATGCGCGAACCGTCCGCGATGACGTGACACGGCGGGACTGCATACGCTATTTAAGGAAAGCTATTACAGGAGGCACACTCCCTTTGATAACGTGCCATCGCACGAAACGCGTTAGGGAGGTGCCTGCATACCCTGTGACGTCACTCTGCTTGGCCCCTGTGGACGGCCGGCGGCCATTTTGGAATTCCCTGCTACCAGCTGCTCACTACACATGTGAGTAAGATTTTCAGCTATTTGTTTACTGTTCTAATGTGGATAATAAAAGTACTACACTATCAGAATCTTCTATTGTCTTGGCTCGTTACTTCCGAGCCCCCCCTCCTTCAAGGCTTATTGGGATGATCTGGTGGCCACATCAGGACTGGTTAGACTCCCCCCGGTGGTGAGACGACTACACGCCTTCTAATATCTGGTGTCCCTGAGGTTGTGATGTTTGCCCAGCTGATGCAGGCCAGGTGACCACTCTGTGATCCAGTTCCAGTTTGCAGTAGCCGGATGACCAGGAGTTGGTTAATACTCAAATGCGCATTAAGATTGCGCTCTCTGGTTAGTGCAATCTACACTCATTTCTGCGGGAGGAATATGGTCACAATAGTCACATATTGTGTCAATTTTAAGCCAACTGTAGGGAAACCAGTGGTGCTATCGTAAAGACTGGTACTAAGAACCAAAGAATCCCTGCAAATACTGTAACATACATCCGGTGTAGTGCTCACACCAAACCGTCCTTGCAGGCTCAGACAGTTTTGTTTACACCGAGTGAGGCTTATCACCTGCCGGATGGACTGCATATTGGTGAGACACTAGTCTCATTTCAAAGAGGACAATTCTCCAAACTGACCATTCCAGTTTGGAATACAACTAAACGGGACATTGTGTTACCAGGTCAAACAAAGATTGGAGGTGTAGAGCCCATAAAAACAACATATCCGGCTCAAGTACAATTGAAACAATCAGCAAATGTGTTTACTAATTCGGTGACCTCTGAACCACAGACACTCAAGGTAGGACCAAAAGGGAAAATTGGAAATCCAAATGAGACTTATCCGCGGGTGGGGGATGACAATCAGGAGTGCTGGGACCCGCCAGTGCCTTTGAAACACCTCCCTCCTGAAGATCAACAAATCGTCAAAGAAATGCTAAGGGAAGAATGCAATGCTTTTGCCAAAGATGACTCTGATGTAGGATGTATTCCTTCTTTACAGTTACAGATTCGTCTCAAAGACAGTACACCAGTCACGAGAACTTACATGTCTGTGCCGAAACCACTGCACCAAGAAGTTAAGGAATATCTGCAGGATCTGATAAATCGAGGATGGATTGCAGAATCAAAATCATCATATTCCTCACCCATTGTGTGCGTAAGAAAGAAAGATGGCAGTTTAAGACTGTGTTGCGATTATAGAGAGTTGAACCAGAAGTCCATTCCTGACCGTCATCCAATTCCTAGAATCCAAGACATGCTGGACAGTCTAGGAGGAAGTTCATGGTTTTCTGTGCTAGACCAGGGGAAAGCATACCATCAAGGATTTATGGAAGAAGCCAGTCGACCATTGACAGCATTCATTACACCTTGGGGTTTGTATGAATGGATCCGAATACCCTTTGGTCTGAGCTCTGCACCAGCCGAATTCCAACGCAGTATGGAGACATGTTTAATAGGACTGAGAGATGAGATTTGCCTGCCATACTTAGATGACAACCTTGTCCATAGTAAATCATTCCAGGAGCATGTGGAGCATGTCCGGTCAGTACTCCAACGTTACCAACAACACGGAATCAAGTTAACAGCCAGGAAGTGTGAACTTTTTCAAAATAAAGTCAGATTCCTGGGCAAGATTGTGTCAAAAGAAGGCCACTCTATGGACCCGGCCGACACGGCACCTGTTCTTGCCTTAAGAAACAACCAACCAAAGACTGTCGGAGAACTCAGGAAACTATTAGGATTTATTTCCTACTATCGCCCTTACGTTCAAAACTTCTCCAGAATTGCCAAACCTCTCTATGAACTATTGTCAGCAGGTTTGACACCTACCACAACCTCAACACCAGATAACCAGACAAAGAAGAGGAGGAAACCAATCCCAAAGTCAAAAGGTCAACTTCCATCCTATCAGTCTATAGCCTGGACTGACCATCATCAGATAGTACTGAACCAGCTCATTGAAGTGTTAACTCATCCTCCAGTTATGGGTTACCCCGATTATTCCAAACCCTTTGTTCTTCACTGTGATGCCTCACAAGAAGGACTAGGAGCCGTATTATACCAAGAGCAAGAGGAGAAACTAAAGGTGATTGCTTATGGGTCTAGAACTCTCACACCTGCTGAGAAAAACTACCACATGCATTCAGGGAAGCTCGAGTTTCTAGCAATGAAGTGGCAATATGTGATAGATTCCGAGATTACCTATATTACTGTCCATCATTTGTTGTATATACTGACAACAATCCACTAACCTATGTCCTCACTACAGCAAAATTGAATGCAACAGGACATCGATGGGTTGCAGAACTAGCTGACTTCAACTTCACTATTAAATATCGTCCTGGGAGAAGGAATGCTGATGCAGATGTACTTTCTCGTATGCCATTGAGTCCTGAACAATACATGCAACAATGTTCACAAGCAGTAGACCCCAAAGTCATCACTTCCATAACCCAAGCAATTCAAGCACATCAAAAAGAAAGGATACCTTGGCTATGTCCAATGACGATTGCCAATACAACCGATGCAGCACCAAAGAAGGTAACTCAAATACCAAAAGAGACAATAAGAACCGCACAGAAGGAAGACTCTGTGATTGGAAAAGTATGGAAGTACAAAAGCCAAAACAAGTTTCCATCCAAACAGGAACGACAAGGTGAACCTGTTGATCTTTTCATACTTATGAAACAATGGACCAAACTCTACCTCGACGACAATAAATTTTGAGACGGAAAACATCATCTGGTTCTCAACTAGTGTTGCCCAAGTTGTACCATCACTTAGTATGGAAAGGAGTTACATGAAGAGATGGGACACTTAGGAGTAGAAAGGACTGTAAATTTAATCAGAGAAAGATTCTTTTGGCCACATATGCAAAGGGACACTGAGCATTATATCACACGTCAATGTACTTGTCTGAAAGACAAACGGCCAAATAAGCTTGTTCGGGCCCCGTTGAACAATATTGTGACAACTTATCCTTTTGAGATGGTCTCCATTGACTTTCTTCATCTCGAGAAATGTAAAGGTGGATATGAGTATATCTTAGTGGTAATAGATCATTTTACAAGATTTGCTCAGGCATATGCAACCAAGAACAAGTCCGCAAAAACTGTTGCTGACAAAAAATTCAATGATTTTGTCTTGAAATTCGGATTTCCTACCAGAATTCACCCATGATATGGGTAGAGAGTTTGAAAATCACTTGTTTTTGACATTAGGGAAGCACTGCCACATCCAAAATTCTCACACAACGCCATATCACCCAGAAGGTAATGGGCAAGTTGAAAGATTTAATCGTACCCTGCTATCCATGCTTCGTACCCTGTCACCAGATTCCAAAAAGGACTGGAAAAATTTCACTAGCAAAGGTAGTCCATGCATATAATTGTACTCGAAGTGAAGCTACAGGACAATCTCCATTCTTTCTACTGTTTGGAAGGTCTCCAAGATTACCCATTGATAGTATGTTTGACACTCCAGTAACTGAAAAATACAAGACCTACTCTGAATATGTGAACATATGGACAGATAGAATGTCTGAGGCCTATAAGGTTGCTTCAAAAATAGCTACTCAAGCTGCACAGAGAGGAAAAGAACACTATGACAAGAAAATTCATGGAGCTGAACTTCTACCAGGTAGCAAAGTTCTAGTCAGAAATCTTACCGAAAGAGGAGGTCCAGGAAAGGAAAATTTTGATCATTTTGGGAAGATACCATACATGTTGTTCTTAAAAAGAAGTGTGCAGACAGTCCAGTGTATGAAATCAAACCAGAAACTGGAAAAGGCCGAACAAGGATTTTACATCGCAACTTACTATTGCCATGTGATTATCTACCTAGCGACCAAGGTCAACAGATACCCAAAAGAACCAATGCAAAGAAAGCAAGGGAAGGATCGAAATACAACTCAACAACCTACACAGATATCTGAGAGAGAATCAGAAAATGAATCAGATCACGAACAAAGAAACTGGAGATCTTTCATCCCAGTCACCCAGCATGACCACTCAGAGGAAAGTACAGAGCTAAATCCAGAAGCTAATGAGTTCTACCCACGTCAGCTGGAAGTAAGTATGATTTACAAGGAGTCAGAGAGACTGAGCCTATAGATCAAATTGAACAAACTGAGTATGCATTTGGAGGTATAGAAGAAGAATGCCCAGCAACAGAGAACACACACAACAACTTGTTGAAAGTGATGTAGAGGAGAATGAGGACCTTTCAGATTCACTTCCTCAATGTAGAATACAGCCCTACAGGAACAGGAGACAACCAAAGATTTTGACATATGACACTTTAGGTCAACCCAGTAGTGTTACCAGAGTTTCAACTTACTATTGCCATGTGATTATCTACCTAGCGACCAAGGTCAACAGATACCCAAAAGAACCAATGCCAAGAAAGCAAGGGAAGGATCGAAATACAACTCAACAACCTACACAGATATCTGAGAGAGAATCAGAAAATGAATCAGATCACGAACAAAGAAACTGGAGATCTTTCATCCCAGTCACCCAGCATGACCACTCAGAGGAAAGTACAGAGCTAAATCCAGAAGCTAATGAGTTCTACCCACGTCAGCTGGAAGTGAGTATGATTTACAAGGAGTCAGAGAGACTGAGCCTATAGATCAAATTGAACAAACTGAGTATGCATTTGGAGGTATAGAAGAAGAATGCCCAGCAACAGAGAACACAGAACAACTTGTTGAAAGTGATGTAGAGGAGAATGAGGACCTTTCAGATTCACTTCCTCAATGTAGAATACAACCCTACAGGAACAGGAGACAACCAAAGATTTTGACATATGACACTTTAGGTCAACCCAGTAGTGTTACCAGAGTTTCATCTATACAGGTTATAGACAGTATTCCTACATTACCTGTTGACTCTAGCTGGTATTTCAGTTCAGAATGTTTTGCTGAAGACTATAGAAGTTGGTAGAAGTGATTATGTTTATTGATCCATTGTTTACTATTTGGGACACTATACCAAAGTTAATTACCAAAACCAGAATAATTATATGTTGCTTTTCTGTTGGTTCAAGTAAGGAAAAATATAATTGCATTTGTACTGCAGATATTGTAGGTCAGGCAGAAACAGTTTTAGGTGAGGGAACTAGATGTTACAAAGAGACAGAGTCGGCCGATAAAAGTACAGAGCAGTAGATGGCAACGTTATGCTGCATTGTTGATGTACAATGGGTATTCCGCCATTATGATAAAAAGGTATAAAAGTAATAAGATGTTCCCTAGTTTCTCATCACCTTTGTCTAAACTTAGTAACCTATACAAATATGTATAGAAAGGGGTTTTACTAAATAGTTGGTTACACGCAACTATATCTTGCCAGGTACTATAGCGCTGTGGGCCTGGTGGGAAGCTGTGATGTAATAGGGAGTAGATGTCACAGGGAGGATGTTTCCTCAAGTAACTTGGTTACTACTTACCATTGGCTTCCTATGGTTACTACTAGACAAGTAAAAGAATGTTTTCTTAAAAAAATTCTGCGTATGTCAGGGACGACATAACAAATTTGTGGGGGAGAGTGTAAGAGGTGTAGAAAATAGGCAGCCCCATAAAATTTAAATCCAAAGCCTAATACCTAATATAACAGTAATCTATCTTTGTCAATAGAAGATACTAGTGATTGCATTTTTATTGTACCATCACAAGAGGGCAGAACTACTTCCTGTGATAATAGGAAGACACAGAAGTAGGAACAAAAAGTCTAACACTTTGTTTCCTACAGGACAGTGATTACAGTGAACATATCCAGTCACATGTAATTAAGGGTTTTCTGTGTTTGTTACAGGTAAGCAGGAGGCTGTTTAACATGATAAATAGGACAAAATGACTTAACATGTGCCCTGGTGGTTAGTAAATGTCGCTGTTACTATTATGCAATCAGATTACTTGTAGCATAAATGTGAATATATATTGCAGCTATGTGATTTGGCGCTAAGATACAGGGAATGTGATTTCTCTATTGTAATACGCTATTGTTATGCAGAATAGGTCACTAGCATATCTGCAGAGGTCTAGATATTCAGTATTGCAATTAAAGATGTTTATTAATGTATATGAAAATACTTATTAATGTATATGGAAATATTTAGTAAGGTATAGAGGACAGTGATTACAGTGAACATATCCAGTCACATGTAATTAAGAGTTTGTGTTTGTTACAGCCATTCCTAATAAAGCACTTCTGGTTTCACCCGACCCATCCTTCGATAGCGTCAGATTGCCTGTCATTACACCAATGTCATCACATTTAACCCCTTGTTTGCCAGGAACATGCTCACATACACAATAAACCTCCATTGCTAGTATAGTGTCTGAACGGATCAATATCTTTGATCAGATCAGCACTATACCAGTGTTCACATTAGTATAGTGTCCCCAAAAATGCAGAGTTAGTGGGATCAGCCTTGGAACCTGCCAGCACCTGCGTTTAGCCCCTACGCCCCCCCCTTCTCCCCGCAGCAAGTACCGTGCCAGTAGATCACTGTCACTTGATACATTGCACACAAAACCGCAGTGTTGGCAGAATCAGGCCTGATCTCTGTTAGCACTTGCTGGTAAATTTTTTGTAATACGATTTTGAAGCCTACCTCTGAAGCAGCTGGTTTACACTGTCAAAACCGGTCAGGAAGGGCGCCACCATAGCCCCAGATCCACCAATGATGACTCATGCCTCAGCCTGATAAGTATCAATCTACACTGGATTCAGCTCCTGTATCATGAACTGTATTTACTTAAAGGGACCCATGCTCTAGTATGCTCCTGGGGACTGCTTTATTCATATATTTACACAGTTGCTATTGGAAGATTTATTTGGTCTATGTTGAGGGAGGCCTTGTTCACTCAAACCCTCCATGGGACGGCACCCTTATTCCTTTGGGTGCTAGAGGGGGGTGAAGACGTATACTAAACATATCTAAGGGACTGCTCTACTTGTCTACATCATTGCCATTGGAAGACCAACTCTGTTCATGTATGAGGGAGGTCTTGTCAATTCTAATCCTCCCTGGGACGGCACCCCTATTCCTTGTGGGTGCTATAGGGGGGTGAAGATGTGCAACAATTTATACCACATTATACTTAACCTGTTTCCTCCTCTGGACTAGAATTAATCACTGTCTTCCATTTGGGCTCTGCAACCATTTATTACAAGATGCTCTGAGTCATCTATTCAATGCATGAGGGAGGTTGACATAGCATCAAGTTCCTCCTGTGGACTGCATGTTTACGTGATATATATTTTTCATCTACCATGCATGTCCCCTATAAAAGGCGCATCACTACAATTCAAGAATTGTCTCTTATAATGGGGGCTTCATTGGTTCTACCCTGCAATATGGAGATGATATAGTTACTTTGGAATTATACATATTTCAGTGTTTGGTTCACTATGTTCCCCAATCTTAGGGGTTTAGTATGGAAATTGTGGAGCGTGGTGCTTTATTGTTTTGTTTTGTATGTTTTTAAAGATATTTTTTCATTGAATCACCTTTTTACCATCAGCCTGTGTATTTATGCCAATATACTATGAATAAGTATTTACATACATACAGTATATAAAAAAAACATGAGTCCTGGTTGAATCCATAACCAATTTCTTTAGTTTGGTATGCATATACTGTAGGTGTTTGATTGTGGATTCCCAGACTACTGCTTTTGAGACCTTGAGGCCCTCTTTTTCTGGGAGATTTTTAAAAACTTTTTGTAGCGGTTCAAGCAGCCCCTGACAGCCAGGTGCTCTTTTGCCCGTGAGTCGCACTAGGTACCTATAAATTTAGCGGCCAAAATGTCAAATGAAAGGTACACTAGTGAATAGGCCTACAGGATTCTGAGCATGTCAGGTGAGAGGGAAGGGGAAGACTCCCTGACAAAATCAGCCTCAGAATATGAACCTGTAGACAGCAGCTGCACCATGACAGATAGCTCAGACGATGGAGAAGAGGTCCCTGCTAAGGTCAGACATACCCGACCCCATTCCCAGGTTGCTGAAATGTTACAATCGCATGATGATTCTCATATGCAGCAGAGTGCCAATACTAGTGCCGCTCTACTTTTTGGTGATATGGCGAGCACCAGCGGCCTGGTACATCCTGGTCTTATACATACCAGCACTGCAGTATCCCTTAGTGAAGTGGCAAGTCCCATAAGTGCAGTAGAAGCTGGTGCGGTGGCAAGCACAAGTGGTGTCCCGCAGCCACCAAGAATACGCACACAGGCCCGTAGAGCTCATAGTGTACTTACGGATGTCCTTGCAAATCCCGATTGGCAGCCAACAAATTCTGTAGCGCTCGTACTTTCCCCATTTACTGCCCAACCAGAAATTCAGGTGGATACAGCACCTACTACTCCCTTTGATTTTTTTGGAGCTCTTTTTCATGGAAGATCTGTATGCATTGATTGTGGATCAAAGCACTTTATATGCACAACAGTCTATTGCCACCAACCTAAATTCAAACATTGCCAGACCATTTGCATGGAGACCCATTACGGTTTCCGAATTTAAAGTTTTTTGGGGGCCTAACCCTCAACATGGGCATTACTAAAAAAAAAGAATTGTGGTTGTATTGGTCCATAGACCCGATTCATCATATGCCCGTGTTCTCTGCTGCCATGGCCAGGCATAGATATGAGAGTATAATGTGTTTTATGCATTTCAACGACAACACACTCTGTCGTCCTTGGGGTAACCCTGAATTTGACCGGCTCAACAAAATTCAGCCCCTCGTAAATCACCTTAATCAAAAATTTGCAGATATCTATACTCCCCAGCAAAACATCTGCGTTTTTGAGTCCCTCATTCATTTTTTCCTTGCAAACAATTTCTCCCCAGCAAGCGTGCCAGATATGGGGTCAAGATGTATAAGACCTGTGAGAGGGCTATACATTTAAGTTTCAGATTTACGAGGGAAAAGATGGCCCCCCAGATGCCCAGACTACATGGGGAGCAGTGGCAAGATAATTTGGGACTTGATGTCATCCTTTTACCATACGGAGTACCACTTATACGTGGACAATGTTTATTCAAGCATGTCACTATTTAGACATTTGTACAATCTTGGAATTGGCGCATTTGGCACTGTGCGACCTAATCACCTGGGCTTCCCCCAACAGCTTGTAAATACCTGTCCTAGAGAGGGGTAAAAAGCCTGCTTGAGAAATGAGAAATTGCTCGCAGTGAAGTGGAAGGACAAACGGGATGTTTTCATCCTGTCTTCCATTCATGCAGACGTGACCAATCAAATTGCCACGACAGCTGGTGTTGTTGAGAAGCCCCTCTGTGTCTACGACTATATCCTTAACATGGGAGGGGTGGACTTCAAGGACCAGATGATGAAGCCATAAAGCCAGACACTGGTAGAAAAAAGTGTCTGTTTATTTATTTCAATTGGCTCTATATAATGCTTTTGTGCTTTACAAAGCAACTAGACGAAGTGGATTCTTCCTAAAATTCCAGGAAGAGATCAGCCCTTTTGTATCCAGAAGGTGCAATGGCCCCAACCCAGATGCAGTTAGCTGGCTGCATGAGAGGCATTTTCTTGATGCCATTCCTGGTACCCCAACCCAAAGGACACCTCAAAAAAGATTTTGTTTCTGTAACAGACATGGAATTGGGCGTGACACACATTTTTTTTGTCCCTCCTGTCCTGGCCAACCTGGTCTCTGCCTCAAGGACTGCTTCCATCACTACCACACACTAGAGGAGTATTAGTATAGGGTACAGCATGGCACAGTTCTACCCCATACTCGGTAGAAGTAGCAGAATGTATTTTGGGGTGTAATTCCACATATACCCATGGCTTGTGTGAGCAATATATCATTTAAGTGACAACTTTATTTAAAAAAAAAATTTTTTTGTCATTTTCCAAAAACTTGTAGCAAAAAAAAAAATCTTCTAAGGACTCAACATGCCTTTCAGCAGATAGCTTAGGGTGTCTACTTTCTGAAAAGGAGTCATTTTGGGGTGTCTGTACTGTCCTGGTATTTTAGCACCTTAAGAAATGTGATAGACAGTCAGAAAGTAAATGCTGTGTAAATTCCATTATCATTACCAAAGGTCTCCAAACTGTGGCTCGGGGGCTGGATGAGGCCCTTTGCCAGCCTTTAACCAGCCCTTGGGGTACTATTCCTCTGAATGATACAAGGCACTATTTCTCCCACTGACACCAATTATGGGTTATTATTCCTTCCACTAATACCAATGATGGGGCAATACTCTTCCTTTTAATGACCACCAACACTGAGGCCATGTTTATTCTCACTGATGCTGGGCCCTGGACATTTTCTACCCCTATTGACCACAATCTGACCCCTCTAAAGTCTGAGGTACAGTAAACTGGCCCTTTGATTGAAAAGTTTGGAATAACAAATGGTGTAAATTGCAGTATCTATACCAGGGGTCCTCAAACTTTTTAAACAGGGGGCCAGTTCCCTCAGACTGTTAGAGGGCCGGACTATAGTTAAAAAAACAAAAAACTATGTACAAATGCGGACACACTACAGGAGATGACCAGAGACTGTGGACATACAACGGTGGCGGGAATACTGGGCCCGGCCGCTCCATGAGACGCACAGACATTTCCCCCCAAGTGTGTCTTATGGAGTGAAATAGTGCCCTATCATTGGTGTCAGTGGGGGGAGGAATAGTGCCCCATCATTGGTGTCAGTGGGAGGAATAGTGCCCCATCATTGGTGTCAGTGGGAGGAATAGTGCCCCATCATTGGTGTCAGTGGGAGGAATAGTGCCCCATCATTGGTGTCAGTGGGAGGAATAGTGCCCCATCATTGGTGTCAGTGGGAAGAATCATGCCCCATCATTAGTGGCAGTGGGAGGAATAGTGTCCCATCATTGGTGTCAGTGGGAAGAAACGTGCCCCATCATTGGTGTCAGTGGGAGGAATAGTGCCCCATCATTGGTTTCAGTGGGAAGAATCATGCCCCATCATTAGTGTCAGTGGGAGGAATAGTGTCCCATCATTGGTGTCAGTGGGAAGAAACGTGCCCCATCGTTGGTGTCAGTGGGAAAAAACGTGCCCCATCGTTGGTGTCAGTGTGGGGGGGGGGATAGTGCCCCGTCATTGGTGTCAGTGGGGGAAGGGGATAGTGTCCCAACATTAGTGTCAGTAGGAGGAATAGTGTCCCATCATTGGTGTCAGTGGGAAGAACAGTGCCCCATCATTGGTGTCAGTGGGAGGAATAGTACGTCATTGGTGTCAGTGGGGGGGAATAGTGCCCCATCATTGGTGTCAGTGGGAGGAATAGTGTCCCATCATTGGTGTCAGTGGGAAGAATAGTGCCCCATCATTGGTGTCAGTAGGAAGAATAGTGTCCCATCATTGGTGTCAGTGGGGGGGAATAGTGCCCCATCATTGGTGTCAGTGGGAGGAATAGTGTCCCATCATTGGTGTCAGTGGGAAGAATAGTGACCCATCATTCGTGTCTGTGGGAGGAATAGTACGTCATTGTTTTGTCAGTGGAGGGGATAGTGTCCCAACATTGGTGTCAGTGGGGAAAGAATAGTGTTCCATCATTGGTGTCAGTGGGGGTGGAATAGTGCCCCATCGTTGGTGTCAGTGGGGGGGAGGAATAGTGCCCCAACTTTGGTGTCAGTGGGGGGTAGGAATAGTGCCCCATCTTTGGTGTCAGTGGGGGGGAGGATAATGCCCCATCGTTGGTGTCAGTGGGGGGGAATAGTGCCCCATCGTTGGTGTCAGTGGGGGGAGGAATAGTTCCCCATCATTGGTATAAGTGGGAGGAATAGTGCCCCATCATTGGTATCAGTGGGAGGAATAGTGCCCCATCGTTGGTGTCAGTGGGAGGAATAGTGTGCCCCATCATTGGTGTCAGTGGGAGGAATAGTGCCCCATCATTAGTATCCGTGACACTAATGATGGGGCACTATTCCTCCCACTGACACCAATGACACTTAACTTGCTGACCCCTGCTCCAGCATGGTGCTGCTGCAGCCAGCATACCTGGTTGCAGCAGCACCATCTGCACGGCACACTTACCTGTCAGCGTCCTTCTTCACTCCGGCCTCTCCCTCACTTGATGTTCGCGGGCCGCTCGGCCCGCATCCTCGTAGGTGATTGGCCGCCTGTGTGCCTTTCCTGAGCTACAGTCCTGGCGCCTAATCACCGGTGAGGAGGCGGAGCTGAGCGGCAGGAGTGAGGGAGTGGCCGGAGTAAATGAAGGAGCAGCGCTTCCTGGACTGGATCGTCATGGGACTGGGACCGGAGTCAGGTAAGGTATAGCAGCCCCCTGCCCACCCCTGTACTTAGTGTCCCTTCCTGTCCCGCCCCTGCCGGCGGGCCGGATAAATGACCTCGGCGGGCCACATGTGGCCCGCGGGCCGTAGTTTGAGGACCCCTGATCTATACCATAGTTTGTAGATGCTATTACTTTCACACAAACCAATTAATATGCAGTTGTTGGGATTTTTTGTTACCAAAGACATGTAGCAAAATACATTTTGGCCTAAATTTATGACGAAATTTGAGTTTTTTGGATTTTTTTTATGACAGAAATGAGAAAATATCTTTTTTTAAACATTTTTTTTGTTTAAAGCGCAAAAATAAAAAAAAACCAGAGGTGATCAAATACAACCAAAAGAAATCTCTATTTGTGTGAAAAAAGGACATAAATTTAATTTATGTACAGTATTGCTTGACCGCGCAATTATTATTTAAACTAGTGCAGCGCTGTATAGCAAACAAATGGCGTAAATTGCAGTTTCTGTACCATAGTTTGTAGAAGTTATAACTTTCACACAAAGCAATCAATATACACTTATTGGTATTTTTTTTACCAAAAACATGGAGCAGCATACATTTTGTCCTAATTTTACTATATATTTTGTATAGCCAAAGGTAACAAATGGTTTTTTTTTCACAATTTTCAGTCTTTTTTTGTTTTTAGCGCAAAAAATAAAAAGTGCACATGCGATCAAATACCACCGAAAGAAAGCTCTATGTGTGTGAAAAAAGGACATAAATTTTGTTTGGGTACAGCATTGCATGACCCGCGCAATTACCAGTTGAAATAGTGCAGCGCCGAATAGCAAAAAAAGGTCTGGCCAGGAAGGGGGGGGGGGGTAAATCCTCTGGAGGGCAAGTGGTTACATTTTCTGACATGTTGGTGTTATATGTTATATCTTTCATTTGGATGTTATAGGTTGCAGTAAATACAGCTGGATAAAACAAAAACTGTGCCTGTCTTCATTTCAGGCTGCAAAGTAGGAAAATGTGATTTTTTTTTTAAGGGGGGGGGGGTGATTCTTTTCTATACTCACTGTATATCTTTAGAGAAGTCTATCCTGTCTCCCCCTAAACTAAAACCTTCTCCATCAGCTTTCCCCCCACAGTTTTTACCTTTTATATCACTTATATCCCTTTTAGTTTGTAAGCTTGGCCAGGGCCCTCTGGTTTCTCTTATCCTCTTATAGTGAATTGTTTTGCAACTGTACTGTCTATTGTCATTTTGTAAAGCATTGTGCAAACTGTTGGTGTTTTGTAAATCCTTTAACAAATAATAATTACCATTCAAATACAAGCTGTATGCAGGGGACAAGGCCAAACAGCGCCCCCCCAAAATGGTTGAACATTATGTGTCAGCAAATATCCCCTCCCACCCCCCAAATAAATTGAGAACTAATCTCTTTACTTACTACCTTAGCATAAATTCCATTTGCAAGCCAAAATTCTCCCCAAACAAGAAGTCCTCCTCTTCCAGTACAAACTCCCTTCCCAGCTAAAATACTCTCCTCTGTAAATTCCCCCACCTAGAACAAGTCCTCTACTTCTCAAATTTTCACCCTGAGCATAAATCCTCTCCCAGCACAAATCTCCCCAAATCAACCTCTCCTAGCACAACCTCCACAGTCATCCCTACTAGCACAGATACCCCCCCCCCCCTAAATCCCTCTTCCTAACTAAATCCCCCTTCCTAACACAAATCCCCCCCTCCAAATCACCCCTTCTAGAACACCCTCTCAATTCCCCACCATGACCCGGGCAGCCACCCCTTCTGCCCTCCCCTTGCCCCAGCCCTGCATGTATGTTCTCTTTGTTCTGGTATTAGCAGGTGTTTTACGAAAACAAACATTATAGGTGAACTTCAAAAAGATATTTTGTCCAAAAACCTGCATGCCAGAGGGGTTGGGAAGAATGTGACATGGACTGTCCCTTTAACCACTTCCCGTCCGGCCGCTGTTTATAAACGGCAGGACGGGACACCTACAGGAGCGGGTTGCCGTCTCTAAACGGCACCTTGTATGTGAGGCTCGTGCGCGGCTCCTAGAGCGCGCACCCGCGAGCCCGATGATCGCCGAGTCCGACGGACACGGTGGATTAAGTGACATGGTATGGGACCAATGAAATCGGTCCCATACCATGTGATCAGCTGTGTCCAATAAGGACACAGCTTAAGTGTAAACAAAAGCCGCATGGTGCGCTTCCGCCTCCTTCTCCTCTCACGGAGTTGTCTGTGAGAGGAGAAACAGCGAAGAAGAGGGTTGTAGCTAACTGCCCTCCACCTCAGTGACACCTGATCGCCCCTAAAGTGTCCCTGATCGCCCCTAAAGTGGCCCTGATCGCCCCTAAAGTGGCCCTGATTGCCCCACGTGTCCCTGATCACCCCAATAAGTGGCCCTGATTGCCCCCACAAGTCCCTGATTGCCCCCACAAGTGTCCCTGATTGCCCCCACAAGTGGCCCTGATTGCCCCAAGTGACCCCTGATTGCCCCAAGTGGCCCTGATTGCCCACAAGTGGTCCTGATCGCCAACAAGTGGCCCTGATCGCCCCCACATAGTGTCCCTGATTGCCCCCACAAGTGGCCCTGATTGCCCTAAGTGGCCCTGATTGCCCCAAGTTGGCCCTGATTGCCCCAAGTGGCCCTGATCGCCCACAAGTGGTCCTGATCGCCCACAAGTGGCCCTGATTACCCACAAGTGGCCTGATCGCCCAACAAGTGGCCCAGCAGTGTCCCTGATTGTCAGTGTCCCTGATCACCACATAGTGGCCCAGTAGTGTTCCTGATCGCCACAGTGTCCCTGATCGTCACAGTATCCCTGATCGCCGCAGTGGCCAAGCAGTGTCCCTGATCGTCACACAAGTGGCCCAGCAGTATCGCCGCAGTGGCCAAGCAGTGTCCCTGATTGCCACACAAGTGGCCCAGAAGTGTCCCTGATTGCCGCAGTGGCCCAGCAGTGTCCCTGATCACCGCAGTGTCCCTGATTGCTGCACAAGTGGTCCAGCAGTGTCGCTGATCGCCGCAGTGGCCCAGCAGTGTCCCTGATCACCGCAGTGTCCCTGATTGCTGCACAAGTGGTCCAGCAGTGTCCCTGATCGCCGCAGTGGCCCAGCAGTGTTCCTGATCGCCACAGTGTCCCTGATTGCCGCACAAGTGGTCCAGCAGTGTCCCTGATTGCCGCAGTGTCCCTGATTGCCGCAGTGGCCCCAGCAGTGTCCCTGATCGCCACACAAGTGGCCCAGCAGTGTCCCTGATCGCCGCACAAGTAACCCAGCATTGTCCCCGATTGCCGCACAAGTGGTCCAGCAGTGTCCCTGATCACCACAGTGGCCCAGCAGTGTCCCTGATCACCACAGTGGCCCAGCAGTGTCCCTGATCACCGCAGTGTCCCTGATTGCCGCACAAGTGGTCCAGCAGTGGCCCTGATCTCCACAGTGGCCCTGATTGCCGCAGTGGCCCAGCAGTGTCCCTGACCACCACACAAGTGGCCCAGCAGTGTCCCTGATCACCGCATTGGCCCAGCAGTGTTCCTGATCACCACACAAGTGGCCCAGCAGTGTCCCTGATCACCGCATTGGCCCAGCAGTGTTCCTGATCACCACACAATTGGCCCCAGCAGTGTCCCTGATCCCCACATTGGCCCAGCAGTGTTCCTGATCACCACACAAGTGGCCCAGCAGTGTCCCTGATCGCCGGATAAGTGGTCCAGCAGTGCCCCTGATCACCGAAGTGTCCCTGATCACCGCAGTAGTCCAGCAGTGTTTTCTGATTGCCACACAAGTGGCCCAGCAGTGTCCTGATCATCGCAGTGGCCCAGCAGTGTCCCTGATCGCCGCAGAAGTGGTCCAGCAGTGTCCCTGATCGCCGCAGTGTCCCAGCAGTGTCCCTGATCACCGCAGTGTCCCCGATTGCTGCACAAGTGGTCCAGCAGTGTCCCTGATCACCGCAGTGTCCCTGATTGCCGCAGTGGCCCAGATCACCACACAAGTGGCCCAGCAGTGTCCCTGATCACCACACAAGTGGCCAGCAGTGTCCCTGATCGCCGGACAAGTGGTCCAGCAGTGCCCCTGATCACCGCAGTGTCCCTCATCACCGCAGTTGCCCAGCAGTGTTTCTGATCGCCACACAAGTGGCCCAGCAGTGTCCTGATCATCGCAGTGGCCCAGCAGTGTCCATGGTCGCCGCACAAGTGGTCCAGCAGTGTCCCTGATCGCCACAGTGTCCCTGATTGCCACAGTGTCCCTGATCGCCACACAAGTGGCCCCAGCAGTGTCCCTGATCACCGCAGTGGCCCAGCAGTGTCCCTGATCACCATACAGTGGCCCAATCAGTGTCCCTGATCACCTTACAGTGTGCCTGTTCATAAAGTGTCCCTGATCTCTGCCACACCAGTGGATCCTGTTCACTGCCATCGTCTGTGAGGAGAGAGATCCAGTACAGCTAACTGTGAGTAATTTTCAGCCTTTGCACAGAGTTTACACACACTCACAAAACATTGCCAGCCACCTCACTGTATCTCTGATTTTTGCCCAACAGTGACTAGTGTGAACCAACTGCAGCCAGATATCTGTCCCTCACTGCAACACCAGCCTGATCACTGCCATACCAGTGGGTCCTGATCAGTGTCAAAAATATGGCCAAAAGATCATATACAAGCGAGGAGGCATTTCAAATTCTGAGTATGACAGATGAGAGTGACGGAGAACTTAAAACATACCTTGGGGTGTTTGCTTTCCAAAATGGGGTCTTTTTATAGATAATTCCATTGTCCTGATGCTCCAGGACCTCCAAAACAGCAATAGGTAGTTAAGAAATTAGATGTGCGATCTTTGCCCTTAGAACGCTAACAGGTGCTTATTGGATGTGGAACCCCTCTATGTGGCCAGACTGTAAAAAAGTCTCACACATTTGGTATCACCATATTCAGGAAAGAGTTAGAGAATGTGTTTTGGGGTGTAATTTTTAAGTATGCCTATGCAGTGTATTAGAAATATCTCATAGATTGACAACTTTGTGTAGAAAAAAAATACATTTTCATTTTCTTTTCGCATTTTCCAAAAACTTGTGGCAAAAAATGAAGTCTTCAGAAGACTCTGCATGCCTCTTAAAACATACCTTGGGGTGTTTTTTTTTCCAAAATGGGGTCATTTTGTGGATAATTCCATTGCCCTGATGCTCCAGGACCTCCAAAACGGCAATAGGTAGTCAAGAAATTAGATGTGTAATTTTTGCCCTTAGAACGCTAACAGGTGCTTATTGGATGTGGAACCCCTCTATGTGGCCAGACTGTGAAAAAGTCTCACACATTTGGTATCGCCCATATTCAGCAGGAGTTAAAGAATGCGTTTTGAGGTATCATTTTAAGTATGCCTATGCTGTGTAATAGAAATATCTCATAGATTGACAACTTTGCGTAAAAAAAATACATTTTCATTTTCTTTTCACATTTTCCAAAAACATGTGGCAAAAAATGAAGTCTTCAGAGACTCCCCATGCCTCTTAAAACATACCTTGAGGTGTTTTCTTTCGAAAATGGGGTCATTTTGTGGGTAATTCAATTGTCCTGGTGCTCCAGGACCTCCAAAACTGTGATAGACAGTCAAGAAATTAGATGTGTAATTTTTGCCCCTAGAACGCCTAAGGGTGCTTATTGGATGTGGGGCCCTTCTATGTGGTTAGGCTGTGAAAAAGTTTTACACATGTGGTATCGCCATACTCAGGATGAGTAGCAGAATGTTTTTGGGTGTAATTGCAAGTATGCCTATGCCGTGTGAGAGAAAGAACTTGTTAAATGACAACTTTGTGGGAAAAAAAAAAAGAATTTTTTTTACTTTCATCATTTCCTTAAAAAATTGGCAAAAAATGACAACTTCAAAAAACTCCCCATGCCTCTCATTAAATACCTCAGACTGTCTACTTTCCAAAAAGGGGTCGTTTGGGGGGTATTTGTACTGTCCTGGCATTTTAGGGCCCCAAGAAATTATATAGGTAGTCCGTGCATTAGGATTGATACATTTTCAAATATATCAAATATATATAACCGTGGTCTGTGGACTCTATAACTTTCACAAAGACTAAATAATACACACTGATTTGGGTTATGTCTACCAACAAAATGTAGCACAATGGATTTTGGCCTAAATTTATGAAGAAAGTATATTTATTTGCAAAATTTAGTATCAAATACTAAGAAAAACATGTTTTTTTTCAAAATTTTCAGTCTTTTTTCATTTTTCTAGCAAAAAATAAAAACCCCAGTGATGATTAAATACCACCAAATTAAAGCTCTATTTGTTTGAAAAAAATGATAATAATTTCATTTAGATACAGTGTTGTATGCCTGAGAGCGCCGAAAGCTGAAAATTGCCTGGACAGGAAGGGGGTAAAAGTGTCCGGACAGGAAGTGGTTAAGGAGAAAGCTCAACTCATAACTGATTAATTCAGTCGTAATTTTAAACTTTCCTTTTTTTATAGTGGTACATTTGTAATATAGTAAAAAAATCTAAAGTCTGTTAACAAATGTAAGCAAATTGTTAGTGAAAAAAGAAATGTAATTTGTGAGGGCAAGGTAGGCAGGTCCTTTTCAAAAGGTTCATATTTCTATGCTGGGAATTTGGCCTACAAAAGAGCCATACTCATTTAGATTACTGCACCACCTTTCATTTTCTAAAGGCAGTTTGCTTATTGATTAAATCAAAAGTTTGTTATCATCTTTTTCATATACAACCATTGATGAATATGGTAGCCATGTGAAAAAATAAGCACACTTTAATTACATAATTATAATAATAAACATGCATCATGGCTAATTCAACATTGAAAGTCCATACAATATACCACAAGTGTTTTTTTCCATATCATATAGATTTTAAATAGCTCTCGCTCTCACATAAAAGGACTAAATGTGTTTCAAACAGTTGTCTTTTTCAGGGGTACATGTGATTTATTATATGCTATAGGGACCATGATGAATCTTAGCCATGTATGTTAAAAGATGTATGGGCTGTCACCTTAATGATCCACCCCGGAACCCACCAAATCCTCAGCCACTAAGGGACAGTCACATGGGCAGCTATAAATGCCGACAATTGGGCTCAAAGTATCTGTTTAATCAATCCAGGTCACAAGGGGTTCAAGTCAAGAGAGTACTCTTTCTGAGGTGAGCACACACATCCTGAGCATATGCCTCACAAGTGGTCTTTTGACTTGCTAGGCCACAGAGTGGAAGTCGTAACTGGAGCCTCCATTCTCAGATCCTCAATGCTCCTTGGACAAACCCTCACCTGGGTACCTTGTGCACCAAGCCTCCCTACAGTTACCAAGTAACCCTAGTCTATAGACATGTGTAATGTGGTTTAATTACAGATCGAAATTCAGACAAAATTTCCATTATTCGGATGTTTCTGAATCACAACAGTAACAAATTTCAAGGAATCTGAAATAAATTATAATGAAATGAATTATCTGAATTTGAAAATGAATTTGAATTCAAAATGGAAACATATTGCAATAAATAAAGTAAGGCATAAAGGTGAAATAAGATGATGATTCCTACTTAGGCTGCTTTATAGAATAGAATAAAACAGAATAGAAAATAAAAGAATAGTATAAAAACAGAATAGAATAGAAAGGAATTGACTAGAAAAGAACAGAATATAATCAATTAGAATAGAAAAGAATAAATAGAATAGAATAAAATACAATCGAACAAATAAAGCCTTCTGAAATTCAAATTCTCGAACAACAAAACTTTCTAGCTTATGAGAATTAATATTTTACATTCTAATGTAATCTTTTTCTTCATTCTTTACTAAGGTCCTGTTCACACCAGGGGCGGACTGACCATTTGGAAACTCAGGCACTGCCCGAGGGCCCGGGGTCAGTAGGGGGCCCCATGAGATGCCCCTGGTACCTTTTTCATAGGCTTTTTTAAGTTTGGGCAAGGACACAGGGGCCCCATGATCCCCTATTGCCCAGGGGCCCCATGAGTTGTCAGTCCGCCCCTGGTTCACACTATACGTGCAGAAAAACATAACGAAATACAGCGCAGGTTTCACTTGCAGAGACACGAGTTTGCATCAGTTTCCTTGTTCATTTTTCACGTTCACTTCTGCCCTGTTCTCACCACAGTGTTGATGTCACATCAGTTTTCTTCCCTCACAAAAAACTGCATACACATTGCAAAAAAAAAATCTGCACATGATACTAATGTTTTGGTGTGAACAGGGCACATAGAGAACAATTTTTTTCTTTATGCCCTTGCAGATTGCGTGCAGAAAAATTGATGCCCAGGCACATGATGTGAACGAGGCCTCAATTTTATTGCAGGATAAAACCTGCCTTGTCTTTCTCTATTTCAGCCTGTTCTACAGTATGATATGTTCTGTCGCTGGCCTATTTCTACTAAATCATACCTAGGTTATAACTAGGGTTGCCACCTCATTCCTTTAAAATCGAACACATATTAAATACACAGGTTCTGAGGCTAAATTATTGCACATAAGGCACTCAGTGAGTTTAATTACCCCCTTAATCAGCCACAGAAACCGTGTAATTAATATATGTTCAGTTTTAAAGGGATGAGGTGGGAACCCTAGTTATAACTATGCTGGGGCATTTTTCTAAACATTTTTTAGGCCTCTTCCACACTGCAGCTTGAAAATGCTCATTATGTTTGTAGCACCCTCTAAGGTGCTACTAGAATAGTGTGCAGTATCATAGGTAAAATCATTGTGTATGACTCATGGTAGTTGTATGAGTCTGTGATTGAGGTTAGGGTATTGAAGGTCAGCTGGATGACTCAACAGGTTGTGGCTCTATCACCTCCTCCTGACTCTGGAGGACATAAAACCTTCTAGAAGTTGGTAAACAGAAAGGGGCGGAGGCCTAATCTGCATATTCATGGAGGCTCTGGCCAATTCCAGGTTTGGAGGTCCTGGTAGAGTGGTGAACTAGCCTATAAATATGAGAAAGTTAGGCTGACAGCTGCCTGGAAGAGGAGTACTGACTCCTGCCTAAGAGGGGACCCCTAGGTCTGGGGGGGCCAGCCTCTAGAGTGGGCTCGGGCTATCTCAGGAGCATACATTCAGCAGTAAGGAGTGAATAAGATTGAGACCTGGAGCAGCAGGGAGCAAAAAGGACAGAGTGAGTTCAGCAGCATTCTCTGGGACCTACAAGACGAAAGACACATGTAGCAAGCTTTCTAAGGATAGCACTGGGCTCAATCCTTTATCCTTGTCTCGGGAGATCTTCCAAGAAGCCAGGAGGGCTGGTAGAGCTTGCAGGCTGTGGAGTTAGGAGCAGCTCTAGGAGGGGAGAAAAGAGATGTCTCTGCATGTAGCTATGAGAAGTTTCGAGGGGCTGCTAGTTCCTCGTCCATAAAGGGCAGCTGTTACTGATCCAGAATGACTGGCGGCTTTCAGGAAAAAAACAGTCCAGGATCTGCATTTGTACATAGGAAGGAAGTGTTTTCCTTCCGTTGTTTCAAGCCAAACTGGGCATCCCATAATCCCTATTTCCCTATCCAAGTTTAAGTTCCCTAATAAAACAACAAAACCAAGCTCATGGACTGGTCACTGTCTTTGGATGCAAGTCTGTGTGAAAAAATACCTGTTGCCTGGCTGTGTGGAGTAAAGCTTAGGGATACCCACAACACAGCGGTCCTTACGAGGGTAGCACTACACATACAGTGGGGATCGAAAGTTTGGGCACCCCAGCTAAAAATTTGTATTAATGTGCATAAAGAAGCCAAGGAAAGATGGAAAAATCTCCAAAAGGCATCAAATTACTGATTAGACATTCTTATAATATGTCAACAAAAGTTAGATTTTATTTCCATCATTTACACTTTCAAAATAACAGAAAACAAAAAAATGGTGTCTGCAAAAGTTTGGGCACCCTGCAGAATTTATAGCATGCACTGCCCCCTTTGCCAAGCTGAGACCTGCCAGTGTCATGGATTGTTCTCAATCATCGTCTGGGAAGACCAGGTGATGTCAATCTCAAAGGTTTTAAATGCCCAGACTCATCTGACCTTGCCCCAACAATCAGCACCATGGGTTCTTCTAAGCAGTTGTCTAGAAAACTGAAACTGAAAATAGTTGACGCTCACAAAGCTGGAGAAGGCTATAAGAAGATAGCAAAGCATTTTCAGATGTCAATATCCTCTGTTCGGAATGTAATTAAGAAATGGCAGTCATCAGGAACAGTGGAAGTTAAAGCAAGATCTGGAAGACCAAGATAAATATCAGACAGAACAGCTCGCAGGATTGTGAGAAAAACAATTCAAAACCCACGTTTGACTGCACGATCCCTCCAGAAAGATCTGGCAGACACTGGAGTTGTGGTACACTATTCCACTATAAAGAGATACTTGTACAAATATGGTCTTCATGGAAGAGTCATCAGAAGAAAACCTCTTCTACATCCTCACCACAAAAATCATCGTTTGAACTTTGCAAATGAACATATAGACAAGCCTGATGCATTTTGGAAACAAGTTCTGTGGACCGATGAGGTTAAAATTGAACTTTTTGGCCGGAATGAGCAAAGGTATATTTGGAGAAGAAGGGGCACAGAATTTAATGAAAAGAACCTCTGTCCAACTGTTAAGCATGGGGTTGGATCAATCATGCTTTGGGGTTGTGTTGCAGCCAGTGGCACAGGGAACATCTCACGAGTAGAATGAAAAATGGATTTAATCAAATTTCAGCAAATTTCGGATGGTAACTTGATGCCATCTGTGACAAAGCTGAAGTTAAAGAGAGGATGGCTTCTACAAATGGATAATGATCCTAAACACACCTCGAAATCCACGGGGGATTACATCAAGAGGCGTAAACTGAAGGTTTTGCCATGGCCTTCACAATCTCCTGACCTCAACATAATTGAAAATCTATGGATAGACCTTAAAAGAGCAGTGTGTGACAGACAGCCCAGAAATCTCAAAGAACTGGAAGACTTTTGTAAGGAAGAATGGGCAAAGATACCTCAAACAAGAATTGAAAGACTCTTGGCTGGCTACAAAAAGCGTTTACAAGCTGTGATACTTGCCAAAGGGGGCAGTACAAGATATTAACTCTGCAGGGTGCCCAAACTTTTGCAGACGCCATCTTTTTGTTTTCTGTTATTTTGAAAGTGTAAATGATGGAAATAAAATCTAACTTTTGTTGACATATTATAAGAATGTCTAATCTGTAATTTGATGCCTTTTGGAGATTTTTCCATCTTTCCTTGGCTTCTTTATGCACATTAATACAAATTTTTAGCTGGGGTGCCCAAACTTTCGATCCCCACTGTATATGCAATGCTTATAAATGTTCTTATTTGCATAATTGCTAAGCTTATAAATCCTCTTCCTGATTTCTGGATGTTAAAATGCATATTTGTGCCATTTAGATCAAACACATAAAAAAAAACTGGTTTGTTTGTTGGGTTGTGGGGAAGAAACTCTTGTTCTCACCAACATGAGGACAAGATGCTTTGTCAGGGAAGGGGTCCCCCTGCCAAGGCAATTCCTCCCCCTCAAGCTGAAGGCATGTAGCCTTGTATGAATCAGGAAGGGTTTGTAGCATGCATATCCTCCTTCTTCACCCTCTTCTCCACCCATTTCCTGCCAGCCAGGCTGTATGCTCAGATTAAGGGCCTGGTATGGATTTCCTAGGGGGCACCACACAAAC
>CATNWA010001759.1:7500-33086 GCA_951230385.1 Staurois parvus | reverse complement strand
GGGGGCACAAAAACTTCATTTTCATTTCTTTCAATTGCCACATAGGATATAAATCCACTTTCTGTGCACCAAATGGATTTTTCAAACCCAGGTATTACTCTGTAAAATTGGCATGACATCACCATGCTGTACAGAGAGCAGAGCTGTGGGAGGGGCCCGGCAGTCCCCACCCACTACAGGCTGCCTGTAGAAAACTGCGGGAGGGGGGGCGAGACAAGACCAGTCACCCTGTAGAAGGAGAGAGAGTAGCAGTGAGCGGTCTTTAGTTTTTGTACAAGTTTTCACACTATATGGTGATGGAGGGCTGTCAGTCATGGTCTACAAGATCCTGTGTCTTTGTATTTATACAGCTGACCCAAAGTGACATGAATGTGATTGAACCCCCCCTGCTGCAGTACCCAGACTGGAAGGGCCATGGATTGTGAGTATTTTATGTCCCCCCCCCCCCCCCTCTTCCTCTTCCTCCCCCCCCCCCTCTTCCTCTTCCTCCCCCCCCCCCCATCCTCTTCCTCCCCCCCCTTCCTCTTCCTCCCCCCCCCCCCTCTTCCTCTTCCTCCCCCCCCCCCCTCTTCCTCTTCCTCCCCCCCCTCTTCCTCTTCCTCCCCCCCCCTCTTCCTCTTCCTCCCCCCCCCCTCTTCCTCTTCCTCCCACCCCCCCTCTTCCTCTTCCTTCCCCCCCCCCCCTCTTCCTCTTCCTTCCCCCCCCCCCTCTTCCTCTTCCTTCCCCCCCCCCTCTTCCTCTTCCTTCCCCCCCCCCCCTCTTCCTCTTCCTTCCCCCCCCCCTCTTCCTCTTCCTTCCCCCCCCCCCTCTTCCTCTTCCTTCCCCCCCCCTCTTCCTCTTCCTTCCTTCCCCCCCCCCTCTTCCTCTTCCTCTCCCCCCCCTCTTCCTCTTCCTTCCCCCCCCCTTCCTCTTCCTTCCCCCCCCCCCTCTTCCTCTTCCTTTCCTTCCCCCCCCTCTTCCTTCCCCCCCCCTCTTTCCTCCCCCCCTCTCCCCCCCCCCCTCTTCCTCTCTCCCCCCCCCCCTCTTCCTCTCTCCCCCCCCTCTTCCTCTCTCCTCCCCCCCTCTTCCTCTCCCCCCCCCCCTTCCTCTTCCTTTTCCCCCCCCCCCCTCTTCCTCTTCCTTCCCCCCCCCCCCTCTTCCTCTTCCTTCCCCCCCCTTCCCTTCCTCTTCCTTCCCCCCCCCCCTCTTCCTCTTCCTTCCCCCCCCCCTCTTCCTCTTCCTTCCCCCCCCCCCTCTTCCTCTTTCTCTCTCCCCCCCCTTCCTCTTTCTCTCTCCTCCCCCCCCCTTCCTCTTTCTCTCTCCCTCCCCCCCCCCTTCCTCTTTCTCTCTCCCCCCCCCTCTTCCTCTTTCTCTCTCCCCCCCCCCTCTTCCTCTTTCTCTCTCCCCCCCCCTCTTCCTCTTTCTCTCTCCCCCCCCCCCCCTCTTCCTCTTTCTCTCCCCCCCCCCCCTCTCTTCCTCTTCCCTCTCTCCCCTCCCCCCCCCCCCTCTTCCTCTTTCTCTCTCCCCCCCCCCCTCTTCCTCTCTTCCTCTCTCTCTCCCCCCCCCCTCTTCCTCTTTCTCTCTCCCCTCCCCCCCCCCCTCTTCCTCTTTCTCTCTCTTCCCCTCCCCCCCCCTCTTCCTCTTCCTCTTCCCCTCCCCCCCCCTTATCTTCCTCTTCCTCTTCCCCCCCCCCCCCCCCCCCTTCCTCTTCCTCTTCCCCTCCCCCCCCCCTTCCTCTTCCTCTCCCCTCCCCCCCCTTTCCTCTTCCCCCAAATGTGGGACTCCAGCAGCCACTCTACTCCAGAGGCTTCATAGAGCACTAAGCTACATGGTCAGCTACTGATAATTTTTGTTTCTTTGTTAGGCAGTTTTTCTGTGGATTCTTTTTTTTTTTTTTTTTTTTTGCCTTAAATGACTTGAATTATACGGAAATCGCACATTAGAATAGGAAGCTGCCGCACATGGAATCCTATACCAAAAGGTGGAATTCCCTTTTACTGATGAGGATTTCTGGGACAAATGAGTGCTGGAACAACCGGGTCAGGCTTTGAAGTTACTGTCATAAATACAGAGTGGACCCCATAGTTTGGTACTTGAACTACCCGCAAGTGAAATCACTTTTAGAGACTCGAACCTCTTTATTTTGCCATTATCTTGCAGTTTCTTCTTTCTTTCAGCTTAAGAGAAGAAGTGGCTCGTTTTTTGACTTATTACTGTAAATCCCCAACTCCTTTAAATTCAGAAAATGTAAGTAATAACTGTGTGGGTATTGCTGTTAATGAGTCTGTTTGGGGTTTTCATCAGAAGTCTGTTAGGCTGTCCATAGGAGATCATTAGTATCCCTTCTGCCTGTTCTCGAGCCCCTCCGCTCCGGGATCTGCCAATATCTACTTTTCTGAATTTGTTGACACATTATTACGGTGTGTGGGGTGAGGATAGACAGTTATCATAGCATACACTGATACAATGTAACAAGTCTTTCAATGTTCTAGGTAGTTATAGCATACATTGTGACAATGTAACAAGTGTGTCAAGGTAATATATTTACACACACTATATTGCCAAAAGTATTGGGCCCGCCGCCCTCCAAATCATGTGATTCAGGTGTTCCAATCACTTCCATGGCCACAGGTGTATAAAATCATCCCCTAGGCATGCAGATTGCTTCTACAAACATTGGTGAAAGAATGGGTCGCTCTCAGGAGCTCAGTGACTCCAAGCGTGGTCCGTGATAGGTTGTCACCTGTGCAATAAGTCCATCCGTGACATTTCCTGGCTACTAAATATTCCACGCTCAACTGTTAGTGGGATTATAACAAAGTGGAAGCAACTGGGAACAACAGCCACTCAGCCACCAAGTGGTAGGCCACGTCACATGACAGAGCGGGGTCAGCGCATGCTGAAGCGCACAGTGCACAGAAGTCGCCAACTGTCTGCAGAGTCAATAGCTAAAGACCTCCAAACTTGGTGTGGCCTTCAGATTAGCACAACAACAGTGTGTAGAGAGCTTCATGGAATGGGTTTCCATGGCTGAGCAGCTGCATCCAAGCCTTACATCACCAAGTGCAATGCAAAGCGCCGGATGCCGTGGTGTAAAGCACGCCGCCACTGGACTCTAGAGCAGCGGAGACGTGTTCTCTGGAGTGACCAATCACACTTCTGTCTGACAATCCGATGGACGTGTCTGGGTTTGGCGGTTGCCAGGAGAACGGTACTTGCCTGACTGCACTGTGCCAAGTGTAAAGTTTGTTGGAGGGGCATTATGGCGGGGGTTTGCTTTTCGGGGGTTGGGCTTGGCCCCCTAGTTCCAGTGAAGGGAACTCTTAAGGTGTCATTATACAAAGACATTTTGGACAATTTCATGCTCCCAACTTTGTGGGAAGAGTTTGGGGATGGCCCCTTCCTGTTCCAACATGACTGCACACCAGTGCACAAAGCAAGGTCCATTAAGACATGGAGGAGCCAGTTTGGGTGGAGGAACTTGACTGGCCTGCACAGAGTCCTGACCTCAACCCCATAGAACACCTTTGGGATGAATTAGAGCGGAGACTGTGAGCCAGGCCTCCTCCCCCGACATCAGTGCCTGACCTGACAAATGTGCTTCTGGAAGAATGGTCCAACCTTCCCATAGACACCCTCCTAAACCTTGTGGACGGCCTTCCCAGAAGAGTTGAAGCTGTTATAGCTGCAAAGGGCGGGGCCAGCTCAATATTGAACCCCACGGACTAAGACTGGGGGGCCATTAAAGGTCATGTGTGTGGAAAGGGCGGGGCCAACTCAATATTGAACCCTATGGACCAAGACTGTAATGCCATTAAAGGTCATGTGTGTGGAAAGGCAGGCGGCCCAATACTTTTGGCAATATAGTGGTGTGTGTGTGTGTATATAACAAATAGTTCCGGGTTGTGATATCATAAACCGATACATTGTAACAGGCTTGTCAGTGTCTGTAAGTGTTCTGGGTAGATCTATCATACAGTTCCAGGTGGTTATCATACACTGATACATTGTAACCAGTCTATCAGTGGTCCAGGTAGCTATACACTAATACATTGTGGCAGGTTTGTCTGTGTTCCAGCTCAGGGTTCTCCAAACTTTCTAAACAAAGGGCCAGTTTATGATCCTTCAGACTTTAGGAGGGCTGGACTGTGGCCAGTGGGAGTAGAAAATGCCTCATCATTGGTAATCGTTCCCCATTGTTGATATCAGTGGGAGGAATGGTGCCCCATTGTTTGTGTCAGTTGTGCATGGAATAGAGCCCCAAGGGCCCGTTAGAGGTAAAGGGCCACATTCAGCCCCAGGGCCACAGTTTGGAGATCACTGTTCTAGCTGATTATAATATACTCTGATACACATGGAACAGCTCTCTAGTCTAAGTCCCCTATACCATAAAACAGGATTTATAGATTCTAGGCCAGCCTTTTTTGACCTTTTGTAACACGGGAACCCTTTACATTTCCAGTCTCAGGGAACCCCTGCTAAAATTGACTATATCTACAACTCTTGATACATTAGTGTGATAGTCAGTGGGAAGAATGCTCCTTACACTTGTGGACATTGGGAAGAATTCCCCCCTTACAGATCGCTAAAAATGATCAATGGTGTCAATGGGAACTTATCTGAGAGGAAGGAATTGCTCATTTGGTCAAGGAACCTCTGGCAACCTCCTGAGGAACCCGGGTTGAGAAACCCTGCTCTAAATTTTTATATTCCACTCTCATGTTCTATACATGGTACAAGGTTTGCTCTGGGTGGGTAAATAATATGGTGACTGCTGGGAAAACTTTTCCACACAGATTGCCTCAGTACAGCTGTAATAAGCCTCATTCTGTCCCCCAGGTGGTCATTTTGAACGGTTGTGGCTCTTTGTTCTCTGCTCTGGCCGCTGTCCTCTGTGATCCTGGAGGTGAGCTGACGTCCATGTGATTTCTAGAAAATGTGGTGATAAGGGGCTTTTTAATAAATGTTTCATTTTTGTGTTTCTGATCTGCCTTAAAGGGAACTCTTTGTACTACAAGCCCTATAGAGATGAATGGGAGAGCACAATTTTTTAATTTTTTCATTCATTTTCATAGAGCTAGCTAGCCGTGCCTGTACATTGGTGGCAGCAAATTGAAATATAAATGCTGCCCATTGCAGCAGAAAGCCAGGTGCTGTAAAGGGGGACCACCTGGTATCCGGGGTATGATTTCTGGGAACCCATACTTCTTTCTTTTTTCCTTTCTTCTTTTTTCTTTCTTCTTTCTTCTTTTTCCTTCTTTTTTTCTTTTTCCTTCTTTCTTTCTTCTTTTTTTTTCTTCTTTCTTTCATTCTTTTTCCTTCTTTTCTTTCTTCTTTTTTTTTTCCTTCTTTCTTTCTTCTTTTTCCTTCTTTCTTTCTTCTTTTTCCTTCTTTCTTTCTTCTTTTTCCCTCTTCCTTCTTCCTTCTTTTTCCTTTTTCCCTCTTCCTTCTTTTTCCTTTTTCCCTCTTCCTTCTTTTTCCTTTTTCCCTCTTCCTTCTTTCTTCTTTTGTATCTAAAGTCTGTGGGGAAGCCTGAATCAAATTTTTCCTGATAGGCAACACGATTGCCGGTTTGACAACTTTTTCTGATCATGATTTCCAGAAGGCCAGCAGCATGGGGACTGTCTGCATGGCTTCCAGCTCCCTACTTTTTTTTTTTCATTTTAGTGATCAGAACCTTCCTATTTATGGGCAGAAGATCAACCGGATTGTGCTGGAACACACAATTTTATCAGGGAGGGTGCACTAATTGGTCATGCGGGGCTTTTCAGCCAACCCCCCCCCCCCCCAGCATTAAGCCCCAGTTCACACTTTGTAACCCACATGTGGCACTGCATTCCTGTGCAGTTTTCACATGTGGTTCAGGGTGGTGTGATTTGAGCCAATTCATTTTGCATGGGCTCAAATCAAACCAAAGAAGCACAAATACCTTTTTTGGAGCTGCACCGCGACCGGATCACATGGTCCTTTTTTGTACAATGCGATCCGGTGCAGGCAAACCGCACTGTGTTTGTGTTGCATTTGGGGTGTCGTTAATTTTGTATTGACACCCGCAGCGGAGCGCAAACTGTGTGATTTTGCAATGTGGTGCAGGAAATGCATACACATGAACCTAGGATAAGGCAGGTGTGTTTGGTGTCTGCTCATTGCATAGTCAAAATTTATTTTGCCCAATGACTGTGACCAGCTTACATGTGCCTATGACACATTCTATGGTCTCCTTGTATATTGTGACCAGTGGTTGAAGCCATGCTGCTTGTTATCAATTTCTTTCATTGCTTGACTTTGCAGGTTTTTTTCAGCAAATATTCTATTCGTTCTTGTCTCGCAGATTCCATGCTCATTGCCACCCCATTCTATGGCGGAATCACTCAAAGTATTTTCCTGTACAGCGGTATTAAGCTGGTCTATGTGCACCTGACAAGCAAGGTGAGCGATTGGGCTCTGAGTTGGCTTCAATGAGCTTCAAATTGATAATGACGTGTTTTTGTTTTTAGAGGTTACAGGGATTCTATGCAAATCCACCTAAAGCTGGTGTTTCATTAAAGCCATCCATAAATGGATCGAAACTCTGCTGGTTCAGCAGGGTCCAGCCAAACTTCGATCCACTTATGGGCAGGCTGGTTGTACTGAAGTCGATCTCTTGATCCACTTCTGTACAACCAGCCTGTTGGTTTTTTTTTTTCGCTTTGCTATAGCCAGAAACACTGATCCATGTATTCTGATGGTGGGGAACTCTCTTCGCTGTCAGAATACAGAAGTTCCTCTGGAGGGATTCCTCCAATGTGTGGATGGGGGATGTAACGGAACCGTCCCTGCCTGCACTGAGTATTTCTGTTTATAATACCACTTCCCTGTCCAAACACCAACAACAGACACCACAGCTGACCATACAAGACTCATTTATTTGAACACAGATACAAGATATATACACTCAAGGGACAAATCCCCCCCCCCCCCCCCCCGCCTAATGACACAGGGTAGGGCAATCTACAATTAGTAACAAGAGACACCCCAACAGACAATCCCATCAGGAGCGAATGCTGCTTGAGACCCCCCTCCCTGCATAATGTCACGGGGTGGGGCAATATACAATTCATAACGAGAGACACCCCAACAGACAGTCCCATCAGGAGGGAGGGCTGCTTGAGACCCCCCCCCCCCCCACTAAACTAATAAACATAAACACATACATCCCATAATAGTTTGCTCCCAAACCAGACAGACAATAGAACAATGGGATGCAACCACATAACAAAGCCCACCCAATATTAGGACAGATCACCCTGTACCCCTAACAGGCACAGGGTGACTTGCACATAATAGGGATATGGGGAGCTGAGACAGGGGTCTCCCCACCTCTCCAAAGTGAGCTGGGTTCCATGGGCCCCCCACCCAAAGTCACTCCTGTCACAGGGGAAACAATTTATTTTTTTCACTCAACCCTCTGGTTGAACATAAAAAATGCATTATTTATGGCCTGAATATAGTAAAAAACCCCTGTTGTAATTCCCTGAGGTGGTGAGCAATCGGTGCACTAGCTTGAAGAGGAGCAAACAGGTGGTGCAAACACTTAGTGCATTATCCAAGGTTTATTAAAAGTCAAAAAGATGAAAACCTATTCAGACATAGCATGCATGTAAATCTTTGTATGAAAATAGAGATGGCCACAACATTGGACAGGGTGTTCCGACTGTCGGCGTGGTCCGCTTGCTGATGCTGGCACTAGCTTGTAATGTCCTCCTAACACCCAAGCAAACATGTAGGCCATGATTATGGCTACACGCTAAAAAGCATAGAAGCCTTATAATATTTTATACCAGACCTGGATTAATAAACTTGTTGCTGCAGATCGAGCTGCCGGATTTCGATCACCTACTTATTATCTATGGCCTGCCTTATAAATGGATGTTGGTGATTGATTTTGAGTTTCTTCTTGTTTTTTTGGGGAGAAAGGTGCAATTGCAAAGTGTTTAAAGCCACATTCACATCTCACGATTTGGGATCGTGGGCAAAATCGCTGCGATTTCGCCCTCGGTCCCAAAATGCACTGCAGTCGCTGCACAGTGCGATGCATGCGTTTGGGTGCCATTTTCCTCAATGGCACCCCAAATGCGATGTGACTCTGTCACGATTGTTGCAGAAAACCGGGCCATCATAAATCACGTGAAGCTTGTCTTCCAAAAAGGAGCAGAAGCTTCTTTCCAGGCAAAAAACATGCATTGGGCAGCCCATTCCGATGAATGGGCTGCCCTATGGGACATGGAGAATTGCGTGAAAATGGCATGTCAAAATCGCGTAGTGCGAATGAGCAATTATGTGAACGGGGGCCTGAATCTACTACCAGTCAGGGTGGATAAAAATCAATGATTTTTTTTAAAAAATTGGATTTTTGGGATTTAAATTGGATTTTTGGGATTTAAATTGGATTTTTGGGATTTAAATTGGATTTTTTGGGATTTTAAATTGGATTTTTGGGATTTTAAATTGGATTTTTTCTGATTTTAAATTGATTTTTGAATTTTAAATTGGATTTTTCTTTAATTTAAATTGGATTTTTCTTTAATTTAAATTGGATTTTTCTTTAATTTAAATTGGATTTTTCTTTAATTTAAATTGGATTTTTTTTTAATTTAAATTGGATTTTTTTTTTAATTAAATTGGATTTTTTTTTTAATTAAATTGGATTTTTTTTTTAATTAAATTGGATTTTTTTTTTTAATTAAATTGGATTTTTTAAAATAAAATGCTTTTTTGAGGAAAATATATTACCATCCAAAGGTTATTCCATCATGAAATAAAGATTAGTTTTTTAATTATGTAGAATAAGGCTGTATATGTTTTAATTTTTTTGGTAAATAAATTCCATTAATCCATTCACAATGTCATGTTCTTCCAGAGGTTTTTGTAAGATTATTGGGCAGTTTCTCTGCCTACAAGATATTATCACAGATGATTGGTTTACTTTTGCAGTTCTCAAAACTGAATTTGACTCCACAGAGATCACAGGCCTCTTCTTCACAGCAAAAATATTATAACATGAACAGAGTTAAGAAAAAGACCTTCATCCTAACTTCTACAAACCTATGAATACAGAATCAACCCCTTCACTGCTAAGTTTCAAGAAGTTCAGTGAATAGAATAGAAACAATATTTTTCTGATTGTTTGGAGTGGAATAGATCTGCACAAGAAGAAAGTGAAACTAAGAATGAGGAGGAAGGGGCTGACAGTCTAAGTTTCTTAAAATATAGATATTTTGTTTAGCCAAATTAGTTAACAAACATGGATGTTTAAGCAAATCACATATGCTTGAATGTTATTGTTTCAGTTGAATAAATCTATTTAAATTGTTGTTATTAAGGTAATATTTTTCTCCTTCCTAAGTACAACAGAAAAGTTGTCCAAATATGAATGATTAACCTATTAAACTGGGGATAAAAAAACTAATATGAAAAGTTATTCTAAAAATCTTCATCTACTTGTATATTACAGTTATACCAGCAAGAATTAGTCTTTATGTAGAAAACTGATTTAAATCAAGCCTTACTGACTAGTGATTTAAATCGTGATTTAAATCAAATCCACCCTGCAACCAGTCATGCTCTACTCTTCTCTACTCTGCTCTACTAAATCTAAAATGTGTCTCTGGTTGTCAGGTAACCTCTTCGGAGACCCGACCTTTCCAACTCACTGTGCAGAAACTGGAGTCAGCGCTGCAGACAGCCAAAGAGGAGGTGAGTGCGTGAATTTGGACTAGAACGTAGTGCGTACTGTGTGACACCAATGGCAGTTTGTTTCGCTCTCTCCTGGCAGAACCGTAGCTATATCCTGCTGTGTTTCTTCCAGGGCACCAATGTGAAGGCTGTTATCCTGATTAACCCCAACAATCCTCTGGGAGACCTATACTCCGTTTCTGAAATGTTGGACTTCCTGGAATTTGCCAAAAGGTGCAGTGTGATGTGACTTTCTTACAGTGCTGAATGTCTCTCTTGTGCTGGCATATTACTTTTACTGTCCTTGGCTTCACATTTTTGCCAAGAAATATCAGTATTTTAACTAAGCAGAGAGACTAGGTAATTGGATTCATAAAGATGTTGTCACCAACATTGCCAAAAAGGGCTGTCCAGGTGATGCGGGAGCGTAGTGTGCTCTGCATGTCACTGATTCGCACAGGGCACTCTTGAAGTCACTAGATTACATGGGAAATGGTGGGGCACTTGGAGTCTCCATTCACGCTGTAGGTACTAGATGACATGGAAACTGGTATCCCTTGAGGCACTGAGCACACTGGAGTCACTAAATGGAATGGGGACTGGAGGTACTCTTGGGTAACTTGGAGCACAGGGTGCACTGGAGACACTAGATGGCAGGTGGGCTGGAGGCACTCTTGGAAACGCTTGGAGCACTGGAGTCACTAGATGACATGGGGGCTGCAGTCACACTGGGTGCCATTGGGGGCACTGGCATATGGAGTCACTAGATGGAATGGGGACTGGAGGTACTCTTGAGTCACTTGGGGCAATAGGCATACTGGAGTCACTAGATGACGCGGGGACTGGAGGTGCACCTGGAGTCCCTTGAGGCACTCGGTACGCTGGGGTCACTAGATAATGCAGAGAAAGGAGATGCACTTTGAGTTCCTTGGGACACTGGGCACGGTGGAGTCACTAAATGACAGAGACTGGAGATGCACTTGGAGTCTTTTGAGGCACTCGACACGCTGGGGTCACTAGATGACATGGGTACCGGAGGTGCTGTTGGGGCACAAGGTGCACTGAAGTTACTAGATGACAAGGGAGCTGGAAGCACTCTTGGAGTCACTTAAGGCACTGAAGTCACTAGATGACATGGGGACTGGAGGCACACTTGTAGTCACTGGGCATACTGGAGTCCATAGATGACATGGGGACTGGAGGTCCTCTTGGAATCATTGGGCATGCTTTAGTCACAAGATCACACACGGACTGGAGGCACTCTTGGAGACACTGGATGCACTTAAGTCACTAGATAACACAGGGGACTGGAGTTGCACTTGTAGCTATTGGGGGCACTGAAGTCATTGAGTGACATGGGGACTGGAGGTACTCTTGGAGTCACTGGGTGTTCTGGAGTCACAAGATGACACAAGGACTGGAGATGCACTTTTTCATTTGGGCCACTGGCACATTGGAGTCACTAGAGCTGGAAGCACTCTTGAAGCCACTAGGCATGCTGTAGTCACAAGATGACATGGGTACTGGAGGCGCTCTGGAGATGTTGGATGCACTAAAGTCACTAGGTGATACCGGTACTGGAGAGGCTGTTGGAGTCACAATTTCACATAGGGGCTGGAGGCACACTTATAGACAGTACCCATGGGGATACAGTTAAGTACTGCAGGGGGCTGAGCTGAAGCGCAAAAACGCATTACTCAAAAGCAGAACCACGTGGCGCTTCACCGTTTAAAGATGGCGCCAGTCAGAAGATCAGTCCACCTTATGACTGCACAGGAAATCTTGGGGTAATTTTTATTTATTTTGTTTATCATTTTTACAGAATCAGAAAAAGTTACAACATCTTTTAGTAGCTATTGTTGTCTGCGTCCCTACTACAAAGATTTCCATAAACTCTTTCTGAGCAATAGGCGATTAGATAAATTGGGGTAGAAAGTTCCAGAGGATGGGGGAAGCTCTGGAGAAGTCCTGAAGGAGACAAGGGAGCTGGAGAGCAGGAGGTTGTGGAGGAGTGGAGAGGATGGTTTGGGTGATATTTGAAGACAAGATTAGTGATGTCATTTGGGGCAGAGTTATAAATGGCTTTATATGTTATTGTTAATGTTTTTTGAATTTTATCCATTGGGCAATGGGAAGCCAGAGGAGGGATTGGCAGAGAGGGGTGGAGGACACTGAGTGGAGGTATTGGCAGAGAGGGATGGCAGATACAGAACGGTTAGTAAGGTGGATGAGTCTGGCAGCAGCATTCATGATAGACTGAAGAGGGGATAGCCTGCGATGAGGTCGGCCAATGAGGAGGGAGTTACAATAGTCAAGGCGAGATATAACAAGGGAAGCAATAAGTTGCTTAGTGATTTCCAAGGTTAAGAACGGGCGTATCTTGGAGATGTTGCGGAGGTGAAGTCTAGAAGATTTGGACAGCGATTGGATTTGGGGCTGAAAGGACAGATGGGAGTCTAGGATTACACCTAGTACCCTGGCATGAGGGGAGGGACTGATGGCTGTATTATTGATCTTGATGGGGAAGTCAGGGGAGGGGGCGCGGGCTGGGGGAATACTAAGAGCTCGGTTTTGGAAAGATTGAGTTTGAGGAAGTGGAGTGACATCCATGCCGATATGTCACTTTAGTAGGTTAGTAATGCGAGAGGAGACTGAAGGGGTGAGGTGAGGAGTAGAAAGATAGATTTGTGTGTCATCAGCATAGAGATGGTACTTGGGAGTTTATCAAGTGACCAAGGGAGGAGGTGTAGATGGAGAAGAGAAGGGGTCCAAGGAGAGAACCTTGAGGGACCCCAACAGAAAGAGGAGGTGGAGAGGAGGAGACCGAGTCATAGGTAACTCTGAAGGAGTGCTGCTATAGGTAGGAGAACCAGGAGAGAGCAGAGTCTCGGAGGCCAAGAGAGTGGACTTTTTTGAGGAGGAGGGGATGGTGTTATGTTAATGTTTGTGTCCCAATTGGGAGATTTCTCTTTATTACCACTCCCAGTGACAGGAAGCGAAGGCAAATTTCCCCAACATTGTTGGTTGAATTAGATGGACTAGTGTCGTGTGTGTTGGTTTTTTTTTTTTTTTTTTTTTTTTTTTTCCAACCTCACTAACAATGTAACCTTAAAGATGGAAAGCGAGAAGGAAAGTGCTAAGCACTACCAAAGCTAAAGAAAAAAAAAGTTGCCAAGGATCTTTGCTGCATGTTCACCCCAAAGATTACTTTTGATGTATAAAGCTTTCCTCTTTTATTTTTTTTCTTGTAGGCACTCCCTGCACGTTATAGTAGATGAGATTTATATGTTGTCAGTTTTTGATGAATCGTCAACATTCCACAGCGTCCTGAGCTTTGATAAGTAAGTTTATAGCCCGTGTTGCTTTTGATCTCTGATGTAAAAACAGACCTATTGGATAGTAAACCCCATAAAGTTATAGATGTGGCCTTATGGTCACAACCTCTCTCTTCACTGCTTTGAATAGCTTCCTATGCAATTTCAGACTTTCTGAAAGTCAATATTTGCATAAACACAGGTGTACACCTCCTACACGCTACCTGATAGTTTATATCCATTCAGGAAACCAGGACAATCATGTGCTGGAGATAAAGGTGAGGGTATCTACTTTTTCTGTACCCCTGGAGCCGCAATATTTTTGTCGGCCTCAATGATGCTGTGAAGAGAGGAATGGTAATGATTGACGCTGAATGATGCTTGCTTTTCAAAAGTACACTAGATTAACTTTTTTTTTTTTTTTTTTTTGCTCAAAATTCAATTTACTTACAAGTTTTGTGTTCTCACAGGCTTCCTGACCCCCAAAGGACCCATGTGATGTGGGGGATTAGTAAGGTAAGTGCAGCGAGGGTGCTATAAGGAACTCGAAAGTGTATTTTTAAAGCCAACTTTTTTTTTTTTTTTTTTGTAATCTATGAAGTTGGAAGGAGCCAAAAGTCTCATCAGATCCTCCTTTTCCCTCAGGACTTCGCAGTCTCTGGGGTGCGTTTTGGCACCCTCTACTCTCAGAATCCAGATGTCTGCAAGGGAGTTGCTTCGCTCTGCTACTTTCATGGGGTCTGTGGACCTGTTCAGTACAAGATGGCCCAGCTGCTTCATGACCGTGGTGAGATGTGATGGCAGTCGGGGAGGGTAATCCTAAAGAAGAACCCCGTCAGGTTTCAATTGCTGTCTGTTGGCTCAATGCATAGAAATTTTTGCCATGCGACTGCAACTTTCAAATCTCATTGGTCAATACCGTTTTTTTTTTTTTTTTTTTTTTTTTCTTCTTTAAAGCATCAGTATCCAGATATGTTATCTTTGAGCCTAAAATCCCACAATGAGAATATTGGACGAATGATTGTCTTTTTTTTTTTTTTTTTTTTTTTTTTTTTTATATTTTTTGCATGCTAGTCTCATATCGAAAATGAACCACTTCCCGTCCGGCCCATGTCGATAAACAGCCTGATGGGAGCGCTGCCACTTCTGAATGTCCCCCCACATCCATTGCCTGTGCGCGCTCCCTGGAACACTGATCGCTGTACGGGACGTCTGTGTGAGGGTCCCAATCATGTGATCACTGATTGGCCAATCAGTGATCACATGAATAGTAGTAAACAAGATGTCCCTTCCTGACATCATTGCTTACTACTTGTGAAATCTGTGAATGATCACAGAGGGCACATGGTACAGGGCTATTCACAACAGCCTTGTACCATGTGGCAAGCTGTGACCAATCACAGCTCTCACAGGATTTCTTAATGGCTGCAAGAATGCAGCCAGAGAGGAGGAGAAATGATTGCTTTTACAGCCTTTATGGTGGCTCTGACGCATGCTGAGGATGTTGTTTGCCATAACACTAGCTAGGGGTTGTCATTGCTGGCCCTGTCTATTGTTGGGTTTATTGCTGTTCCTGATACTTGCTAATCAGTTCTTGCTGGGGGTTATCATTGCTCACCATGACACATGCAGAGGACTGTTGCTTGCCCTGAAACTTACTGGGGATAATTGCTGCAGTTTGTCATTTCTGGGCTGACACTTTTTTTTTTTTTTTTTTTGGGGGGGGGGGGGGGTTGTTATCATTGCCGGCCTTGACTATTGCTGGGGGTTATTGCTGGTCCTGACAGATTCTGAAGGGTTATTGCTGGGGGTTATTACTCACCCTGACACATGCAGTGCGTTATTTCTTGCCCTGACACTTAGTGGGGGTTATTGCTGTTATTTATCATTGCTGGACCTGATAGTTACTGGGGTTTTGGCTGTCCTTGAACATACTGGGGGTATCATTGCTGGCCTCGGCACCAATGCTGGGGTTTTATTGATCATTCCCTTTTTTTGGCTACACTTGCAAGCTGGAAGTTGGTACAAATCTCCCCAATAATCCCTTTAGGCTGATCTATTCTATAAACCAGCTTTATAAATTGTGTTGGTTCTATTCTAACAGTATTTGTATATACACCTGTCTCCTTGCATGTTCTACGACAGACTGGATTAACCAGATTTATTTGCGGGTGAACCATGCTCGCTTGCGGGCTGCTCAGGCCTTTGTGGCGGACGAACTCCGAGCTCTCAGCGTTCCCTTCCTAAACCGAGGAGCCGGATTTTTCATCTGGATTGACTTTCGGAAGGTGAGACTTGGAGCCGTATGCGTTCTAATTGAAAATGAATGCAGGCCAAGCACTATATTTCATTAGCGTTGTATTCGGGTCTCTGGGGATGATCACATGATGGCTGCTCATAAGGCATTGGTCACGCGACTGGACTTCAGAAGGGTGCTGATTGCAGCCTGGTATTAAAGTGGAACTCTAGATAAAATGAAAAAAAAAAATGACATATATCATGCAGTCTGGCACTAGGAGTAATACAGCATTCCAGCCCTGTAACATACCTTTTGTTGCCTGTTGATCCTGCCATTAGATCTGTTGTGTGTATGTTTTTTTTTTTCTTTGCCACTAATAGGTTGACAACACCGTTCAATCTGGAGCAAAATTGTTGTCATGCTGGGGGAAGGGAAGTCTCAGATGAACATGCAATTTTAAATACACTCAAATAGCCATTTAGCCCGGGTTCACACTGATCTGGTGTGAAATTTACAATGTTTTCAGTGCGAATTCCGCAACGCATCAGAATCGCAACCCCTATCATGCGAACCACTCTGGGTGAGTATGGTAACATCCCGAAAGCGGTCTGCAAAACTGGGTGCTTTTTTTTTTTTTTTTTGCGCGATTTATTTATATATTTTTTTTTTTTTGTGTTTGTTTTTTTTGTTTTTTATGTTTCTTTTTTTTTGTTTTTTTTTTCAGCCAGACTATGTAAAAAATAAATTGGATTCCATAGGTGTGAATACCCATGCGATCCGATTCTAGTGCGGACCCAGAAAAGAATCCTGTATGTTTTGTGTGCGATTTAAAGCCATGTAAAATGTACGGCTCCGGTCGCACACAAATCACATGTGATTTGCGCAGGAATGCGGTGCAGTTCCTGTGTGAATCACATGCGATGCACCACATGTATGTGAACCCGGGCTCATCCTGCAAATCTGCGTGTACATTTTTTTTTTTTTTTTTTACTGTGCAAAGTGGGCAAAAACAAATATGGTTTAAGCTATTTTATCTTCTGAACTCTTATTGTGGGACAATGGTGGAATACCACATTTTGGCCACTAGATGGAGTTCAGGAGCACTGGAAACACATGTCTTTGTAACAAGAGATCCAATTTAACAATCCTAGAGAACGCTAGAGGGAATTAGCAGATTTTTATTGTTCTGCAGGATTTATATAGCGCCAGCAGTCTGCGCAGAGCTTTACGAAATGAAGGCAGACAGTACAGTTGCAATATAATTTGGTACAATAAGGAATCAGAGGGCCCCGGCTCGTTAGAGTGTACAATCGAGGGAGCAAATGGCAGATAAATGTAATCATTGGCTCTGTTCATTCCCTTTAGCATTCTCTACAATTTTTACTTTACCAAGACACCCATTTCCTTTTGCTCTCAGCTCCATCTAGTGGCCTTAGTTTGGTATTTTACCTTTTGTCTATAATAAAAGAACATTTTGTCCAGAAATGAAAAGTGCCTAAGAACATTGGTTTTGTCCAATTGATAGAAGTCACAAAACTGCTCTATATTTCTGATGAGAGAAGGTATTTAGCAGTTTATATAAAATAATTGCACTTCCATGTTTCTGTGTACTGTGGGAGACCAGATATAAGGAATGCAGGGTCCTGGAGAGCGGATATAGTGAATGCAGGGTCCGGGGAGGAGACCGGATATAGTGAATGCGGGGTCCGGGGAGAGCAGATATAGTGAATGCAAAGTCCGGGGAGACCGGATATAGTGAATGCGGGGTCCGGGGAGAGCGGATATAGTGAATGCGGGGTCCGGGGAGAGCGGATATAGTGAATGCGGGGTCCGGGGAGAGAGCGGATATAGTGAATGCGGGGTCCGGGGAGACAGATATAGTGGTCCGGGTCCGGGAGAGCAGATATAGTGAATGCGGGGTCCGGGGAGCGGATATAGTGAATGCGGGGGTCCGGGAGAGATATAGTGAATGCGGGGTCCGGGGGAGAGCGGATATAGTGAATGCGGGGTCCGGGGAGAGAGCGATATAGTGAATGCGGGGTCCGGGGAGAGCGGGAATAGTGAATGCGTCCGGGTGAGCGGATATAGGGGGGGTCCGGGAGAGCGGATATAGTGCGAATGCGGGGTCCGGGGAGAGCGGATATAGTGTGAATGCGGGGTCCGGGGAGAGCGGACATAGCGAATGCGGGGTCCGGGGAGAGCGGATATAGCGAAAATGCGGGGTCCGGGGAGAGCGGACATAGCGAATGCGGGGTCCGGGGAGAGCCGGACATAGCGAATGGCGGGGTCCGGGAGCCGGACATAGCGAATGCGGGGTCCGGGGAGGCCGGACATATAGCGAATGCGGGGTCCGGGGAGGCCGGACATAGCGAATGCGGGGTCCGGGGAGGCCGGACATAGCGAATGCGGGTCCGGGGAGGCCGGGGAGGCCGGACATAGCGAATGCGGGGTCCGGGGAGGCCGGACATAGCGAATGCGGGGTCCGGGGAGGCCGGACATAGCGAATGCGGGGTCCGGGGAGGCCGGACATAGCGAATGCGGGGTCCGGGGAGGCCGGACATAGCGAATGCGGGGTCCGGGGAGGCCGGATAGCGAATGCGGGGTCCGGGGAGGCGCCGGACATAGCGAATGTATGCGGGGTCCGGGAGAGCCGGACATAGCGAATGCGGGGTCCGGGGAGGCCGGACATAGAATGCGAATAGCGAATGCGGGGTCCGGGGAGGCCGGACATAGCGAATGCAGGCCGGACATAGCGAATGCGGGGTCCGGGGAGGCCGGACATAGCGAATGCGGGGTCCGGGGAGGCCGGACATAGCGAATGCGGGGTCCGGGGAGGCCGGACATAGCGAATGCGGGGTCCGGGGAGGCCGGACATAGCGAATGCGGGGTCCGGGGAGGCCGGACATAGCGAATGCGGGGTCCGGGGAGGCCGGACATAGCGAATGCGGGGTCCGGGAGGCCGGACATAGCGAATGCGGGGTCCGGGGAGGCCGGACATAGCGAATGCGGGGTCCGGGGAGGCCGGACATAGCGAATGCGGGTCCGGGGAGGCCGGACATAGCGAATGCGGGGTCCGGGGAGGCCGGACATAGCGAATGCGGGGTCCGGGGAGGCCGGACATAGCGAATGCGGGGTCCGGGGAGGCCGGACATAGCGAATGCGGGGTCCGGGGAGGCCGGACATAGCGAATGCGGGGTCCGGGGTTTAGTAACACTTTAAGTAGTTACAGGAATGGGTTTTTGTTTTTTTTGGAGGTGTAAACCATATGAATAGAAGCTGATTGTTGTAAGCACCCCCAGCTGTGTTATATGTTCTGTCCTAATCCCTGTAACTGTCACTTTTTCTGGACAGCTTGGCCTGGTGAAGGAAGTAGCAAAATAGATCTACTGGCAGAATCAACTGTTATTGGGGGAGGGTGGGGATTTGAATTGAAATATTTGATGTGTATGTGGAGTATATAGAGGATCCCACAGACTTTGGCTCCAGATGAGTGCCATGAGCTCCTCTTGGTCTGACCTCGTCTTTCTTGGTTCATCCTGCAGTATCTAGGGCTCCAACCTTCGAGGAGGAAGTCCTTTTGTGGCGACATTTTCTGGATAACCAGGTTCTCCTGTCCTGCGGGAAAGCCTTTGAATGTTGTGAGCCGGGCTGGTTTCGAGTCATATTCTCGGACAAGACTCACCGACTGCAGCTAGGTGAGTGCGTGCTGTGAGGACAGTCCTTACACCCGACCCGAACTCCTTGCACCCGAACTCCTTGCACCCGAACTCCTTACATCCTTTACACCCGAACTCCTTACACCCGAACTCCTTACACCCGAACTCCTTACACCCGAACTCCTTACACCCGAACTCCTTACACCCGAACTCCTTACACCCCTTACACCCGAACTCCTTACACCCGAACTCCTTACACCCGAACTCCTTACACCCGAACTCCTTACACCCGAACTCCTTTACACCCGAACTCCTTACCCGACCGAACTCCTTACACCCGAACTCCTTACAACTTTACACCCGAACTCCTTACACCCGAACTCCTTAAACCCGAACCCTTACACCCGAACTCCTTACACCCGAACTCCTTACACCCGAACTCCTTACACCCGAACTCCTTACACCCCGAACTCCTTACACCCGAACTCCTTACACCCGAACTCCTTACACCCGAACTCCTTACACCCGAACTCCTTACACCCGAACTCCTTACACCCGAACTCCTTACACCCGAACTCCTTACACCCGAACTCCTTACACCCGAACTCCTTACACCCGAACTCCTTACACCCGAACTCCTTACACCCGAACTCCTTACACCCGAACTCCTTACACCCGAACTCCTTACAAACCCTTAACCGAACTCCTTACACCCGAACTCCTTACCAACCCGAACTCCTTACCCGAACTCCTTACACCCGAACTCCTTACACCCGAACTCCTTACACCCGAACTCCTTACACCCGAACTCCTTACAACCCCGAACTCCTTACACCCGAACTCCTTACACCCGAACTCCTTACACCCGAACTCCTTACACCCGAACTCCTTACACCCGAACTCCTTACACCCGAACTCCTTACACCCGAACTCCTTACACCCCGAACTCCTTACACCCGAACTCCTTACACCCGAACTCCTTACCCAACTCCTTACACCCGAACTCCTTACACCCGAACTCCTTACACCCGAACTCCTCCCCGAACTTTACACCCGAACTCCTTACACCCGAACTCCTTACACCCGAACTCCTTACACCCGAACTCCTTACACCCGAACTCCTTACACCCGAACTCCTTACACCCGAACTCCTTACACCCGAACTCCTTACACCCGAACTCCTTACACCCGAACTCCTTACACCCGAACTCCTTACACCCGAACTCCTTACACCCGAACTCCTTACACCCGAACTCCTTACACCCGAACTCCTTACACCCCGAACTCCTTACACCCGAACTCCTTACACCCGAACTCCTTACACCCGAACTCCTTACACCCGAACTCCTTACACACCGAACTCCTTACACCCGAACTCCTTACACCCGAACTCCTTACACCCGAACTCCTTACACCGAACCCGAACTCCTTACACCCGAACTCCTTACACCCGAACTCCTTACTTTACAACCCCGAACTCCTTACACCCGAACTCCTTACAACCCTCCTACACCCGAACTCCTTACACCCAACTCCTTACACCCGAACTCCTTACACCCGAACTCCTTACACCCGAACTCCTTACACCCGAACTCCTTACACCCGAACTCCTTACACCCGAACTCCTTACACCCGAACTCCTTACACCCGAACTCCTTACACCCGAACTCCTTACACCCCGAACTCCTTACACCCGAACTCCTTACACCCCGAACTCCTTACACCCGAACTCCTTACAAACACCCGAACTCCTTACACCTCCTTTACACCCGAACTCCTTACACCCGAACTCCTTACACCCGAACTCCTTACACCCGAACTCCTTACACCCCCGAACTCCTTACACACCCGAACTCCTTACACCCGAACTCCTTACACCCCGAACTCCTTACCCACCCACCCGACCTTACACCCGAACTCCTTACACCCGAACTCCTTACACCCGAACTCCTTACACCCGAACTCCTTACACCCGAACTCCTTACACCCGAACTCCTTACACCCGAACTCCTTACACCCGAACTCCTTACACCCGAACTCCTTACACCCGAACTCCTTACAACCCGAACTCCTTCACACCCCTGTACGAACTCCTTACACCCGAACTCCTTACAACCCGAACTCCTTACACCCGAACTCCTTACCCCCGAACTCCTTACACCCGAACTCCTTACACCCGAACTCCTTACACCCGAACTCCTTACACCCGAACTCCTTACACCCGAACTCCTTACACCCGAACTCCTTACACCCCCGAACTCCTTACACCCGAACTCCTTACAAACCCGAACTCCTTACACCCCGAACATCCTTACACCCGAACTCCTTACACCCGAACTCCTTACACCCGAACTCCTTACACTCCTTACACCCGAACTCCTTACACCCGAACTCCTTACACCCGAACTCCTTACACCCGAACTCCTTACACCTTACACCCGAACTCCTTACACCCGAACTCCTTACACCCGAACTCCTTACACCCGAACTCCTTACACCCGAACTCCTTACACCCGAACTCCTTACACCCGAACTCCTTACACCCGAACTCCTTACACAACCCGAACTCCTTACAACCCGAACTCCTTACACCCGAACTCCTTACACCCGAACTCCTTACACCCGAACTCCTTACACCCGAACCCTTACACCCGAACCTCCTTACACCGAACTCCTTACACCCCGAACTCCTTACACCCGAACTCCTTACACCACCCGAACTCCTTACACCCGAACTCCTTACACCCGAACTCCTTACACCGAACTCCTTACAACCCTTACAAACCCGACTCCTTACACCCGAACTCCTTACACCCGAACTCCTTACACCCGAACTCCTTACACAAACCCGAACTTACACCCGAACTCCTTACACCCCGAACTCCTTACACTCCTTACACCCGAACTCCTTACACACCCGAACTGCCCTTACACCCGAACTCCTTACAACCCGAACTCCTTACACCCGAACTCCTTACACCCCGAACTCCTTACACCCGAACTCCTTACACCCGAACTCCTTACACCCGAACTCCTTACAACCCGAACTCCTTACACCCGAACTCCTTACACCCGAACCCTTACACCCGAACTCCTTACACCCGAACTCCTTACACCCGAACTCCTTACACCCGAACTCCTTACACCCGAACTCCTTACACCCGAAACTCCTTACACCCGAACTCCTTACACCACCCGAACTCCTTACACCCGAACTCCTTACCCGAACTCCTTACAACCCCTTCCTTACACCCGAACTCCTTACACCCGAACTCCTTACACCCCGAACTCCTTACACCCGAACTCCTTACACCCGAACTCCTTACACCCGAACTCCTTACACCCCGAACTCCTTACACCCGAACACCTTACACCCGAACCCTTACACCCGAACTCCTTACACCCGAACTCCTTACAACCCGAACTCCTTACACCCCAACTCCTCCTTACACCCGAACTCCTTACACCCGAACTCCTTACACACCCGAACTCCTTACACCCGAACTCCTTACACCCCCCGAACTCCTTACACCCGAACTCCTTACACCCGAACTCCTCTTATTTACTTACACCCGAACTCCTTACACCCGAACTCCTTACACCCGAACTCCTTACACCCGAACTCCTTACACCCGAACTCCTTACAACCCGAACTCCTTACACAACCCGAACTCCTTACACCCCCGAACCACCCAACTCCTTACACCCGAACATCCCTTACACCCGAACTCCTTACAACCCGAACTCCTTACACCCGAACTCCTTACACCCGAACTCCTTAAACACCCGAACTCCTACACCCGAACTCCTTACACCCGAACTCCTTACACCCGAACTCCTTACACCCGAACTCCTTACACCCGAACTCCTTACACCCGAACTCCTTACACCCGAACTCCTTACACCCGAACTCCTCCTTACACCCCGAACTCCTTACACCCGAAGATACTCCTTACCCTTACACCCCTCCTTACACCCGAACTCCTTACACCCGAACTCCTTACAAACCCCGAACTCCTTACACCCGAACTCCTTACACCCGAACTCCTTACACCCGAACTCCTTACACAACCCGAACTCCTTACACCCGAACTCCTTACACCCGAACTCCTTACACCCGAACTCCATACAAACACCCGAACTCCTTACACCCGAAATTCCTTACCCGAACTCCTTACACCCGAACTCCTTACACCCGAACTCCTTACACCCGAACTCCTTACACCCGAACTCCTTACACCCGAACTCCTTACAACCCCCCTCCTTACACACCCGAACTCCTTACACCCGAACTCCTTACAACCCTAACTCCTTACACCCAACTCCTTACACCCCCACTCCTTACACCCCTCCTTACACCCCTCCTTACACCCGAACTCCTTACACCCGAACTCCTTACACCCGAACTCCTCCTCCTACACCCGAACTCCTTACACCCGAACTCCTTACACCCCTCCTTACACCCGAACTCCTTACACCCTAACTCCTTACACCCGAACTCCTTACAACCCGAACTCCTTACACCCGAACTCCTTACACCCCGAACTCCTTACACCCCCCCCCGAACTCCTTACACCCGAACTCCTTACCAACTCCTTACACCCCAACTCCTTACACCCGAACTCCTTACCCCCCCCCCCACGGTTACCTCCTTACCCCCCCCATTACACCCCACCCCAACCCTCCCAACACCACCCGTGGGGTCCTTACACCCCCCCAACTCCTTACCCCCGAACCTCCCCCTCACCCGAACTCCTTACACCCCACTCCTCCTTCCCCCCACATGGCGGTACACCCCCTCACCTAGACAAAACTGGCTTACCACCCCATTCACTGCCCTGTGGACCTTCCAACTGTATGCCCCTAGAAGCCCAGTTAATCAATAAATCTCCTCATTACTGGTTGGACAGGACTCCCCCATCACCCAACTCCCCCTTCCCACCCCCATACTTTCATTTACCCCCGATTTCACTTAGATTCTTCAACCCGCGACTAGATACACCTATCCACATGTGGCCGTGCCTAGGGCAGTATGCTTGCCGATACCCTTATGCCCCCCCCGAAACTTCTCTAGCACCCCCTCACACCCATCAAGGTTTTGATAATCCCCTATATTACAAAGGCACTCCTCCCCCTTCACCCCCCTCCCCTCTCCCCCCGTTGCATATTCCGCATCACCCCCCCCCCATGCTTCTCGGGGCCCCCGACCCTTGTCCCCCCTCCCCCACCACCCCCCCCTGTCTACATTGCAATCCCACCCACAGAGATCCTCCCCCACCCCCCTTCCCCTCTCCCCCCCCCCCCCCCCCCCTCCCTACCTAAAGATAACTCCCCCCACCCCCGTCCGATAGCCTCCTCTAGGCCCCCCCCACTCCGTGGGTTTGCTAAAAAGTGTAAACCTCCCCCCACCCCCCACCAGTCCCCGCCGGATATCTTACGACTATTTTAGAAATGCAATTAGAGTTTTTGCTCCCCCCCCCCCCCCACCATGCCCTCCGCCCTGCCTGGGCATGTAAGATATACAATGCCAACCCCCCCATAAAACAGGTCTACACCCGTGAGCCCCCCCCCAAGTCCCCTTAGCCCCCCCCCCCCCTCCGCCCACCTTAACCCCCTTCCTCACCCCCCTCGGAATTGCTTTTTGCCTTCCCCCTCCTCCTCCCCTTTGAAGGGATGCTCTAGCGCCCACCAAAACGCCCATTACTCCCCCCATCTTATGTTATAAATGCCCCCCTAATCCCAGAACCTACGCCCCCCCCCCCAGAACCTGCCTCCCCCTAAAAAATCTTCTATAAAAACCCAATGTAAAACCCCCCACAAATCCCCCCCCCATGCCCATGGCCCTCAGTCGCACAACCGATGAAACAATCCTCCTACCCCAACCTTACCTCCGCCCCTATGCGCTGTCTCACCCCCGCACCCCCTCCCCCCTTCCACCCCCCCCCTTCCCCTCTCAACACCCCCCTGAATATGTCCCAAAACCTCCATCCCTCCCCCCACGCACCCCCCCCCCCACCTGACCCCCATCACATCCACCCCCATCGAGTCCGCTCCCCCCCCCAGCTCCCCCCTTCCCCCCTCCCCCCTCCCCTTCCCTCTCAGCCCCCCCCGTCCCCTCCCCCCTGCTGCCTCTCCGCCCCCGCCCCCCCCCCCCCCCCCCCCCCCCCCCCCCCCCCCCCCTCCCCCCCCCTCCCCCCCCTCCCCCCCCCCCCCCCCCCCTCCCCCCCCCCCCCCCCCCCCCCCCCCCCCCCCCCCCCCCCCCGTTCCCCCCCCCCCCCCCCCCCCCCCCCCCCCCCCCCACCCCCCCCCCAGAACCCCCCCCCCCCCCCCCCCCCCCCCCCCCCCCCCCCCCCCCCCCCCCCCCCCCATCCCCCCCCCCCCCCCCTCCCCGCCCCCCCCCCCCCCCCCCCCCCCCTCCCCCCCCCCCCCCCCCCCCTCCCCCCCCCCCCCCCCCCCCTCCCCCCCCCCCCCTCCCCTCCCCCCCCCTCCCCCCCCCCCCCCCCCCCCCCCCCCCCCCCCCCCCCCCCCCTCCCCCCCCCCCCCCCCCCCCCCCTCCCCCCCCCCCCCCCCCCCCCCCCCCCCCCCCCCCCCCCCCCCGCCACCCCCCCCCCCCCCCCCACCCCCCCCCCCCCCCCCCCCCCCCCCCCCCCCCCCCTCCCCCCCCCCCCCCCCCCCCCCCCCCCC
>CATNWA010001759.1:0-5000 GCA_951230385.1 Staurois parvus | reverse complement strand
TCAGTCGCATCAACCATGTTGACATTGGTCGGTCGGTACTTAGTTTCCCACCTGTCAGGAATGCAGCGGATCCGGAAGGTTCTGGAGATGAGGGAGAAGGAGCTTCACCTGGAGCCGAGGAACCTGAAGACCGAAGAAGATGGTAAGGCAGATAGCACAGACGAGGTCATCTACGTCTCCAGCCACCGCGAACCCTCTGGCTCCAACCTGAGCGACCTCATAGTCCAGCTTCAGCATCAGATGCGGACTCGTCGGATTGGCTGCAGCAGAACACGCGGAAACCTTTGCCAAGCAGAACCCGGAGGTCTTCCAGGTCTACAGCAAATTCATGGGGAAGTAGTGAACAGAATCGCAGGAGGTCATGCATTGGCGGTTGAGGAAACCCTCGTTCTGATGTAACAGCACAAGATCTCGGCCACCGAATGGTGCCGTTCTTGTACTATATTGTACCTATGGACTGGTGGCTGGTCCCACTAATATGAATGACAACAGGCAAAGGCTATGGAGATTTGGGATGCAATCAGTGACTCGCGACCCGAGCCATTCGCGCTGGGGCCATGATGGAATATGTCAAAGGCTGTGCTTAGGGGGTACGTTCCCTCTTAAGTCCATGTAAAGGATATATTTTTTCGGATTAGAGTTTAGATTTCGAGAGTGGAGAAGGGTGGAAGCCCTTTATCAGAGGTCTTTTATTGCTCTCTGTGTCCCTGTTGGGAGATTCACCTTCTGGATTTCCCTTCACGGCTTTATCTCACCAGTAAAATAAACATTTTTGAGTTGTCACAAGAGAAAAAGGCGAGGGGGAAGAAACCCTCCAAGTGGAGACAACTCTCTAGAATGGGACTTCATTGACTTTGGAGAGATTTCTTTTCAATTCCTGTCCTTCTGTAGGACGGGAAGTGGATGTAAACTCTAACAATGTACCTTCTCTTTATTTCTGCTTATTTTTTTTGTTTTTAGATTTAAAAATTAAAGTCATTAAGGAAGGTTTTTTGGGGAAAAGTGGTTAGAATGGAACAATTCTAAAGTCCAGCTGCACTCATTAAAAACCACCTTCCCATCATTACCAACACCTTCCATCACCATTCATTTTCATTGCGGTGTCTCCTTATTACAGGTTTACTCCATTCAAAAGCAAACGTTTATTATTTTGCAGCTTACCAGTTCTTGTGAAGATGTGATGGGCAGCATCATTTTTTTTTTTTTTTTTTTTTGGAATTTTTTTTCCCTTTTTATTTTTTTTATCTGGTGATCCTGCCAATAAGTCTCTTTTTCAACAGAACCACCGTAGCTGCAAAATGTATCAGTTTAAGGGGTTGAGACAAGCTATTTACCTACTTGACCGGGGTGCTGACCGGGGTTGCTTGCAAAGATCAGCTTTTTGTATATTCACTGTAAATCCTTTATCATTAAACAAAAAATATATTTTTTAATTTTCAATAATTTTGTGCATCTAAATCTATTACATCTAACACTCTCCTCCCCCCTAGACTGACAATGCTGCTTGTCCAAAGGTGCCCCCCTGTGCTCTTTCCTCCAGAGGGGGGGGGGGAAGGGTGCTGTAATACAGGAGGTGTGTTACTGGTCTGATCACCAGAGGGGGGAAAAAAAATACTAAAGAAAACTGGGCCACCACATCTAAGGATTGGTAAGAATTGCAATATATTAAATTTTTGGTTTGGGTTGAAGACCGCTTGAAGGGAAATCTTCCCCATGGGATCCAGGAGACATAAAAGTTACCACAATAGGGGTTTTAACCCTTCCCTACAATATACTCAGTTACTAAATCCCGGACCCTGCATTCACTACATCCGCTCTCCCCCGGACCCTGCATTCACTACATCCGCTCTCCCCCCGGACCTGCATTCACTACATCCGCTCTCCCCGGACCCTGCATTCACTACAACATCCCTACTCAAACCGCGGACCTGCATTCACTACATCCGCTCTCACCCGGACCCTGCATTCACTACATCCGCTCTCCCCGGAGACCCTGCATTCACTACATCCGCTCATCCCCGGACCCTGCATTCACTACATCCGCTCTCCCGGACCCGCATTCACATACATCCGCTCTCCCCGGAACCTGCATTCACTATATCCGCTCTCCCACTCGGGTTCCTGCATTCACTATATCTGCTCTCCCCAGGGTTCCTGCATTCACTATATCTGGTCCTCCACAGTACACACAACATGGAAATGCAATTATTTTTGAGTAAATATAAACTGCTCACTAACTTTTCTCGTCAGCAGTATATATCAGTCTTGTGATTCTATCAGTGTTCAGCAGAGCACTGGTTAAAGCTTGTAGGAGGATTTTTCTTTCTGTTCTGTCTGTAAAGACTAATTGCCTCCTGAGAATGCGTAATGAAACAAGATTTTGTGGTAATCAAGGGTCTTCTATACACAGTGCTATGATACTTCAGCTGGTGCAACAAGGGGATCTGTGACCATTAATAGCAGGTGCTGGATGTAATGAGGTGTCTCCAGTTCCCGGCTACACATTTCGCTTAATTCATAGAAACAGAAAAAAGAGGTTATTTACGAAGGCCCCATTTACATGGAACGTTTCTGAACAATGGAGGTTTTAAAAAAAACGTCTGTTTAGCCACATTTGCATAATGCGTTTATGCACATTTGGGTTTAGAAGCATTTTTTTAAAGATAAGCACAGAGAAACCTCCCCTAAATGCCCAGAATGCACTGAAAATGGTAAATTATTAACTATTTCCGACTGTTTCAGAGAAATACAGAGAGTAAGAAGCAGAGACAGCAGTAAGTGTTGAGATTAGCTTAGGTGTGAGTAGCTCATTAACATTTCTTTTGTTTCCAAGGGTGGAGAGATGTCTGGTGGAGGGAGTCATTAAGGCCACCTGGCAGGGGGTCTTCATGAGGAATTTGAGGTGTGAATGGTCATTGACATATCTTGTTTCCAAGGGTGGGGAGAGGTCTGAGGTGTGAATTGGTCATTACAATGTGTGACAAGCTTGATAGGAACATCCTGTGTTCAGTGTTTTGTCCCATCTGAGTACCTTGAAAACGCTTTGCGTGAATTTGTATTGATGAAAAAAGGCTCTGGACAGCACTGGGAACTGGAAGAGTTAAAAAAAAAAAAAAAAAAAAGTTCAAATTTGTTGCGTTTACAAGCGTTTGCGTTTGAAACGCTGATAAAATCGACTGCTGAATGCAAGTTTGTTGCGTTTCAAAAAAAAACAACTGTAAACTCAACTGCCTGTAAACGACTGTAAACGAGGATGTGTACATGGACACATAGGAAAACATTAGGGAGAGTTCAGGGGCTGCTGAAAAAAAAAGGCAGAACAGCTCCTAAACGCGAGTTTATCAGCTGCAGTGTACATGAGCCCTAAAACCACACGGTGCAAAATCTGCTGCAGCTCTGCATAGAAACCAATCAGCTTCCAGGTTTTAATCTCCATGCACATGGAGTGTTTTGGTAACGCTGGGTAACGTTAGCTGTGTAAAGGCACGTTCAAAAAAAAAAAAAAAAAAAGGTGAAAAACTCAAGTTTTTAACGTTTTTGCATTGGCGTTTTGCCACTTTTTTATAGCATTTTTTTTTTTATATTTAATTACGAATGCAACAAAACAAAAATTAAACAATCATTCTGAAATGACCCCAAACAAATGTTTTCATATCATTTATAAATGTTTTCATAATTTAATATATTACCGTATTTTTCGCCGTATAAGACGCACTTTTTCTTCCCCAAAACTGGGGGGGGAAATGTCAGTGCGTCTTATGGAGCGGCCGTCTGGTATTTCCACCGCGGCCGTGTCAGAATACCGGGCCGGCCGCTCAGCTCTGCAGCGGGACTTTACCTGTTCCTCTATCCAGCGGCGTGCTGTCTTCCCGGTTCTGTAGTGTGGGCACTGGGCATGACAGCCGGGTGCCAAGTGCGCATGCGCAAGAAGCGGTGCTTTTTGTGAATGGTAAGGCGGTACCTGGGACACATGACAGATCCCAGAAGCCGCCGGACCAATCACAAAGCGCAAGTGCTTCTCGCTCATGCGCACTGGGCACCCGGCTGTCATGCCGAGCGCCATTACAGAAGCCGGGAAGACAGCGCGCCGCTGGATCGAGAAACAGTAAGATCAAACAAAAAAAACTCTGTGGAAGTAAGAGCGGGTATCTGTCAAATTCAGGTACCCGCCCCCCACCTCCCCAAAGGTCAGCAGTCATCTGTGCTGTCCGCAGTCTCTGGTCATCCCTGTGCTGTCCGCAGTCTCTGGTCATCCCTGTGCTGTCCGCAGTCTTCTGGTCATCCCTGTGCTGTCCGCAGTCTCTGGTCATCCCTGTGCTGTCCGCAGTCTCTGGTCATCCCTGTGCTGTCCGCAGTCTCTGGTCATTCCCTGTGCTGTCCGCAGTCTCTGGTCATCCCTGTGCTGTCCGCAGTCTCTGGTCATCCCCTGCACTGTGTCCCAGCAGTCTCTGGTCATCCCTGTGCTGTCCGCAGTCTCTGGTCATCCCTGTGCTGTCCGCAGTCTCTGGTCATCCCCTGTACTGTGTCTGCAGTCCATTAGTTCAGAATTTTTTCCCCCTGTTTTCTGCCTCTAAAACCTAGGTGCGTCTTATACGGCGAAAAATACGTACGGTAAATATTTTTTTGGTAAAAGTCCAAAAATGCCAGTTTTGCAGCATTTTTGCCACGTTTTTGAGCGTTGGAGTTTTTTTTACAGCTAAAAAAAAAACTCCCCTAGAAACCCACTAGTCCTGTGTGGTGTGTTTTTTTTTTTTTTTTTCTCCATCAAAAAAATGTTGATTCCAGTTTTATATGTGCATGGACATGTAGGAGAACATGCCGGGGGTGGACACGTAGGAGAACATGCCGGGGGTGACACGTAGGAGAACATGCCGGGGGTGGACACGTAGGAGAACATGCCGGGGGTGGACACGTAGGAGAACATGCCGGGGGTGGGACACGTAGGAGAACATGCCGGGGGTGGGGACACGTAAGGAGAACATGCCGGGGTGTGGACACGT
>CATNWA010001758.1:0-25514 GCA_951230385.1 Staurois parvus | reverse complement strand
TAGGGGGGGGAAACATATGCAAGAACACTTAATAAGAATATACTTGTGAGATAACAAATAAGTGTTCCTTGCTATGCAAGAACACTTAATAAGAATAAGAATAAAATAAGTGTTCTTGCTATGTAATAAGAAATAGAGAATAGTACTGTGAGATAACAATAAGTGTTCCTTGCTATGCAAGAACACTTAATATAAGAATATACTTGTGAGATAACAATAAGTGTTCCTTGCTATGCAAGAACACACTTAATAAGAATAAGAATATATATGTGAGATAACAATAAGTGTTCCTTGCTATGCAAGAACACTTAATAAGAATAAAAATATATATGTGAGATAACAATAAGTGTTCCTTGCTATGCAAGAACACTTAATAAGAATAAGAATATATATTGAGATAACAATAAGTGTTCCTTGCTATGCAAGAACACTTAATAAGAATAAGAATTACTTGTGAGATAACAATAAGTGTTCCTTGCTATGCAAGAACACTTAATAAGATATATATTTGTGAGATAACAATAAGTGTTCCTTGCTATGCAAGAACACTTAATAAGAATAAGAATATATTTGTGAGATAACAATAAGTGTTCCTTGCTATGCAAGAACACTTAATAAGAATATATATGTGAGATAACAATAAGTGTTCCTTGCTATGCAAGAACACTTAATAAGAATATAATATGTGAATAACAATAAGTGGTTCCTTGCTATGCAAGAACACTTAATAAGAATAAGAATAATATTTGTGAGATAACAATAAGTGTTCCTGCTATGCAAGAACACTTAATAAGAATATATATGTGAGATAACAATAAGTGTTCCTTGCTATGCAAGAACACTTAATAAGAATTATATATGTGAGATAACAATAAGTGTTCCTTGCTATGCAAGAACACTTAATAAGAATATATATGTGAGATAACAATAAGTGTTCCTTGCTATGCAAGAACACTTAATAAGAATATATATGTGAGATAACAATAAGTGTTCCTTGCTATGCAAGAACACTTAATAAGAATATATATGTGAGATAACAATAAGTGTTCCTTGCTATGCAAGTGTTCTTGCCTGCAGCAGTAGTCTACAACTGGAGCTGGCGGAGTAACTGGGCGGAGTAGCTTTTGTCACTCTGCTGCCTGCTCACACACCTGGGTTTCCTATGGCAACTCACTACAGCAAGGGCAGAGGAGCGGTTAAAAAAACAAACTGCTCCAACTTGCTCACTTCACTGGCGGTTGCCGTCATCAAACGGTTGTAGTTTTAAAACTGTAAATCCTACAGTGAAGAGCTTTATATTGTGAGAATCACAAGACCCTACATTTTGATGCATAGTATGTCTCTGAAATTTTTAAAATGAAGACACAGTTGCAGTTTAAAAATTGCCCTTCAAATTTCAGATGTCTAGAGTGGATTTTCAATAAATGTCAGTGGGAGGTGTGAGTTGTAAACAAATGGTCATATTGTGAAAACTATCAGGACTATGGCTTAGCCGTGGACATTTTTAGTGGCAGCACGGGATAGCTGAACGTTTTGATACAAGATTTGTGTAGGTGGGCTTGAAAATGACAGAGTGATGGCAGTTTACAAATCATGTTCTGATTTTTTCCTTCCACACTCTAGCTTTGCTCTGCTGCCACTCATTCAGCTCCACTCTAGTTTTGAACATTGCGCCATTCATTCCTATGGGTCCAATTTTACCACAAAAACGGCAATATTTCATGAACCATTCAGCGAAACGTTCCACAAAGTAATAGCAATCCGATCGGGAACAATTTCTGTGGAATTGTGCGGTGTTCTTGCCTCCACACAGCTTGAGTGGCGGAGTAGCTTTTGTCACTCTGCTGCCTGCTCACACACCTGTGTTCCTATGGCAACTCACTCTACAGCAAGGGCAGAGGAGCGGTTAGAAACAAACTGCTCCAACTTGCTCACTTCACTGGCAGTTGCCATCTTCAAACGGTTGTAGTTTTAAAAGTATAAATCCTATAGTGAAAAGCTTTATATTGTGAGAATCACAAGACCCAGACCTACATTTTGATGCATAGTATGTCTCTGAAATATTAACCATTAGCCGCCCGGACTATAGCCCGTTTGGCGGCGGCAAAAATTCTTCACCTTTCCGGGTGCACGCCATTTGGCGTCCTCCCGCACATGCACAGTTTGCGCAGTTGCAGAGCCGCACAGTGGCGCGATCTGTCACCCGGCCATGTACCTCGGACACGGCCGATGACAGATCCGAGTACCAGCCCCCGTTGCTGGTACCATGTGACCTGCTGTGACCAATCACAGCAGGTCACATGACAGTTGTATACAATGGATGGCTTCATTCATGCCATCCATTGTATACTAGTGCCTAGTTGTGAATGGTCATAGTGATCACATGCACATGTCATGTGATTAGCTGTGGCAAAATCACAGCTAAGCACAAAAAAAAAACCCCTGAATGAATCGATTTCATTCTGGTAAATGCTTGCTTATAGCAAAGTAATTCTTTGCTATAAGCAAAATGTGTAAAAAAAAATACTGATCACTTCCCCAAAGTAGTACAATGTTACTATGGTAACATTGTACTACTTTGGTCATAGTAAAATATGAAAAAAAATCTTAAAAAAATAAAAAAAAAAATGTAATAAAAAATTTAAAATAATAAAAAAATATATATATATATATATTTTTTTTAATACTGTCACCAGTCAGTGTCCCTGATCACCGCCATGCCAGTTATATGATGACGCTGTACTTGTCTGGTGACAGTATGTAAAAAAAATAATAGTGAAAATAATTTTTTTAATTTTTTAATTTTCCGAAAAATTGACAAAAAATACAACTTCAAAAAACGTGCCATACCTCTTATGAAATACGTCACACTGTCTACTTTGCAAAAAGGGGTAATTTGGGGGATATCTGTACTGTTCTGACATTTGGGGGATATCTGTACTGTCCTGACATTTGGGGGATATCTTTACTATTCTGACATTCTTGGAACTCAAGAAATTAGATTGGCCGTCAGTACTTCAGGATTGATCAATTTTCAGATCTATACCATAGTTTGTGAACTCTATAACTTTCCTACAAACTAAAAAATACATCCTAATTTGGGTTATTTTCACCAAAGACATGTAGCAGAATACATCTCTGCCTAAATTTATGAAGAACAATTATTTATTTACAAACTTTTATAACAGAAACAAAGAAAAACGTTTTTTTTTTCAAAATTTTCGGTCTTTTTTGTTAATTTAGCAAAAAATAAAAAAAACCCCAGCAGTGATTAAATACCACCAAAAGAAACTCTAGTTTTGTGACGAAAAGGATAAAATTTTAGTTTGTACAAACCGCACAATTGTATGACCGCACAATTGTCATTCAAAGTGTGAGAGCACTGAAACGTGAAAAATGGCCTGGGCAGGAAAGGAGTAAAATTCCCGGTATTGAATTGGTTAAAAATGAAGGCACATTCGCAGTTTAAAAATGTCCCTTAAAATTTCAGGTGGCTGGTAGTGGAGATTCAATGAATATCAATGGGCAGCGTGAGTTGCAAACAAATGGTCATATTGTGAAAACTATCATGGCTTAGCCGTGAACATTTTTAGTGGCAGCAGGGATAGCTGAACGTTTTGATATAAGATATGTGTAGGTGGGCTTGAAAATGAGGGAGTGATGGCAGTTTACAAATCATGTCCTGATTTTTCCTTCCACACTCTAGCTTTGTCAGCTCCCAGAAAGAGGATTTAGAGATTATGATGGAGGAAGAAGAGAGTTTTTAACAAAGTATTATGCGAAAGATATAGATGTGGGGATAAATCAGGAAAGTTTTTGATGAGAGCTTTAAGGAAAAAGAAAAATAGGAATTACATAGAGAAAATAAAGAACCCCAAGGGAGAACTGGTGCACTCAACTAAAGATATTGTGAAGGTGTTTAGGGATTATTATAGCAAACTTTATAATATTGCCCCTCAAGATTCAATATGTAAAGATGGAATAATAAACGTAGAAAAAAAGAATATATTTAAAAAATACAGGACTACCAAAATTAAATGAAGATATTTTGAATTCCTTAGAATCTGAAATTACTTATGAAGAAATAAAAAAAATGGATATACTGTTAGATATTATAAAAAATATAGTTAACTGTTAATACCTAAATTAAAGTCATATTTTAACGCCTTGGGAGAAGAGATGGATATGAGACAAGAATCACTGTAGGCTCAGGCGGTCCTTATATACAAAGAAGGAAAAGATCCCACCCAATGTTCAAGCTATAGACCAATATCTTTATTAAATATAGACACGGAGATTTATGCAAAGATTTTAGCAAATAGATTAAGTACTGTCCGTGATACTTTTTTTATTTGCACTAACATACAATTTTGAGGACAAGCTTTCGGGGTATGTCCCATTCTTCAAGGTCTAAGCAGTACTATAAGTATATAGTACTGCTTAGACCTTGAAGAAGGGGACATACCCCGAAAGCTTGTCCTCAAAATTGTATGTTAGTGCAAATAAAAAAAAGTATCACGGACAGTACTCAATTGTTTCTGTCGCAAATGCACTAATACGGCTACAATCACCTCAAGCAAATAGATTGAAAGATTTAATGCCCGAATGGATACATGAGGATCAGGTGGGTTTTGTTCAGGGGCGAGAGGGGTAGAGATAATGGATTGAGATCACTGTTGCTTATCCAGAAAAGTAGAAAGGGAAGGTCGCCAGTGGGTGGCTCTTTCAATGGATGCAGAGAAGGCATTTGATAGAGTCAATTGGGAATATATGATGGATACATTGGAGATCTTAGGAGTGGGTGATAGAATGAGAACTTGGATAGGAAAGTTATATAAGAACCCCTCTACAGAGCTATCGGAATCTTTTGAGATGAGAAACGGAACAAGACAGGGCTGCCCACTGTCCCCATTGTTATATGTTCTATCCTTGGAATCATTACTAGCAACAATAAGAAAAAATGTAGACATAAAAGGAATACGGGTGGGAAATATAAAACACAAGGTTGCCGCATTTGCAGATGATTTATTGTTTTATGTATCCTAGGATAACGCTCCCTAACTTAATGAGGGCTTTGAAGGAATATGTAGAGATGTCAAACTTAAAAATTAACCCGTCTAAAACAGAGATATTAAATATAAACCTTCCAAATAAAGAAAAAAAAGGGGGATACAAGGGGAGTTTCCCTTTGTGTGGAGAGAGAAAATTTAAGTATTTAGGGGTAAAACTCACTTCGGCCTATAAAAACTTGTATCAAGCAAATTATATAGTAATGTTAAACAAAATTAGAGAGGAATTAAAGAGATTTGGGGGAGGAAATCGGTCCTGGTTGGGACGTATAAATTTTGATAAAAATGGTTGTAGTTCCCAAAATTCTATATAAATTTCAAATGGTCCCTATTAAGCTTCCTGAGGTATATTTTAAGATACTGAAAAAGATGATGACAAGATTCATTTGGAGAAATAAAAAACCTAGAGTATCTTATGAAGTGATAACTAGAAATAAAGAGAATGGCGGATTGGGAGTCCCTGACTTTAAGAGATATTATAATGCAGTTATTTCGGATAGAATATTTGATTGGACATATAATGCAAAAGGGAAAAGTTGGGTCACAGTGGAAAATTCACTTAGTGGTAATGATTTAAGTAGGAGTATATGGGTGCGTACAGAGTATAGAGGATTCAAAGAAAGCACGAGTGTGTATACTTTAAATGTGTTAAGAGTGTGGGATAAAATGCACAGACAGTTAAAGTGGGAATTTAATTCATTACTGATGCCACTGAAAAATTCAGGGTTCTTCCCACCAGGTAGGGAGGAGGTTTCAGGAAAATGGATCACAAATGAGAGTGCCCAATTGAGAGATATAATGAAAGGAGTAGAACTAAGAACACTTAAAGATTTGAAAAAGGAAGAGGGAAAGATTTTCACTAGGATAGATGGTTGGAGATATAATCAATTAAAATGTTTTGTGGGGAAATTGCGTAAGCCTTTGAGAGCAAGTATAGATTGGAACTTGTTTGAGAAGTTGTTGGTTGATCACGAGGTGATGGGAAACACGGTACGGCAAGGATATAAAATTCTCACTGAGTTAGATATAGGTGGAAAAAAAACTAATGTATATAGAAAAATGGGAGAGATTTGGGTGTGGAGATAGATGAGGTTAAACAAAAAATAATATTTAGGTTGGTTCACGAGAATATAAGCTCACGAGCGGTGGAAATGAATTTTAAATGTTTGACAAGAGGATATATCACACCGAGTATAGAACATAAGATGAGTGGGGAGAAGTTACCTTTTTGTTGGCGGGGGTGTGGAGAGATAGGCACGTTTTATCACATATGGTGGGAATGTCCAAAGACATTATATTATGGAGAGAAGTGGTACACCAAAATTAGAAAGATTACGGAAATTGATATTAGTCTGGACCCTGGGACCTGCCTTTTACATAATACAGAAATAACAGTAAATAAATATAAAGAATCAGGAACATGGTATTTTCTAAATGCAGCCAAGGGATTGATTCCAAAATTTTGGCGTCAAGTAGAAGCTCCAAAAACAAGACTGGATAGTTAGAATGGACTATATTGTAAGATTAGAGAAACTGTTTTATACCCAGGAAGATGGTATGGGGATATATCAGGTGAAAATGGAAAAAATGGGAAGAGTTTAGATCAAGGGTGAATGGACGAGAGTAAGGCCTCTCGTCCATTCACGGGAAAAGAAAGAAAGAAAGGGAAAGAAAAGAAGGAAAGCAATGGGAGGAAGGGAAGGATGGAAGGAAGGAAGGAGGGAGGAAGGAAGGAAAATGGGAAGGAAGGGGAGGGAGGGAAAGAAGTAAGGAAGGAAGGTGAGGGAAAGAAGGAAGTTAAAAAAAGGAAGGTAGGGTGGGAGGCAAGGAAGGGAAGGAAAGATGAAAGAAGAAAGGAAAGAAGTTATGAAGGAAGGAATGAAATAAGGAAGGATGGGGAGAAAGGAAAGGAAGAAGGGAATAAAGTTTTGATGGAACAAAGTTTTGAAGGAAGGAAAGAATGAAGAAAGGAAGGAAAAAGGGATAGGGAAGAAGGGTGGGAGGGAAAGGAAGGAAGGCAAGGAAAGAAGCACAGAAGGAAGCAGAGGGAGGGAAGGAAGGATAAAAGGAAGAAAGGAAAGGGAGGGAGAAAGGAAGTAAAGATGGAATAAAGGACAGAAAATAAGGAAATCAAGGGGTATTTCTCTCATTCCTTGACAATCAATTCTCAGATCTTAGACCATCTCCACTGCATTTTCCCCTAGTTCGCCTCTCAGAAATCCTCCAAATCCTGCAAAATCATTCTTCTAATTCCTGCATTTTCACAAATAACCACTTTTCCAATTTCTGTGCCACTTATTTCTCAGCCCAGCCTTAGCCATCAGATTTCGTATCCCCTTCTTCTCCTGTACATCTGCCAGGGCTCTGTCCTCGGCAGAGGTGCCTAACACCTCTGGCACCCCTGTGAGTACCTTGCATGGCCGCAGAAGTTCATGTTGGTTCAAATTTGGCTCCAAACGGCCTTTATAAGGAAACCCTGCCCTACTTTCAAGTGCTGGTTGATCTCTGGCTTCCCAGTATCTTGTTCCTGTGCTATTGTGATCTGTGATGTCCTGATACCGACTCGGCTTGCTTCTTGGACCTGTCTTCTCTGCTTAACCCCTGATCTGACCTCGGCTTGCTTAACGGATATTCTATCTTGCTCCTCTGTGTATGACCTCGGCTATCCCATCTGACTACGTTTGCTCTGATTTCCATCAGGCACCACATGTCTGCAGATCCCATCTCAGTGCATCAGCTGTGCTCTTGGGTGGACCACCAACGAGCACTCCTACAGGTGACCTATGCCACTTTGGGCCTGACTCCTGCTGTCCCACTCTCAGGGGAGTCTGTATCTTTCCTGCAAGGGAAGCCCTCTCTCCATTGGCCTCTAACACCAGGTACATGATAACATCTTAGAGAAATCAGTTCTTCACTTCTTCCCTACCTCAGAATCATATCCATTTCTGAATCCTCAAAAACTCTGACTGGCCTAAACCCGATCTGAGGAATTGGGATATTTTTCTCATTCCTTGATTCTCAGTTCCTAGATCTTCATCTTTGCATATTCCCCTAAATATCTCAATTCAAGTTAGCGCCGGTCAGAGTTTTCAAGGATTCTGTAAAAAACATGATTCTGAGGTAGGAAGAACTGGAAAATGGATTTCTGACATGTGCAGGAAAAAAGGGAATATGAAATCTGATGGTGCAATAGCTGGGCTAATAAATAAATGGCACAGAAATTGGTAAAGTAGTGATGTGTGAAAATGCAGGAATTGGAAGAATTTTATATTACTACATGATTTACCTGTAATGAGAATGACCTCATCTACAAACCACTGTAAACAATGGGGAGCAAAAGAGATGAAGTCCAGCAAGTGGGTAATCACTGAGTAGCAGAAGACTAAAAATCTCCTGTGTAGTTTAAGCCTCAGAACAGCAACACCATGCCCCAAAATTCTGTATGATCTTCACTACTTCCTATCTCAGAAGCCTCATCAGTATCCTTTGTCTGACCAGGTGACCTCATAGTCAGGATATTTAAACACCATAGTTACAGGGTGTTCGGCCAGACCAAAACCCAAAGTGTAGCCGTAGATATGGATCTTCTTGCTACCGCTGGAATTGTCAAGGAATGTCAAGAAATGAGAGCAATATCCCAATTCCTCAGATCGTGTTTTTAAGCCAGTCAGGGTTTCGGAGGATTCAGGAAAGGACATTATTCTGAGATAGGAAGAAGTGAAGAACTGATCTCTCTGAGATATGCAGGAGAATAAAGGGATGTGAAATCTGATGGTGCAATAGCTGAGGCTGGGATGAGAAGAAAATGGCACAGAAATTGGAAAAGTAGTGATGTGTGAAAATGCAGGAACTGGAGTAATTGGAAGAATGATTTCGAAGGATTTGTGGTTCTCTGAGAGGCGAACTAGGGGAATATGCAAGGTCTAAGATCTGAGAATTGATTGTCAATTTGGGGTTCTCTGAGGGGTCATCATTTAGGGGAATATGCAAAGGAGAAGATCCAGGAACCGAGAATTGATTGTCAAGGAATAAGAGAAATATACCAATTCCTCAGATCGGGTTAGCGCCGGTCAAAGTGTTGGAGGATTCAGGAAAAAACTTGATTGTGAGGTAGGAAGAACTGGAAAAAGGATTTCTATGACATGTGCAGGATGTCTTGGAAATTCGCTTTGAACGAATTTCTCCTTACCGTGAGTACTCGCAGTTGGATGCGCAGAAATCCCCCATAAAGCTGTGCGAATCTCGCTTACCACGACTGCAGCTTAGCCCCAAGAATCCTGCGCCCCCAACTGGGTTAGCTCTGTTGAGATGTGGGAAATTGGAGCTCCGTTACACGACACTCTCAGGTTGCTGTTAGAATTCACATAGAGGAAGTTTTCATTCTCAGCCTCTGGTTTTATTACAAACACACACATGCCCCCCTCATGAATAAGGTCAATCCCCTCCCACAGAACAATGCAATGGGGAGTGCCTATACACAGGATGTACATACCGATTGGAGCATAGCCTTTCCTACTATCTACCACTGGTCCACCCCCCATGAGCCGTCTGAGGTCAGCAGACTTCCTCCCCTTCCCCCCATGAGCCCTCTATGGAGAGCATATTTCCTGTCCTAGCTCCTAGTGATATGTAACTTCTCTGTACAAGCATCCCCCAGGCTAAACACCAGTCTGTATCTGGATGGGCCCGATACGATCTTTATTAAAACACATCCATCCAGATACAGTTTCAGGTCGGTAATGGGTTGTAAGATATACATGAGCCTACACGCGGAGTTCACACCGCTTGGCGCCTTGCGTTATGATGTCCATGTGGTTCTATGCTGCTGATACGTGGATACAGGCCCACGGCCTACCACCGGCAGCATTAGCATCGAATGCCGTGGTGGTATACACGCCGGTCTATAAGCGCAGATCTGCCATCTCATCCATTACCGAGCTGAGTACTCAGAGCTTTAATTAAGTCACACGAGAGACATATGAATAACACTCATATGACACATTTAAAGTTCAACCAACAATACAAAATTTCCATGACAAGGAGAAATGAAAGGGGATAAGGGGAAATGAAATCTGATGGTGCAATAGCTGAGGCTGGGATGAGAAATAAATGGCACAGAAATTGGTAAAGTAGTGATGTGTAAAAATGCAAGAATTGGAAGAATGATTTTGCAGGATTTGGGGTTCTCTGAGAGGTGAACTAGGGGAATATGCAAAGGTGAAGGTCTAAGATCTGAGAATTGATTGTCAAGGAATGAGAGAAATATCCCAATTCCTCAGACCGAGTTTAGAGCCAGTTAGAGTTTTGGAAGATTCAGGCAAGGACATTTGTAGCACTCTACTGGTCAGACGTCCCCAGCGCACGGAATCTAAGCCCCAGGGTACGTGTTCACCATGGCCCCTGATGGTGGGGATGGACTTGAAGTACCCTGAGACCAGGTCGTGGCTACTGAGTACACCTGTCAGTGGTAGCAGTATTCGCCAGGGGCTCCCACAGGGAAGAGCCTGATATGAGGAGGTCGGGTATGAGGAGGGTCTGGGCAGGAGAAGGCAACAAGGTCAGGTACAATCCGGGTCAGTAACTCACTTAACACAGGTTCGCAGATAAAGGATACAAGGAAAGACCAGAAGGCACTAAATGACAGCTCAGGGCCGTTTAAATATCGCGCCCTGCGCTGTCATTGGTGCCAAGCGCGCGCCCGCGGCCTCTACTGCGTGGGCTCGAACGCCGCGGCCAGCCAGGACCTAGTGCCTGCGTCCCTGCACAGGGCGGCGCACTGAGCCTGCACCGGGATCAGCGCCGCGGCGATCCCCGACATTGCCCCCCCTACGGGGAACCTCAGGATGCCCACCCTATCTCTCCACCACGGGTGATCACGAAGAAACCCCCGGAGAAGTCTAGGTGCATTAACATTTTGCGCTGGTTCCCAGGAATTGTCTTCCGGGCCATAGTCCTTCCACTTAATTAGGAATTGGGTCTGGCCCCCCCTCCTTCGGCACTTCAGGATCGCTTCCACCTCAAATTCTTCTTGTTCTTCACAAGTTATGGCCTCCGGAGGTCTGGACTCTCGATCTGGAAATTAATATGGAACCACTGACTTTATCAAGGATATGTGGAATACCGGATGGATCTTGAATGTTTTAGGAAGGATAAGCTCATATGCCACCTCGTTGATCATTCGCTTCACACAAAAAGGCCCTACAAACTTTGGTCCTAATTTCTTCGATGGACATAGCATTTTCAAGTTCGTTGTTGCCAACCACACTTTATCCCCGGGCTGCAGCACCAGGTCCCCTCTTCGTCTTTTGTTAAACGCCTTCTTGTAGTCCTCCTGGGCCCGAGCGATAGCTTCCTGCAGTACTTTATTGTTGAAGGAGATGAAAGCTAGTGCGTCTTGTGTTGCCGGAACTGGGAATTCAGGAACCAAGTCAGGGAGAAAGACAGGGTGAAATCCGTAGTTTGAAAAAAACGGCGATTACCCTGTTGCAGAATGGTTTGTGTTTGTTGTACGCAAACTCTGCCAAGGGTAAGAGTGGTAGCCAATTATCCTGTAGGAAGGATGTGTAGCAACGCAGGTATTGTTCCAGGGTCTGCTTGGTCCACTCGGTCTGTCCATTGGTCTGAGGGTGGAATGCAGAGGAGAGGGATAATTTGATATCCAAAGCCTTGCACAGTGCCCTCCAAAATTTAGATGTGAATTGGACCCCTCGATCCGAGACAATGTCCTCTGGGACTCCATATATGGAGACTATAGTCTTACAACTTCCTGGATAAAAATTTGGGCAGTCTCGGATGCTGACAGAGTCTTCTTCAATGGTAAAAAGTGAGCCATTTTTGACAATCGATCAATGACCACAAGGATCGCGGTGTGGTCTTGAGACGGTGGGAGCTCGACTATAAAGTCCATTGCGATCCTTTGCCAAGGTCGTTCAGGGATCGGCAAGGGCCGCAGCAGTCCCCAAGCCTTGTTCCTTGATGGCTTGTTCTTCTGAAAGATGGTTCAGGATTTTACATAGAGCTTGCAGTCCTTGGCCATGTTCGGCCACCAAAAAGTTGAAGAAGCTCCAGGATCTTTGCTGGGCCAAAGTGTCCAGCCATTGGATGGTCATGACACTGTCCCAAGACAAGGGTTCGAACCTCCTCAGGTACCATGATCAATCCTTCCTTTCATAGGAGTCCCCCCTTGTTTCTGGAGGGATTCCCCAGCTGGGGTTGTCGTGTCTGTGGATGCATCCATTAGTTTGGACCGAAGGTTTGTCTGGAGTGCCAAGAAATTTCCTGAGGACAGAATAGTATCGGGTACCGGTTCTTCTTTGGAGTCCTTGAACATGCGTGATAGTGCATCGGGTTTCGTATTTTTGGACCCAGGTCTGTACTCACTATGGAATGTGAATCTGGAGAAAAACAGTGCCCATCTTGCCTGCCGCGGGCGTAACCGTTTGGCAGTCCTCAGGTACTCGAGATTTTTGATCAGTGAAGATCAAGATGGGGTGTGAGGCTCCTTCCAGCAAGTATCTCCATTCTTCCAGTGCAGTTTTGATGGCTAACAACTCCCGATCACCGATATCGTAGTTCTTCTCGCTGGGGTAAGCTTCCTCGAGAAGAACGCTATGGGGTGGAGTAATTCTTTGTTGCCTTTTTGCTGGGACAGGATGGAACCCACCGCATTCTCAGATGTATCTACAGGGGCAGGGGCAGGGAAGCGTCTGGATGGCCCAAAATGGGTGCCGTGGTAAATAGATTTTTCAAGGCCTCAAAGGCTTCCTGAGCCTCCGGCGTCCATCTGAAGCAGGTTCCTAGTTTGGTTAGCTGAGTTATGGGGGGGAGACCAGACCCGAGAAGTTCCTAATGAATTTTCGATAAAAATTTGCAAAGCCGATAAAACGCTGGATGCCCTTTTTGTCCGTGGGCACAGGCCAATCCAAAATTGCAGAGACCTTCTGAGGGTCCATCGCGACTCCCGTGGTGGAGATAATCAGACCCAGAAATGTAATGCTAGACTGCTCGAAACTGCACTTATCTGCTTTGGCGTATAACCCATGCTGGCGCAACCGCCCCAAGACCTTTGCCACAGAATTGTGATCCTTCAGAGAGGATGAGAAGATCAGTATATCGTCTAGGTAAACAATTACAAAAATGTCAAGGTAATCCCGGAAAATGTCGTTTACAACATGTTGGAATGTGGCTGGGGCATTGCACAGCCCAAATGGCATAACCAGATATTCGAAATGCCCAAACCGGGTACGGAATACTGTCTTCCACTCATCCCCTTCCCTTATGCGAACCAAGTTGTAGGCCCCCCTGAGATCAAGTTTAGTAAATATGGCCGCAGCCTTCAGCTCTGAAATAATTCTGGTACCAATGGCAATGGGTAACGATTTTTAGTCGTGACTCTGTTCAGTTCATGATAGTCAATGCAGGGTAGAAGAGATTTGTCTTTTTTTCTCCACACAAAGTAGAGCCCCGCCCCTGCTGGTGAAGTGGAGGGATGGGTGAACCCCTTCTGGAGACTGTCCTCTATATATTCCTTCAGGGCCCCCAATTCCAGTTCAGACAGGGGAAAAATCCGCCCAAAAGGGATCTCAGAGCCGGGCAACAGATCAATCGGACAGTCATACGGGCGGTGGGGGGGCAAGGTATCTGCCCCCCGCTTACTGAATACATCTAAGAAATCATGGTATGCTGCATGGTAACCTGTTTCAGATTGGAGTCCCCCTCAGAGCACAGGAGGATCTGGGGGGAAGTGTGACAGTGTTCCCGACAATATGGGGAAGGGAACAGGATAGACCCGGTTTCCCAGTCAATTTGGGGGTTATGGGCCCGCAACCAAGGGAGCCCCAAAATGACTGGAAAAAGAGGTGACGCAATGGCATCTAGGCGGAGGAATACCTGATGCTGGTTAGCAATGGTAGTGGCGATGGGGGGAGTTTCCTGATTAACCACTCCTGATTTTATCTGGGAGCCATCTGCCAGAAATATGTTAAAGCTCCGTTTTCTGGGCTGAGGGGGAATCGTCTGCTGATGAGCAAAATCTAGATCCAGGAAACAGCTGCATGCCCCCGAATCAACTATGGCTGTCACCTCCACGGTCCTTTCTGGAAGCTGAAAGGAGAGGGGCACAACTAATTATTGGGAAGGACTGACATTGCCAATAGCCAGGGAAGAAAAAGAGGTACACTTATTCATTTTCTGAGGGCAAGATCGTATCATATGACCGGCTTCACCACAGTAGAGGCAGAGGTTCAGAGAGCGTCTCCGCTGGCGTTCTTCTGGCGATAATTTAGGCCGAGCCAGGCCTAGTTGCATTAGTTCCTGCGCGTCTCCTGGAGGTGAGTTCTCGATATTTGATCTGGTTAGTTGGCTGGGGCTGGAATTGGACCCCATGCATTTCCGTGACCCTGACCGGATCTCTCAAACCTGCGTTCCCGCAGTCTACGGTCTATTTGAATCGTCAGGGCTATTAGGTCTTCTAGTGACTCGTTCCTGCGTGTGTCCCCCATCCAACGCCTAAATTCCGAGGCGTATTCTTCTGCCGCCCGGCGGCCCTGTCGGTGCGTGTATAACGTTGCTTTAGCAGAGGCTGCATGCTGTGGATCATCATAAAGGATGGCCATAGCTTCAAAAAAATCACTGACAGTTCGCAGGTGAGGGTCATGGTTTGCCCTTAACCAATGGGCTCAATCTTGGGGTTCACCCTGCAATAGTGAAATTATAAATCCCACTTTCACTGAATCCATTAGGAAGGTGCGGGCTTGCAATTCAAAAAACAGGAGGCAGGAATCCCGAAAAGACCTGAAGCGCGTGCGGTACCCGTGAAAACGTTAACTCGGGGTTTCTACCATAGCTGGCCCAAGAGCTTCTCCAACCGGGGGAGCTGAAACAGGGGCCTATGGGGCAGGGTCAGATATGGAGCAGGTCTGGAAACGGTTTTCCAGCTGCATACAAATGTCCTGGAGGGCCGCGACGGCCTGCGCCAAGGTTGACAGATGCCTGCAAATGTCTTCCAGCGGAGAGGGCCCTCCTCTAGGCTCAGTCATGGCCTTCTGGTACTGTAAGGGACCACCAGGCGGTACCACTAGCACTCCACTGGTCAGACGTCCCCAGCGCACGGAATCTAAGCCCCAGGGTACGTGTTCACCAGGGCCCCTGATGGTGGGGATGGACCAGGTCGTGGCTACTGAGTACACCTGTCAGTGGTAGCTGTATTTACCAGGGGCTCCCCAAGGTTGGGATGGATGGCTGAGCAAGTGCAAGGTCAAACAGGCCGGGTCGGTAACTGTGGGGACGGAGCGGTACAAAGCAGCGGGCAGAGAGTACACACGCCAGGTCAGCAACAGAAGGTCAGATCTAAACGGGGGGCATCCAGGACAGAGGTCAGGCAAAGCAAGGGTCTGGGCAGGAGAAGGCAACAAGGTCAGGTACAATCCAGGTCAGTAACTCACTTAACACAGGTTCGCAGATACAGGATACAAGGAAAGACCAGAAGGCACTAAATGACAGCTCTGTTATTGGTGCCAAGCGCGCGCCCGTGGCCTCTACTGCACATGCGCGGGCTCCAACGCCGCGGCCGGCCAGGACCTAGTGCCCGCCTGTGCTGGGACCAGAGCCGCGGCGATCCCCGACATTATTATTCTAAGGTAGGAAGAACTGGGAAAAGGATTTCTATGACATGTGCAGGAGAATAAGGGGATATGAAATCTGATGGTGCAATAGCTGAGGCTGGGATGAGAAATAAATGGCACAATAATTGGAAAAGCGTTCATGTATGAAAATGCAGGAATTGGAGTAATAGGAACAATGATTTTGCAGGATTTGGGGTTCTCTAAGAGGTCATTTAGGGGAATATGCAAAGGAGAAAATCCAGGAACTAAGAATTGATTGTCAAGGAACGAGAGAAATAACCCAATTCCACAGATCCAGGGAGTGGGAGGTTCAGATGATCCAAGACCTAAGCCCTGGTAACTGCACCTCCTGGAAAGAGGTCCAGACCCTTTATGAATCAGTGCTTACTCAAGAAGCTGATAAATAGTGATATTTTTTTAAACAAAAATATTTTGAGGAGGGGGAAAGTACGGGGCACCTTCTTGCTCTCGTGGCAAAGTCACAACAAGGGGTGTCGACTATACAAGATTGAGGATGCTGCTTTGCACGAGTCATGTGGAAATCCTGAGTGTCTGTCATCACATTTTTACGATGAGATATTTATGCTTCTAAAACTGTAGCCACCCAATCAGTTTCAAGACACCTGCTCTTTTCCTGTTTTATCAGAGACTGACCATAAAGAAGTGGAGATGCCAATTACTCAACAGGAGCTGTCTGAAGCTTTTGGCAGGATTACAATTCAAAATTTATAATAGATACGGTGAACAACTCCTCCTGGCATTGTTCAATGCCCTGAATGCCGCCAAGGATGGAAATGGTTTGCCCCCCTCCACGAATGAAGCTGTTATTATAGCACTACTGAAGCCTGGAAAATATTGATTAAAACCTGACTCCTATAGACCTATTTCCCTTCTGAATACGGACACTAAATTGTTGGCCCAGGTTCTAGCTACTAGACTGGCGCGGATTATTGGTAATATTGTACATCTTTATCCAGATCCAGGATCTTTATCAGTCGGGGTGTATTCCTTCTAGAGTGATGGCTAATAATATTTACAGATTTTTTGAATTTACAAATTTTGGTGGACAATCCTGGGGGATAGAGCAATTTTATCTTTGTCAAGGCATTTGATAGTGTGGAATGGCCTTATCTATGGTAAGTATTGTCTAGATTTGGCTTTGGTTCCAAGTTCATTAGTTGGGTGCATTTTCTTTATGCGGACCCTAGTGCCCGAATCCGGGTTAACGGGGATTTGTCAGATTAATTCAGGCTGCAGAGGGGACGAGGCAGGGCTGCCTTCTCTCGCCCCTTTTGTTCGCTTTGGTGTTAGAACTTTTGGCGACTTTGGTGCTATATTCTCGGGACATTGTTGGTTTTACAAGCGGTGTTCTCTCGGAAAAGATATGCCTTCATGCGAATGACACACTGTTATAGTTGGGCAGATGCTGTTATGTCCCTTCCGCTCTGTGCACAACACATTCAAGTAGTGTCTACATTTAAGTATTTGACAATTTCTCTTAATCTTTTTCCTCTACTCCAGCAGCAAAAATTGAAGTGTAACAGTTGGTGCAAAATCCCACTGTCGGTGGTGGGTCAATTTAGATAAAATGATTTGGGCCTCGCAACTTCTCTATATCTTTCATAATTCTCCCATATGGATTCCTAAGAAATAGTTTAAAGTTTAGGAGTCTTATTTGGAAAAAACAGCGTTGAAAATAAAATTGTCATTATTGTAATATGCCAAAGAAGTCGGCAGACTTTATTTTCTGGTGACCCAACTGCAACAACTGGTTGGCTGGGATTCGCCTGATAATACTGATTCCATTATAAGTTTGATTTCCCTTCCTGATTCCACCATTTCGGCTCTTTCTCATCTTGAGATGGCTCTACCGGTCCTTCCATCCACTGCTCCAACCATGGACCTCTTAAGGTGTTGTCTGGAGTACGATAAAAGCATCCTTTCATATTACCGGCTTTCTTTCCTGTACTCCCTTGTGGAACAATTTGCAATATATAGAACTGACTAAACTGGAGGGCTTTCACAACTGTAGGGATTGAGGCCTGAATATCATACCTCAGCTGTATTTGGGGGTAAACCTAAAGTCCTAAAGTCCTTTTCACAACTGCAAATAGAATTTACATTTACAAGCATTTTTATCAATATCTTCAGCTACGCCGTGCAACTAAGAAAGGCATAATTTCTCGTGTATACTCTCAGCTGTTGTCCACAGTACAGGATCAAGCTAGTCTCCGGGGTAGGGTGCAGTGGTCCTGGGATGTTGGAGAGTTTGCTGGGGATGTCTGGGATCTGGATCTGGATCTGGTGATTTCTCTTTCTCCCTCTCATAAACTGTCTCAATTGTTTATTCTCCATCGAGCGTAAAGGACTCCTGTGCAACTGTACCAGTGGGGCAGGTGTGCTTCACCTGATTGTCCGAGGTGTAGGATTCAACAGGGCAATTTCATTCATATGCTCTGGCACTGAACAAAGTTACATAGAATGAGGTTCTCCAGTTTATTTCTCTAGCATCGCAATATACTGTTCCCCAGGATCCCTTGCAGTGTCTGCTGGGGGCACTGGACCAAGAACTGTTCCAACCAGGAGTGTAGATCATGGTATTTAAACTTTTATATTTGGCTAGGAAGCTGATAGCAAGGTACTGGTTATCGCCGGCTTCGCCGACTAGTAAGCAATGGATAGATTATGTTAATTAGTTACTCCCGTGAGAAAAACACATGTACCAACATCGCAATGCTTCTCGTAAGTTCCAGCAGGTATGGCAGGGTTAGCTGGGCTTTCCCCTCCTCAATTGATAACGAACCGACTTTTGCAGGTTTGCCATTTTATATCGTGTGTGGCTCCACTCTTCCCCTTTTTTTTTTTATATATTGTTTGAAGGTATGTTTTGGGCTTTGTTCCTTTCCCCCATTTACGTTTACATCTGGACCGAAAGGAACATAAGGTAGAAAAGAAAAAGTAAGGTGCTGGGGTTTATGATGGCAAACTTTCCAGAGGTCCAGTGGGCCAGATTGCATTAGAAAACGTTACAAAATTTCTTCCGAGGTGAGATCTCAGGTGTGACAAAAACATGTAGGACATAGTTTGCTGCAATGTCATCACGCAATTGGAAATCCGCAAAAGCCATTTTGAGGTTATCGCCAAAATTTGTTTACAAGTGTTTACAATTTTTAAACGTGTGTTCTACTTTTTATTTAATAGATATAATTTTATTGGTATACACTATGTGGAGCTCTCTTTTATCCATGATATGTTAACACTGGGATGGATGGATGCATGATTGAGGAGTTTCTCAAGTGCCTTCTTTGATGGTTATGGTATCCTTTGCTTTCTGATGACCTCATCTAAGAAGACCATTATGATGCTATGTGACCAAGGCACATTTTGACCTCTCTTTAATCAGAAGGTTGTATAGATCTAGTAAGCCTTGCATGGTGTTACCTGGTGGAGGCTTTTTCAACTTTCTATGAGATACCCTTATCTCTCACCATCTCACTCGCTTTCTCCATCTCGCTCAATCCCCATCTCACTCACCCCCATATCTCACTCTCTCATCCTCTTTCGCTCTCTCCCTCCCTTATCTCGCTTGCTCATCTCTCTTGGTCTCATCTCACTCAATTTCTCCATTTCACTCATTCTCTCCATCTCTCTCTCTCACACTCTTGATCTCTTCATCTCTCTCTCAAGCTCTCCATCTCTCTCACACATGCTTTCTCACTCTCCATCTCTTGCGCTTTCCATCCCTCTTGCTCTCCATCTCTCTCTCTCTCTCTCTCTCTCGCTCCATCTCTCTTTCTTTCTATCTCTATTTTTTTATCTTGCGCTCTCCATCTCTTTCACGATCTCCATCTCTTTCTCTCACACTCTCCATCTCACTCGCTCATGCGAGCAAGATCGGGAATGTGCACATGAGCGTGATTGAGAGCGAGCAAGAATCTCTCTCTCCATTTCTCTCTTGCTCTCTTTCCATTGCTCTCTCTTTCCATCTCTCTCTCTCTCGGTCTCTTTCCATCTCTCGCTCTTTCTTTCCATCTCTATCACTCTCTCTTGTCCTCTTTCTCGCTCACTCTCCATTTCGCTCGCGCGTGCTCATACGTGTTGTTTTGTGCACTTTATCTCTCTTGTTCTCTCCATCTCTCTTGAGCTCTCCATCTCTCTTGAGCTCTTCATTGCTTGCGCTCTCCATCTTAGGCGCTTGCACTCTCCATCTCACTCGAACTCAATCCATATCTCAAGTGCAATAGAACAAGCAAGAGAGAGAGCACACATGTTCTCTTTCACTCGTGCGAGCTCACTCTCTCATGCTCTCATGCTCTCGCGCGCTCTATCTCATTTTGCTCTCTCTATCTCTCTCACCAGCTCTCTCTCTTGCTCTCCATTTCTCTCTAGCTCACTCTCCATCTCTCTCTTTTTCCGTCTCTCTATTTTTCAATCTCTCTTGTGCTCTCCATCTCTCGTGCGCACTCTCCATCTCTCTCTATGCTTGCCATCTTGCTCGCGCTCTCCACCTCTCTCTCCCTCTCTCACTCTTCATCTCTCGCTTTCTTTCCATCTCTCTCACTCTCTCTTTCTCTCGCACACTCTCCAATTTGCACGTTCTCTCTCTCGTATGCGTTGTTTCATGAGCTTTATCTCTCTCACTCTCTCCATCTCTCTATCTCGCTCTCCATCTCAGGTGCTTGCATTCTCCATCTCTCTCACTCTCTCCATCTCTTTATCTCGCTCTCCATCTCAGGCGCTTGCATTCTCCATCTCTTTCACTCACACTCTCCATCTCTCACGCTCACACTCTCCATCTCTTGCGTACAATAGAAAGAGCGAGAAAGAGAGCACACTCTCTCGTGCTCTCCACACGCACTTTATGTTTTTCATGCGCTCTCTCTCTCTCATGTGCTCTCTCCATCTCTCTCTTGGTCTCTTCAGCTCTCACTCCTGCTTTCCATCTCTCTGTCTCACTCGCCATATCTCTCTCACTTTCCATTTCTCTCTTGCTTGCTCTCTATTTCTCTCTCTCACTAGCTCTCCATTTCTCTCTAGCTCGCTCTCCATCTCTCTCTCTTTCCATCTCTTTCTCTATTTTTCTCTCGCTAGCACTCTCCATCTCTCTCGTTTGCACTCTCCATCTTGCTCGCATGCGGGATTGAGAGCACGCAAGAAAGAGCACACGCTCTATTGCTTGTGTGTGCTCTCTCCCTCTCTCCCTCTGTCCATCTCACTCATGCTCTCCATCGCTCTCTCGCTCTCCATTTCTCTCACTCTCCATCTCTATCTTCATCTTTCTCTCTTGCTCTCTCTTTGGAAAACAAAGAAAGAACGCAAAAATGTATCTTTTCTTTTCCTTTTTATATTTCAAAACCTTTTGAGAGAAAATGAGATCTGCAAAATACTCACCATGCCTCTTTAAATTCTTTGGTTTGTCTATGTTTCAAAAGGGGGGTGAGGGGGTTAGGGTTGGTGCTATCCTGGCATTTCAGGGCCTCCAAAACTGTGATAGGTAGTCAGGAAGTGTAATGAGGAAGTTATGCACCTTCAGGCTTTCAATGTGCAAATAAAACAATAGAAATCTCCTGTGCTACTAAAAATTGAACTAATAATTATGGGGAGGGAACTGCTAGCACCCAACCATATACCAAATGGATAATGTGCAAAATCTAAAGTGAATTGGTGCAGCGTTACCCATTGGGGTATACGACTCCCTTACTGGCTTATCCCAAAACACAGATAATTAAAACAATACAGTTGCAAGAAAAAGTATGTGAACCCCTTGGGATTACATGGAGTTTTGCATGAATTGGGCAGAAAATGTGCTCTGAACGTCATCTAAGTCACAACAATAGAAGAACTCAGTCTGCTGAACATAAATACTACACAAACAGATGTTGCCATGGTTTAACCTCTTGAGCCCCAGAGGATTTACCCCCCTTAATGACCAGGCTTTTTTTGCTGTTTGGCGCTGCACTAATTCAAATGATAATTGCGCGGTCATGCAATGCTGTACCCAAACAAAATTTACGTCCTTTTTCACACAAATAGAGCTTTCTTTTGGTGGTCTTTGATCACCTGTGCGCTTTTTATTTTTTTGCGCTATAAACAAAAAAAACCACGAAAATTTTGAAAAAAAAACAATATTTTCTACTTTCAGCTATAAAAAATATATCGTAAACTCAAAGTTAGTCATAAATTTAAGCCAAAATGTATTCTGCTACGTTTTTGGTAAAAAAAAAATCCCAATAAGTGTATATTGATTGCTTTGTGTGAAAGTTATAGCGTCTACAAACTATCGTATAGATGCTGTAATCTATGCCTTTTTTTGCTATACAGCGCTGCACTAATTCAAATGATAATTGCACGGTCATGCAATGCTGTACCCAAACGAAATTTACGTCCTTTTTTTCACACAAATAGAGCTTTCTTTTGGTGGTATTTGATCACCTGTGCGCTTTTTATTTTTTTTGCGCTATAAACAAAAAAAACACAAAAATTTTGAAAAAAAAAAACAATATTTTCTACTTTCAGCTATAAAAAATATATCTAAAAAAACAAAACCTCAGCGCTCAGGACTTCCTATTTACCATACAAAACCCCGTGAGATGCTGCTGTGCACAGGTACAAAAGACCAAAAACTTTTAACAATGAAAAACCAGCGCAAACCCACATGATCAATTACATTCCTCAGTGTAAAAAAACATTAATGTGCTAATAAAATTATATATAATAAATTATATATAAATTATGTTGATACAAAAATATATATATAAAATTATGAGTCCAGTGAAAAAAACAAAGTGACAAAAAATCAGAAAAAACCCCAGAGAGTATATATATTTTCCATTTGATTCTTCCGTGTTACGGATCCCTTCACCATCCACCAGTGCAGAAATCAACATTAACCGCACTCACCAGATTTACCTAGACATGAGAGGAAACAGCACTTGGAGGTCTCAGAGAAAGTAAAGGGGGTCCAGGAGCCCTTAACAATCCTGAAAGGCGTGTGACTCACCATTATCTGGTGAGTGCGGTTAATGTTGATTTCTGCACTGGTGGATGGTGAAGGGATCCGTAACACGGAAGAATCAAATGGAAAATATATTATAAATTAATTTGATTAATTTTGTCACGGGACTTTAATTATATATATATATATATACTCTCTGGGGTTTTTTTCTGATTTTTTGTCACTTTGTTTTTTTCACTGGACTCATAATTTTATATATATATTTTTGTATCAACATAATTTATATATAATTTATTATATATAATTTTATTAGCACATTAATGTTTTTTTACACTGAGGAATGTAATTGATCATGTGGGTTTGCGCTGGTTTTCATTGATAAAAAATATATCGTAAACTCAAAGTTAGTCATAAATTTAAGCCAAAATGTATTCTGCTACATGTTTTTGGTAAAAAAAATCCCAATAAGTGTATATTGATTGCTTTGTGTGAAAGTTATAGCGTCTACAAACTATGGTATAGATCAGTGATGGCGAACCCGTGGCACGCGTGCCACAGCCGGCACGCCGAGCCTTATCTGTGGGCACGCCAGGAGAATACCGTATTTTTTGCTCCATAAGACGCACTTTTTTTCCCCCAAAAAAGGGGGGGAAAATGTCAGTGCGTCTTATGGAGCGAATATAGAGCGGCCGGTCCGGTATTTCCACCGCCGCCGTGTCAGAATACCGGGCCGGCCGCTCAGCTCTGCAGTGGGACCTTACCTGTCCCTCTATCCAGCGGCGCGCTGTCTTCCCGGCTTCTGTAGTGTGCGTGACAGCCGGGTCCCAAGTGCGCATGCGCAAGAAGCAGTGCTCTTTGTGAATGGTAAGGCGGTACCTGGGACACATGACAGATCCCAGAAGCCGCCGGACCAATCACAAAGCGCAGCGCTTCTCGCGCATGCGCACTGGGCATCCGGATGCCCGACGAGCGCCCACACTACAGAAGCCGGGAAGACAGCGCGCGGCTGGATAAAAGAACAGGTAAGATAAAAAAAAAACTGTCAAATTCAGGTACCCGCTCCCCCTCCCTCCCCAAAGGTCAGCAATCATCTGTACTGTCCGCAGTCTCTGGTCATCTCCTGTACTGTCCACAGTCTCTGGTCATCCCTGTACTGTGGACACAGTCTCTGGTCATCCCTGTACTGTCCGCAGTCTCTGGTCATCCCCTGTACTGTCCCCAGTCTCTGGTCATCTCCTGTACCGTGTCCCCAGTCTCTGGTCATCTCCTGTACCGTGTCCGCAGTCTCTGGTCATCTCCTGTATCGTGTCCGCAGTCTCTGGTCATCTCCTGTACCGTGTCCGCAGTCTCTGGTCATCTCCTGTACCGTGTCCGCAGTCTCTGGTCATCTCCTGTACCGTGTCCGCATCTCTGGTCATCTGTACCGTGTCCGCAGTCTCTGGTCATCTCCTGTACCGTGTCCGCAGTCTCTGGTCATCTCCTGTACCGTGTCCGCAGTCTCTGGTCATCTCCTGTACCGTGTCCGCAGTCTCTGGTCATCTCCTGTACCGTGTCCGCAGTCTCTGGTCATCCCTGTACCGTGTCCGCAGTCTCTGGTCATCCCTGCACCGTGTCCGCAGTCTCTGGTCATCTCCTGTACCGTGTCCGCAGTCTCTGGTCATCTCCTGTACCGTGTCCGCAGTCTCTGGTCATCTCCTGTACCATGTCCGCAGTCTCTGGTCATCTCCTGTACCGTGTCCGCAGTCTCTGGTCATCCCTGTACCGTGTCCGCAGTCTCTGGTCATCCCTGTACCGTGTCCGCAGTCTCTGGTCATCCCTGTACCGTGTCCGCAGTCTCTGGTCATCCCTGTACCGTGTCCGCAGTCTCTGGTCATCCCTGTACCGTGTCCGCAGTCTCTGGTCATCCCTGTACCGTGTCCGCAGTCTCTGGTCATCCCTGTACCGTGTCCGCAGTCTCTGGTCATCCCTGTACTGTCCGCAGTCTCTGGTCATCCCTGTACTGTCCGCAGTTTCTGGTCATCCCTGTACTCTTAATTAGTTTGCACTACTGTACGAGTTGTTTTTTTCTAAACCAAAAGCTTGATATTCAGGTTTCATTGCAGTGTTGGCACTTTGAAAGAAATAAGTTGGTTTTGGGTTGCAGTTTGGGCACTCGGGCTCAAAAAAGGTTCGCCATCACTGGTATAGATACTGTAATTTATGCCTTTCTTTGCTATACAGCGCTGCACTAACTCAAATGATAATTGCGCGGTCATGCAATGCTGCATCCAAACGAAAATTACGTCCTTTTTTTTCACACAAATAGAGCTTTCTTTTGGTGGTATTTGATCACCTGTGCGCTTTTTATTTTTTGCGCTATAAACAAAAAAACCACAAAAATTTTGAAAAAAAACAATATTTTCTACTTTCAGCTATAAAAAATATATCGTAAACTCAAAGTTAGTCATAAATTTAAGCCAAAATGTATTCTGCTACATGTTTTTGGTAAAAAAAATCCCGTGCATTAGCAGACAAACTGGCGCTAATCTAGGAGGGGCGCTAACACTATCGGAAGTCACCAGTGACACTAATACAGTGATCAGTAAAAATCTGTTCACTTGTCAAGGTCCTACCTTTTTCCTGTGTTATGTTGCTTCATGTGCTGGTGTCCATCTTGGATTCTGCTGTGCATGATGGGAGCCCTTTTATGCCTTCAGGTTTCTGTGGTCCATCCTCCAGAGGGGTGTGGCTGATGACATATAAGCCTGTGGCCCGCACATGCTCTTTGCACTTGTGTCTTGTGTCTTTGTGTTGCTATTACTCTGTTCTGACTCTCGTGACTCTCCTGGTATCTGATTCGGCTTGTCTTGACTATTCTTTGTATTCTCC
>CATNWA010001757.1:0-51379 GCA_951230385.1 Staurois parvus | reverse complement strand
TTGTCCCAAACATGGGTTTTTCCCTCCCAAAAACCGGAGCTGATGCTGCCAGTGTAAGTTGGTTTATGAGACAAATGTGCGCCCGTTTTTCGGGACGTGCAGCAGTCCATGCAGTTCATCAGGCAAGATGGCACGAATCCGCTCATTTGAAGCACCTTTTGTCCTATAATATAGTACTGTAATCTGACGCCAGGCTTGCTATCGGCAAACACCCCTTTTCACAATGTACTAGGTGTTATGAAAGCGATTAAGGAGGAGCCACACACGCCTGTGATGTCAGGCCACCAGATCACCGGAGGTTAGGTGGCCACCACTACTATCCAGCTGGTTAGTGGATTTGTAGTTGGCTTTCTGCTGCACACTATTTGGTATACCATTCTACCCTATTGGCTGAAAGGCTTCTTTTGGATTGTAATTGACCTATTGGTGACCATCCCTAATCTGCCCAGCAGGAGAGGGAAAGAGATCCAAATTGCTGACACCCTACCGCAGTTCCCCCCCATTTGGAAAAGACTCTCTTAGAGGAATCATCCTTGATTGCCCATTCCTAAGGGAAAACCTCATCTATTTGGCAGCATGCATCCTTCCCAGAGACAGAGCGGGATCTCTGGTTTTGATAACTGTGCTTTATAAATTGCAACATCTGGTGAGGTTGGCGCAATTCGTATTAATTTCTTGCCCAACTAACACGAATTTACGCTCCCTAACTGGGAGTATTTGGAAGTTTCACCATCCTGATTGTATCTCCCTAATTAGTACAATTAGAACTTTTATCTAAACATAGTTATATATCACATCTGGACATGATAACTTGTTTGTGATGGTGGTCTTAGCCATTTCATGTATATTTTATGGTTTAATTTTGGAGCACCAGGCTATATATATATTTTTATTTCATAATATTTGCGCTACACTTTCATGTTATACTCAAGGCTTCTCCCCGTGTGAGTTCTTATGTTATGAGTGTAATGACTGGGACTTGGTGTGGAAAAAATCATTTTCACACACTCGGGACAGGAATACGGCTTCTCCCTGTGTGAGATCTCTGATGGGTGTAAAGATGGTATTTTTTGTGAAAAAAACTTCCCGCACCTCCGCGGACAGGAATACGGCTTCTCCTGTGTGAGATCTTGATGTGTGTAATAGATGGTATTTTCGTGAAAAACATTTCCCGCACTCAGGATCAGGAAATGGCTTCTCCTGTGTGTGAGATCTTTGATGTTTGTTGCCGACTGAAACTTCTCTGAAAAACATTACGCACACTCGGAACAGGAATACGCTCTCCCCTGTGTGAGATCTCTGATGTATTTCGAAGACTGGACTTGACTCTGAAAAACATTTCCCGCCACTCAGGGACAGGGGAAAAATGGACTTCTTACCCATTGTGAGATCTGTTGATGTCATGACAAGATGGTAAGATCTTCGAAAAACATTTCCCGCACTCAGGACAGGAATCTTCCCTGGCTTCTCAGCTGTATGAGATCTGATTTCAGGTTCCCCCGTGACTTATTAAGATTGGAATTTTGCATAATGGAAAACACTTCCCGCACTCAGGACAGGAATATAGCTTCTCAGCTGTGTGAAGCCTTTGATGTGTTCTAAGATTAGACTTTTGTGAAAAAACATTTCCCACACTCAGGACAGGAATATGGTTTCTCCCTGTGTGACGATCTGTTATGTCTCATTAAGATGGAATTTAGAAGGGAAAACATTTTCCCGCACTCAGCTACAGGAGAAGCTCTTCCCTGTTGGAAGGCCGGCCCGGTCATGATACAGACTGAGGGTAGCGAGGGATTACTTTCAGGGTTCACCCGTGTGTGATCTCTTGACTATCTTCCGGAAAGATGCAAGTGCGTATCGTGAAAGAACAACATTTTCCCGCACTCAGTGACAGGAATACAGCTTTTCCCCTGTGTGAGATCACTGATATATAGAAAAGAAAAAAAAAATTTTGTACTTCACTGAAAAAAACATTTCAGCACGCAGGGACAGGAATGTGGCTTTTCCCCATGTGGAACCTTTGATGTGTGTTAAAGTTGGATTTCTACGAAAAAACATTTTCCCACACTCAGCACAGGGATATTACGGCTTTGTTCCCTGTCTGAGATCTCTGATGTGTGATAAGATAGGACTTCTGTGTAACAACTATTTTCCTAGCCCTGGATGGACATTGGTTTTTTCCCCCGGGATATCTTTTATGCACTTTAAGATGGGATATATAAATGTGTGAAACACTTCCTGCATCAGTTACAGGAAGAAGCTGACTCTTCCCCTGTTGGAAAGCCGGCCGGTCCTGCACAGGCTGAGGTTCAGGATACGAGTCCGATGGTCCATTCAACTGGGTGGTGCCGGATATGGACATTGGAGGGACGAGGGTTTTCTCCTGGACCTATCTGTGATGATGTCCTCGACCCAGTCTGGAGACAAAGTGAGAAATAATCGGAGTTTTCCTCATTGTCTCCCGAGCCATTGGACTATAAAATACAAACAAAGAGGATTACTAGACATGGAGCTGATTGGTTCCCGTCAAACCAGGACTCCGCCCACATCAGGCAGCTTGGTCTTTGAGAAGCTTACAATTCCCACCCTCAAGGGAACTAGGAAAATGGCTCCTCTGATCTCCTACCAGGTCATTTCTTTATTCATGGACCTTAGTCAGAGAGTGAGAAAACAACCAGAACTGTCTTTTATATAGGAGGGAATCAGTGATGAGGGGATTATTAGGACGAGGGTCTCCCACCCCCTCTATCACTCATCGCCATCTTCCCAACACAAGAAGTACTGCACTTCCTTAATTTGAGTCCCATGATTTAGTCATGAAGAACAGCGGGGCTGAGCCCCACCAGAGGTCAGAGAGTGAGGATGGGGATTTGAGATACAACCAAGATGAAGACTGGACTGATCCTGAAGATCCAAAAAAAAACCATCATTGGGGTATTGACCTCCTCCCTCATTATCACATTTCTGTTTAAGGGTCCAAGTTGGAGGATGTTATCACATTATTATCACCATGTAAAAGTCTGTGCTCCAATCACATCATCCGATATAAAATTGTCCAGCTGGGAGGAAATGGGATGTAACAAAAGAGAATCCATATTATGTGTATATATAGCAGTGGGGGGAGGGGAGAGCAGAGGTCAGGAGTATGGAATGTCCAACATGGAGTATATAGTGCAGGGGTCAGGACTTTCTATGTAATGTACACATTACATACAGAGTATATAGTGCAGGGGTCAGGAGTATGTAATGTACAACATAGAGTATATAGTGCAGGGGTCAGGAGTATGTAATGTACAACATAGTGTACAAAGTGCAGGGGTCAGGAGGGTATGTAATGTACAAAGCAGAGTATATAGTGCAGGGGTCAGGGATGTATGTAATGTAACAACATAGAGTATATAGTGCAGGTGTCAGGAGGATGTAATGTACAACATAGAGTATATAGTGCAGGGGGTCAGGAGTATGTAAATGTACAACATGGGAGTATATAATGCAGGGGTCAGGAGTATGTAATGTACAACATAGAGTATATAATGCAGGGGTCAGGAGTATGTAATGTGACAACATAGAGTATATAGTGGCAGGGGTCAGGAGTATGTAATGTGCAATAACAAATTATACTGTGTAATAGTCAGGATTATGAATATTGGAATTAACCGAGACAAGTTGCATAGGTCTCACACCGCTGGCCTCCCATCTCCTGAGACTGCACTCAGTGACTTGGGTCTTAGACTATACAGACATATCCCTCCACCCGGCCACAGCCAGCAGAGTAACACTGGGAGAATTGTTCTGTCAGCGATATTACTAGATCCAGGCATGGGTGGCAAGATGACTCCAAGCATATGCCCCAGGAGCCTAGAATTAAAACGAGTATCCGTCTGGTGAAAATCAACATTTTGCCTCCAGCTGAATCCCAGAACCTCCATAAATCCAGTCTAGATACATAAATTGTGTCTGCAGCAGCACAGAGAAGGAAGATTATCCGAGAGAAATCCAGGAATACAGGACGGGGAACACAGCTCAGGAAAGTGACCAGGGGATTACAGGCTGATATCACCCAGTCCCCGCCCTACTCTGGACCAATCAGTGAGCAGTATGGGTGGAAGGAATGGATTTTAGTGTTCATGACCCACCTGTGCTGATCTCTGTAGGAGTGTCCTCCTCTATAAATGTCCCCGTTATTCCATCCTCCTCCATAGGACTGCTGATCATCCCTCACATACGCCTCTTCTTCTTCTGCTTTCACCTCAAATTCTATATCGATTGGACTCTCCCTCTAAATCAAGGAAATGAGAGAAAAATATCATCTGTAAAAAATGTAAGGTCACATAAAAAAAAATCCACGCATCATCTCTACAAGTCCATGTTCTAGATGATCCATCCCACCAACCTTGCAATAGTGAGGGATGGTGTGACCTTCCTGTGTGGAATCCCGGGAATACAGAGGACAGGGACATCTCTCTGGTGGGTTCCCATGACTGGATCCATCTGTAGGAAACACACACACACTGACTGAATCCATTGTTTCTATGTGTTTATCAGATGATGGGGGATCTAGGTGGATCCTCCGTACTGCTCTCTTCCTTTACAATAAAGTCTCCTCTTACCGGTGATGTGAGGGGCGGCTGATTGTCCATCATGACGTCCTTGTAGAGATCCTTGTGTCCTTCTAATACTCCCACTCCTCCATGGAGAAATAGACAGTGACACCCTGACACCTTAATAGGGAACCTGGACACACACAATGATACAGTCACCATCCAGACACATCCCTTGTCTGTTACTGGAGAATGTCCCAGAATTCCCGGCACCGCTCACCTCTCCTGGTCAGCAGCTCCATCATCTTCTTGGTGACTTCTAGAATCTTCTGCATGTTGTGTCTCTCAGGGTATAGGGAGTCACATGGAGGCACTGTGATGGTCATAATGATCACCTGACTTCAGAAGAGGAAATCTCTGTATTGAGGAACCAATAGGAATATCATGTTAAGATTCCCAGATATCCTCCTCACCTCTCCGGTCAGGTCTGTGTTTTATTAATAGAGATAAGAGTGATGTCATGTACCTCCCAGAATCCTCCTCACCTCTCCGGCCAGGTCTGTGTTTTATTAATAGAGATGAGAGTGATGTCATGTGACCTCCCAGAATCCTCCTCACCTCTCCGGTCAGCAGGTAGATGATCTCTAGGGTGAGGTTTAGTATCTCTTCTCAGTCATGTGACTCCGGTCCTCCTCCATCCTCATTGGTGCCATCATGTGATCTATACAGGTTCTCCTTGTAGACGGATAACTTTGGGAAATGAAAGTAAGAATGATTTGGATGGTATTGGTCACAACAATAATAGGATGTGGATGTGAGGGGGGAATAGGAGGGTTGCTGGACATTGAAGAACTACTCCCCCCCATGGGAAGACATTTAGTCTGGACTGTTTAGTATTTGCTATATTTTTGGAGAGGTCCGGGACCCTCTTGACATGTCAGATCAGAAATCCCCTTTTCTCTGTTGGGTTTGTTTGGTCTCTGAACTGGTTTTGATGAGTATTAGATCTGCAGACAAGGAATGATAAATATGAATCCTTCCTATGACTTGTTTGCTCTGAGGCAGTGCTGTGAGGTCAATGTCGGCTCATCATGATGTCCAGGAAGGGGAACTTGATGACTTTTGGCTGCAGTTTCCGGAGTTAATCAGGATAATTGGCTGCATGGCTCCAATCTCCGCAGCCTGCTGACTGACAGGAGTGATGTCACTGTCACTCTCTGCAGTAAGAGAAGGGATTGGATGGGATATAAGCAGGATGGTGCTCATGGAGTAGAGTGTAGTGGGGGAGGAGCCTGTTCACTTCCCTCCAATGACAGCCTAGTGTGGGTAGAAGGAGGACAGACGGAGGGAGGGGTTTGGTTACCAAGTATATGTAATATCCAGGTCATTGTACAGAGTGGTGGTGGGTTCCTGGGGCTCTGAATTCCAGCACCGGGCACTGCCAGAGCCTGTGTCATGGGAAGGTATTGGTAGTGTCTCCTGAAGATGTATAGCACTGATCCTATAACCTTTCACCTGTAAGTAATAATGAACCAACAGACCTCCTCTAAGAATAAGTGCCCACCAAGGAGCAAAGGATTGTCCTTCTTCAGTTCACTTGGTATCTTGGAAAATAATATTTGACCAGTGAGATGGTAAGAAGGTGAAGGTTGTCTTCCTTTCCTTGGTAGGAGTTCTGTAAGGAGGTCTGGAAAGTAAGTGCAGGTAAGAGGACAATCAGAGACCAAGAGCCCCCCTCCCCTACCTCAGTGTCCCCCTTCCAGCCTGACAAACTTTTCTTTCCTCAGAACCCTGCTCCCCGCCAACCCTATCAAAGACCCAGATTCCTTCAGCTACTCTACCCCGTAAAAGCCCCTTGAACTCCACTACTCAATCAGGGGCCCCAAAGTCTCCCATCCTCAGTAACCCCTGAGAGACCCTCTCAGCTCCACTACTTCCCTCAGACCCCCTCAGTATTTCCCTCCCTCTGACACCAATGATGGAAACATATTCATGGCAGACTGGGGAATGTTTTCTTCCTCTGACCTGCAATGTAAGGGGCTCTATGCTCCATACTCCTGACCCCGGCACTCCATCGTGTTAGCTGCATATATTGCAATGATTGCCCATTGGCTGCCTGTGTAGTGTACCAACTATTCACTGTCTGCTACCCCTCTCTGCCAATCCCTCCACTGGCTTCCACTCGCCCAACGAATAAAACCCAAAATACTAACAACTTACAAAGCCATCCACAACTCTGCCCTCCGCTGCATCACCAACCTGGTCTCAAAATATCAACCAAGCCACTTTCTTTGATGCTCCCAAGACCTTCTACTCTCTACTTCCCGTGTCACCTCCTCCCATGCTCGCCGCACTCCAGGACTTCTCTTGAGCTTCGCCAATCCTATGCAACTCCCTCTACCCCAATATGTCTGGCTGTCTCCCAATCTATCCACCTTTAGACGATCCCTGAAAAACCTCTTTAAAGAAACCTATCCCTAATTCTACCCAGTAAACTGTCATTTATTTCCTCCATCAGCTCCTCCCCCCACAGCTATTACCTTTTGTATCACTCAACCCTTCCTCCTAGATTGTAAGCTCTCAGGATCAGGGCCCTCTGCTTCCTCTGGTACCAAATTGTATTGTAACTGTGCAAACTGTTGGTGCCATATAAATCCTGTATAAAATAATGATTGCCCATTGGATACCTGTGTAGTGTCATCATTGCCCTTTGTAGGCCATGTATGGTCAGGATGGTCCTTGTCTTGTCTATTTATTGTCAGTGCTGTTTGTTTAGAGGACCATATTACTAGAATTTATCTCCACAATGAGGAGAATGTTCCGGCCCCGGAAGTGGGGGAATGTTCTGCCCTGAAGGGGTAATCTGGGTTCCCACAATATATATGTGTGTATCATCATCTGCTGGAGATAAAAAGACGTCACAGTGACTATGGAGGAAGAAAGACGGACGTGACTATGGAGGAAGAGGACGGACGTGACTATGGAGGAAGAGGACGGACGTGACTATGGAGGAAGAGGACGGACGTGACTATGGAGGAAGAGGACGGCGTGACTATGGAGGAAGAGGACGGACGTGACTATGGAGGAAGAGGACGGACGTGACTATGGAGGAAGAGGACGGACGTGACTATGGAGGAAGAGGACGGACGTGACTATGGAGGAAGAGGACGGACGTGACTATGGAGGAAGAGGACGGACGTGACGATGGAGGAAGAGGACGGACGTGACTATGGAGGAAGAGAGGACGGATGTGACCATATGGAGGAAGAGGACGGACTGACTATGAAAGAGGACGGACGGACGTGACGATGGAGGGAAGAGGATGGATGTGACGATGGAGGAAGAGGATGGATGTGACTATGGAGAAAGAGGACGGACATGACAATGAAGAAAGAGGACGGACATGACGGGGGTTACTGGGTGTAAATAGAACATAACATCTTATTACCTCCTCTGCTGCCACTTCCACCAACCTCCCCTCGCCACTTTGTATGGTATAGAATGTCCTGTCTTTATTCCAGATGACTTCCTGTCTGTGCCTGACATCACTTCCTGTCTGTTCCTGACATCACTTCCTGTCTGTGTTCTACAATAACTTCCTTTCTGGGTAGAAGTGAGATCACCACCTTGTGGAGTTCAGAGGAACTGCAGCCCGAGAAGCATTAAAATATCCGTCCTGTGGTTTCCATGAACGATCAAAAATAACTAAAAAAAATATGAGAAAAAAATAAATCTAGCTCTTATGCAACCAACTATTTATTTTCCAATATTTTTATTGAAATGTTTGAAGTTACAGAAAATGTAATAGACAAGTGTCATGTTATAAAATAAGGTATGAAATCTCCCCAACAAACAGGCGGATGAATAAACAACAGACATCCCGCAGGGAAGCAGGAAATGTGTGCAATAATGACTGGAGACGTCACATAGAACATTCCCAGCATTAAGTCCACCTTGTACAGGGGAAGCAATAATAGGAGACATATGGATCACACAGAGCATTCATCATACACACCACACATAGTGCACAACACACATACAACATGGAACTCCACTAGCACCAGAACATGGGAAAATAAAAGAGACAGCAGAAAGGAAGAAAAGAGGGTAACAGTAATGAGAGGAGGAGAGGGGAGGAGGAGGAAAGGAGAGAGGAGGAGAGGAGAGGAGGAGAGGGAAGGGGGAGGAGGAGGAGGAGAGGGAAGGGGAGGAGGAAGAGAGAGGAGGAGAGGGGAGGGAGGAGGAAAGGAGAGAGGAGGAGAGGGGAGAGGAGGAGGAGAGGGAAGGGGAGGAGGAAGAGAGAGGAGGAGAGGGGAGGAGGAGGAAAGGAGAGAGGAGGAGAGGAGAGGGAAGTGGGAGGAGGAGGAGGAGAGAGAGGGAAGGGGAGGAGGAAGAGAGAGGAGGAGAGGAGGGAGGAGAGGAGAGAGAGAGAGAGGAGGGGAGGAGGGGAGAGGGAAGGGGAGGAGGAGAGGAGAGAGGAGGAGGAGAGGAGAGGAGGAGAGGAGAGGAGAGAGGAGGAGAGGAGAGGGGAGGGGAGGGGGGAGGAGAGCCAAATTAGGAAGTACTAAGGGCATGGAGATGTATGGAATCCACGGATCCCACGTTTTATCACATTGTTGATGTAGCTGGGAGCAGTGTTGTGGATGGCTTTGTAAGCTGCGGTTAGTATTTTGAATTTTATAGATTGGGTTAGTGGAAGCCAGTGGAGGGATTGGCAGAGAGGGGCAGCAGTTGCTGATCAGTTGGTAAGGTGTATGAGTCTAGCGGCAGTCGCTGATCGGTTGGTAAGGTGTATGAGTCTAGCAGCAGTCACTGATCGGTTGGTAAGGTGTATGAGTCTAGCAGCAGTCTCTGATCGGTTGGTAAGGTGTATGAGTCTAGTAGCAGTCACTGATCGGTTGGTAAGGTGTATGAGTCTAGCAGCAGTCGCTGATCGGTCGGTAAGGTGTATGAGTCTAGCAGCAGTCGCTGATCGGTCGGTAAGGCGTATGAGTCTAGCGGCAGTCGCTGATCGGTTGGTAAGGTGTATGAGTCTAGCAGCAGTCGCTGATTGGTTGGTAAGGTGTGAGTCTAGCAGCAGTCGCTGATCGGTCGGTAAGGTGTATGAGTCTAGCGGCAGTCGCTGATCGGTCGGTAAGGCGTATGAGTCTAGCAGCAGTCGCTGATCGGTTGGTAAGGCGTATGAGTCTAGCGGCAGTCGCTGATCGGTTGGTAAGGCGTAAGAGTCTAGTGGCAGTCGCTGATCGGTTGGTAAGGAGTATGAGTCTAGCAGCAGTCGCTGATCGGTTGGTAAGGCGTATGAGTCTAGCGGCAGTCGCTGATCGGTTGGTAAGGGTGTATGAGTCTAGCAGCAGTCGCTGATCGGTTGGTAAGGCGTATGAGTCTAGCGGCAGTCGCTGATCAGTTGGTAAGGCGTATGAGTCTAGCGGCAGTCGCTGATCAGTTGGTAAGGCGTATGAGTCTAGCGGCAGTCGCTGATCGGTTGGTAAGGCGTATGAGTCTAGCGGCAGTCGCTGATCGGTTGGTAAGGTGTATGAGTCTAGCAGCAGTCGCTGATTGGTTGGTAAGGCGTATGAGTCTAGCGGCAGTCGCTGATCGGTTGGTAAGGTGTATGAGTCTAGCAGCAGTCGCTGATCGGTTGGTAAGGTGTATGAGTCTAGCGGCAGCATTCATAATAGACTGAAGGGGGATAGCCTGTGTAACGTTAGACCAGTGAGGAGGGAGTTGCAGTAATGGAGGTGGGATATAACCAAGGCATAGATAAGTTGTTTTGTGGTGTCATTGGTCAGGAAGGGGCAGATTTTGGAAATGTTCTGGAGGTTGAGGTGGCAGGATTTAGCCAGTGATTGGATGTGGGGCCCAAAGGAGAGGTCAGAGTCTAGGATTACACCTAGCACCTTGGCATGAGGGGAAGGACCAATGGCAGTGCTGTTGATCTTGATGGTAAAGTCATGAGTGGGGGATCGGGGGGAGGTAATATTACAGCTCAGTTTTGGAAAGATTGAGTCTAGGGTAGTGAAGTGACATCCATGCTGATATGTCGCTCAGTAGATTTGTGATACGTGAGGAGACTGAGAGGGTAAACTGGGGAGTGGAGAGATAGATCTGGGTTTCATCAGCATAGAGGTGGTATTGGAAGCCATGAGAGGTGATCAGTTGGCCCAGGGAGGAGGTATAGAGAGAGAAAAGGAGGGGCCCAAGGACAGAACCTTGGGGTACCCCAACAGAAAGGGGAAGAGGAGCGGAGGAGGAGGAGTTGTATGTGACACTGAAAGTGCGCTGAGGAAGGTAAGAAGAGAACCAGGAGAGAGCAAATGTCAGGGCAGGAGAGGTGGAAATGGACAGGCAGGCCTAATGGCAGGGTCACGCACCGACTGCCGACAACCACCACCCACAGACTGGAGTCCCTCAGGGCGCGGAGTCTAAGTCCCAGGCTGCCCTTCACCAGGGCCCCTGATGGTGGGGATGGACTTGACGCAGCCAGGGATCAGGTCGCGGCCCCCAAGACACCCCAGCTGCGTTAATGGCTGCCGCCAATGGCGTATAGCTGGTAGGAACCAGAAGACAATAGCGTAGTCGGGCAGGCCGGGTCGATAACAGCAGGACAGACAGTACAGAACGGTAGACAAGAATAACAAGTCACAAGCCGGGTTCAGTATCGGGAGGTCAGATAAAGGGATAACGCAGAGAATAGTCTAGTCAAAAGCCGAGTCAGTTTCCAGGAGAGCCACGAGAGTAGAAACAGAGCTGTTGCAACACGAACATACTAGACACGAATGCAAAGAGCACATGTGGACAACAGGCTTACATGTGATCAATCAATCACACCCCTCTGGGGGATGGACTGCAGAGGCCTAAAGGCATAAAAGACTCCCACCATGCTTTGCAGAAACCCAAGATGGATGCCAGCACATGGAGCAGCAAAACCTCTGGGAAAAGGTAGGACCTTGACAGCAGAGTCATGGAGGCCGATTGAGTTTTCTGGTTGGAGGCATGGGAGATAGGAGGCAGAGAGAGTGTGAAGCTGATAAAGTTGTGATCAGAGAGAGGAAAGGGGTGTCAGAGAGGTTACAGGGAGTGCATAGGTGGGTGAATACAAGGTCAAGGGTGTTGCCATTGGAGTGGGTGGTGGATTGTGACCATTGTGTTAGGTTGAGTAGTTGAGAGGTGGCAGGGGTGTGAACCTTGACTGGGATGTTAAAGTCACCGAGGATGATGGCGGGCACCTCAGAGGAGAGAAAGTATGGTAGCCATGCTGAAAAGTCATTGAGAAAGTGTGACACTGAGCCCGGGGGCCGGTAGATGACTGCGATCCTCAGACAAACAGAAGAAAGGAGAGACGAATACAGTGCACTTCAAAAGAGCGGAGGGACAGAGACGGAGGGGCAGGAAGAACCTGGAATGTGCTTTGTGGGGAAAGAAGAAGTCTGACTCCACCCCCTTTTCATCCACTGGGTCTGGGCGAGTGAGTCCAGAGGAGGCCGCCATGGGAGAGTGCAGCTGAGGAGACAGAGTCGGAATCCTTGAGCCAGGTTTCAGTAATAGCAAGTAGGTTGAGGGAGTGGGAGAGGAAGAGGTCATTGATAGTAGAGAGGCTGAGCGGGCATTACAGAGGGCACATAGGAGGGAGGGGTTGGTGCGTGGAAGCATGGGGATTGAGATGAGAGAGTGAGGGTTGCGGCTAGAGAGGGGAGGCTGCTGCTTCTGTGGGTTTGGAGTTTGATGGTGGAGGGCCAGGGTTTGGGGCAATGTCTCCAGAAGTTAGTAGTAATAGGAGGGTGAGGGAGGTGAGGTGGGAGTGAGATTTATATGAGGGCAGATGTCGCAGTGATTTTGTAGCGGTGACATTATGTGGGCCAAGAGAGAGCAGGTGATAAGTGCAGTGATATGGAGAGAGCAGGAGATAAGTGCGGTGATATGGAGAGGGCAGGAGATAAGTGCGGTGATATGGAGAGGGCAGGAGATAAGTGCGGTGATATGGAGAGGGCAGGAGATAAGTGCGGTGATATGGAGAGGGCAGGAGATAAGTGCGGTGATATGGAGAGGGCAGGAGATAAGTGCGGTGATATGGAGAGGGCAGGAGATAAGTGCGGTGATATGGAGAGGGCAGGAGATAAGTGCGGTGATATGGAGAGGAAAGGAGATAAGTGCGGTGATATGCAGACGGCAGGAGATAAGTGCTGTGATATGGAGAGGGCAGGAGATAAGTGCGGTGATATGGAGAGGGCAGGAGATAAGTGCGGTGATATGCAGACGGCAGGAGATAAGTGCGGTGATATGCAGACGGCAGGAGATAAGTGCGGTGATATGCAGAGGGCAGGAGATAAGTGCGGTGATATGCAGAGGGCAGGAGATAAGTGCAGTGATATGCAGAGGGCAGGAGATAAGTGCGGTGATATGGAGAGGGCAGGAGTGAGGATGATATGTACAGGTTGTGGGGTGGGGTAAACAAGAGAGAGTTTGAGAAGAGAGGACATTATAGCAAAAAAGAGAGTTAACAAGAGCATGCTGGAGAGAGGAGAGATAACAAAGGAAGGCAGACGGGAAGAGGGGAGAGCACATGCAATCTACTTGAGGTGGAGCACTATTGTTTGTAATTGCTTTAGTTAAAGTGCCGCGTTGAAAGTGCGATGTACTTAGCGCCGTAATGCATACTTTGCGCAAGGAATGCCAACCTGACCCTCACCAGCCGTCCCCCGGACTGTACTGAATTTATACTTGGATTGGCAGGGGTGGAGGTCCTGTCTGGGTAGAAGTGAGATCTCCACCTTGTGGAGCTCAGAGGAACTGCAGCCCCGAGAAGCATCTGGTAGTGTGACCCCGGCCTTGTGCTGGGTGTGTATGGACTGTAGATCCCTATAGAGGGGTCACCTCCACTCCCACCAAGGGGGACAGAAATATATGACTGCTCGGGGGAGGGGTTTTGGCTCCTCTGATTTTGCAGTAAATGTGATTGCATTAGTCCCGTTGATTTTCGTATTTCCATGTAATAAAAGGTGTCACATGATGTCAGGTTCCCCTTTCTCTCCTCCCTGAGTGTGTATTTAGAGGCGGAGCTCCTGCTGGAATGGCGGGTTGGAGGCGGAGTCTAGGAGGGAGACTGACAGAACCCGCAGCAGACTTGCAGGAGTGAGCGAGGAGGATCCGGTTCCTTTACCATCGGAGATGAGGAGAGTGTGAAGGATGTTTGTGACTCTGGGAGCTGAAAAGCTGGGAGTCCTATTGGTGTGGTGAGGGGGAAGCACTACTAGGGGGCGCCCTCACCATCCCGTATACAAGAGGTGGAAGAAGGTGGGGCTACACTACAGCTGGCACAGTTTGGAGGGCGGAGCACTTTCACCCCTTATCAACTTTTCACTGATTGGTGGATTTTTGGAGTAAAATAAGTGGATTGAAGTAGATGCAAAGTGGAAAGCGGTGGACTTGCAGAGAACACTATACTGAGCACACACAATATTGTCTGTCTCCATGGATTTGCACAGGATTTGAGATGATTTCCTATAGCAGCAAATCTGATGAGATGAAGGAAGTGGGTGTAAAGTGGAAGCAGTGGATGTGCAGGGAGCAGCATCTTGAGCACAAAGCACTTTATGTTGTGGATGGATTTGCACACGGTTCAGTTTCCTTCATTTATTGATAAACCCCATAAGACCAATGAAGTGGGTGTAAAGTGGAAGCAGTGGATGTGCAGAGAATAGGATTTGGGAGCCCCGAGCTCTTTATCTCTGAATGTCTCCACATATTTGTAGTGTATTTGTGATGATTTCTGTGCACACACAATAGGACAGCGCTGTGACACATAATGCTCTTCTAGATGACAGGGAATCCTTCCCTTTGTTACAGCAGCAGTCCGCTAGAAGGTTTTTGTAGGTTTGGAGTTGTTACACATAGCGCGGGTTTTATCCATTTATAGTGATGACATCATTGCCCAAATCTGGGGGTCACCAGCCATTTCCACCCTTTACTCCCAGCTGGGGGGCTTTGTATCCATATACCAGATGTTCTACAGGACTAAATCTGCAATCAATGTTACTGCAAAATCAAAGGGGCCAAAATCCCTCCCCCGAGGAGTCATATATTTCTGTCCCCCTTGGTGGGAGTGGAGGTGACCCCTCTATAAGGATCTACAGTCCATACACACCCAGCACAAGGCCGGGGTCACACTACCAGACGCTTCTCGGGGCTGCAGTTCCTCTGAGCTCCACAAGGTGGGGATCTCACTTCTACCCAGACAGGAAGTCTCTATGGAAGACAGACAGGAACTGATGTCAGGCACAGACAGGAAGTGATGTCAGGCACAGACAGGAAGTGATGTCAGGCACAGACAGGAAGTGATGTCAGGCACAGACAGGAAGTTCCATGAATGAGGAAGTAGAGAGGAGACATTCCTGGATCTGGCAGCAGAGGAGGTAATATATAGATGAACCCCTTCAGGGGGAGGAGTTGATAATATATTTGCTCCCAAAGCTGGCCTACATGGTTCAGTTTTATCGTTCAGCCAGCGGGATGACCATAAAACCTGAAGCGATTCCCCCCATCCACACATTGGAGGTGAATGGGGGAATCCTCCCCGATGCACTCTTGTATTCTGACAATGGGGGGACTCCTCCGCTCTCAGAATACACAGATCAGCACTGAAGCTATTGGCTGCAGCCGCTGGGGGAGTGGCTTTTATCCGGCAGTGGCCACACATGGATGGAAATGTGAGCGATCCCTGCTGAACCAGCTGAATTTCCATGGATCTATGGTCACCTTCAGTGACTTCCTCCCCTCCCCCTCATCTCCTTCATGATGGAAGTCATGCTGAGATCATCTCCCATTGGCTGAGCAATATTCTCATTTGTCTCTCAGCTCCTTCTTGCTATTCCTCGTCCTGCCTGTTGTTTCCTTGGATTGATTTTCTGTGTAGTGACCCCGGCTTGGTCTCTTGGATGCGCTCGTCTGTTGCTTGCCCTGACCTTTCTCCTGATTCCTGGATCTCCTCCTCATCTCTCCTCCATATCCTCTTACACAGCTTTTCTCCACACCTGCAGTGACCCTGGGGGAGGAAACATCACACTGACCTCACAGCTCCTCCTCCCAATGTCCCTCCAACCAGAGTCAGAGAATCCTATGACATCACACTGACCTCACGGCTCCTCCTTCCAATGTCCTCCATCCAGAGTCAGAGAATCCTATGACATCACACTGACCTCACAGCTCCTCCCCCAATGTCCCTCCAACCAGAGTCAGAGAATCCTATGACATCACACTGACCTCAAGGCTCCTCCTCCCAATGTCCCCTCCATCCAGAGTCAGAGAATCCTATGACATCACACTGACCTCACGGCTCCTCCTTCCAATGTCCCTCCATCCAGAGTCAGAGAATCCTATGACATCACACTGACCTCACAGCTCCTCCCCCAATCCCTCCCTCCATCCAGAGTCTATATATCCTATGATATCACACTGACCTCACAGCTCCTCCTCCCAATGTCCCTCCATCCAGAGTCAGAGAATCCTATGACATCACACTGACCTCACAGCTCCTCGTCCCAATGTCCCTCCATCCAGAGTCAGAGAATCCTATGACATCACACTGACCTCACAGCTCCTCCTCCCAATGTCCCTCCATCTGATTTTTTCTGATGGTCTTAGGATGTGGGGCCCCTTGGTAATCCTCACATGTAAAGTGGGACTGTTGGTCCTGCGTTGTATGTAATGACATCAGAATGCTGCAACAAGCCTATACCCTGCGTAGTGTGGGGGTCCTGTGGGGGGGAATTATACCTCAGCCTGAAGTGGGGCTTTAATAAAATGGAGACCTGAATGGAGAGGTGAGGAGGATTCTGGGAATATCATTTGATGTGACTATTTGTGTTCAGATGTAGAGTTTTCCTTCCTGTGAAGTCTGGAGATCATATGACATCACATTGCCTCCACCTCCCCCCTGATAGAAGAGAGAAAGAAGAAGAAGATTCTAGAAGTCACCAGAGAGATCACTGAGCTGCTGACAGGAGAGGTGAGCGGTGTGCCGGGAATTCTGGGACATTTCTCCAGTAACAGACAAGGGATGTGTCTGGATGGTGACTGTATCATTGTGTGTGTCAGGTTCCTATAAGGTGTCAGGGTGTCACTGTCTATTTCTCCATGGAGGAGTGGGAGTATTTAGAAGGACACAAGGATCTCTACAAGGACGTCATGATGGACAATCAGCCGCCCCTCACATCACCGGGTAAGAGGAGACTTTATTGTAAAGGAGAGAGCAGTACGAGGATCCACCTAGATCCCCCATCATCTGATAAACACATAGAAACAATGGATTCAGTCAGTGTGTGTGTTTCCTACAGATGGATCCAGTCATGGAACCCACCAGAGAGATGTCCCCGTCCTCTGTATTCCCGGGATTCCACACAGGAAGGTCACACCATCCCTCACCATCATCAGGTAGATGATGACAATTATTGGTAGTTGTGATTTATACACAGCATGTTTGTTACAATGAATGTTTTATTATATCTTTCAGAGTGGAATCCTCGGGATGATAATATTGATGTTAAAGAAGAGTAAAAGAGGAGGATGAGGAGTATGGAGTGATGGAGGAGTTTTCAGAAGGACACAAGGATATGATGGAGCCACCTAATACCAGGAACCCCCCAGAGAGATGTCCCCCGTCCTCTGTATTTCCCGGGGATTCCACACAGGAAGTCACACCATCCCTCACTATTACAAGGTTGGTGGGATGGAGCATCTAGACTTGTAGAGACAATGTGTGGGTGTTTAATGTGACCTTATATTTTACAGATGATATTTTCTCTCATTTCCTTGATTTAGAGTGGAGATCCAATCGATATAGAATTTGAGGTGAAAGCAGAAGAAGAAGAGGCGTATGTGAGGGATGAATCAGCAGTCTATGGAGGAGGATGGAATTAACGGGGACATTTAATAGAGGAGGACACTCCTACAGAGATCAGCACAGGTGGGTCATGAACACTAAATCCCATTCCTCCACCCATACTGCTCACTGATTGGTCCAGAGTAGGGCGGGACTGGGTGATATCAGCCGTAATCCCCTGGTCACTTTCCTGAGCTGTGTTTCCCCGTCCTGTATTCCTGGATTTCTCTCGGATAATCTTCCTTCTCTGTGCTGCAGACACAATTTCTTGAATGTCTCTAGACTGATTTATGGAGGTTCTGGGGTTCATCAGCTGGCAGCAAAATTTTGATTTTTACAGATCACATTGCATAATACTAGACCCAGGACCTGGTGTGTGTGTCTATGGGATGTCCTCCTGCCCATGTCCAGATCTAGTTAAATCTCTGACAGAACAAATTCCTCCCTTCCTTGCTCTGTGGTCTGCTGGCTGGCTGTGCCGGTGGAGGATATGTCTGTAGTGTCTCAGACCCAAGTCCACTGAGTGCAGTCTCAGGAGATGGGAGGCCAGCGGTGTGGGAATCCTCTGCAACTAGATCTACAGTACACATTTAAAGTGGTTGTAAACCCTCCATATACCCAGAGCAGTGACTGGCCTCCAGTGTGATACACAGAGATTAAAAACAAATCCTCCTAACATATGTTGCACCTTTTATTCTGCAGTACTCTCATTCTCCTACAACTGTTAACTATAGCCCAGAATGTATAACAGCTTGTAGGAGAGTCCAGAAAAAAAGAGACAGATAGCTAAAGTCACATTCCTTCTGTCAGAGTTCAGTGAGACGTGAGCTCTGAAAGATGAATTGGAGGGAAGGTACAACCCCCTTTCACACAGCACACAGGTAACAGAGCAGAGGCTGTCAATCACAGGCTGTGTGCTGCGCAGCTGCTCTTGCCTTTCACATTTCTTCCTCCTTGGTGTCCCAGGAAAGACATGTCAGAAGTGATTCATGATGATCGCCAGAGGAAGGCAGACCAGCAGAAAGAAATGACAACTTATGAGCTCTGGAACTCGAGACAAAGAACAGCTACTGTAGAGGGATATGCTTTGTTCATATTTCCAATGTCTGAGGGTTTACAACCACTGTAAGTGAAACTCTGAGTACTAATCACCAATTTGATGTGATCCTTACACTGATTTAAAAGTAATCACGCCCACCTTGTCCTGAATATGAGGTACTAATGTGGGTTTATTAAGTGGCTGGGCTGGCTGGGCTGTACTTGCTCAGGCTGATTGTATAGTTCTCTCACTGTTGTTCTCCCTAAGTTTAGGTTTACTTGTGATGTCTCACTGTGTCCAGTAATGTCGCTGCTAATCACCACTGGACAAAGTAATGAGGTGACGGCTGCATTCCTTTCTTTGCTTTTTTTCCCTGTTTACTCCTGGTGATCTGGCCAGTAACACACAAGATTCTGTATAAGCAGCGTCCCCCACACCAGACCGTCTGACCCCACCACCAACCCCCCCCCCCCCCCCCCCTGCGGAGACAGAACCCGGTCAGTCTGGGGGGGGGGGGAGTGTTAAAATGTTTTAAAGAAGTTTTAAAAAAAACGTAAACCTAATTAAAGCCCAAACCCCCACTCAACTTTTTTTTTTTCAGTTCCTTTCAAACAGTTGTTTTACTTTTGGGAAAAAAGTTTTACATGAATAAAAAAAAGGTTCTTTGTAAGCCCCCTTTTAAAGTAAATAAATGGTCTGCCCCCACCCCCCGGGAACTGATACTTTCTGCTGCAGAGTTTTTATAAACAGATTTTTGGGCCCTTAGTTCACCAATGAAAATAGAAAGAAAAACTAATACTGTTTAGCCCTTTAATTTTTTGTACCCCCGTAGGATAAGTTTAAACATTACATACAGGGAAGGGAAAATGCGTATTTGCTCCCCTGTTTGATGTTAAAATGTTCCCCCTCACCACAAAAAATGAATCGGTCTAAATGGAATGTTCGCCCCCCCCAAAACGAAAGGATCGGTTTCTAACAATGGAATGTTGGGGTTTTAACCAACTAAAAGGGGAAGAAAAAAAAAACAAATTCAGCGAAATGGTTTTTAACAAATGATGCGGATCAAAAAGTTCAGGGGGGAAAAAAAGGTTTTGATCCCCTATTTTTCGCAGGTTTTTTCTGGCTCCCAGGTGCCCTTTTCATACAGGAAAAACCAAGCTGAGTTTAGAAGCAGTCTTTTAAAGGGAGTGCTCCCTTAATCTCATTGTTTTACCTGTTAAAAAAAGGACACCTGTCCACGGGAGCCATCAAACCACAGTTTTTCCCAAAACTTTTCCCCCCATGGAAAAGACCAAAGAGCTGCCCCCAAGGATTTTTCAGGGACAAGAGGGTTTAAAACCCTAAAAAGGGGCTGGTTGGGCTACCAAACAGGCCCAAAGCAGCTTGGTGAAAAAAGGTGACAACATCGGGAAATTCATTCACAAAGGGAAAGAAAACAAAACAAGTGTCAGTCTCCCTGGGTTTTGGGGCACCATGCAAGATCTCACCTCGGGGAAGTGTCAAGGATCATGAAAACAGTTAAAGGAATCTCCCAGAACTACACGTGGGATTTTTGTCAAGGGAATTTTCCGGGGCAGCGGGGCCCACAGTCCCCAAAAGAAACAAATTGGTAACACACAAAACGCCGAAAAAGGACTGAAATCCGCAGTGCCCGGGCAAGGTCCCTCTGCTAAAGAAAGCAAATTGTCCGGGGCCCGCTGAACCTCCCACTGAACATCTGAATGATGAGAGGGGGGACTGGGGAAAGGGTTTGGGGGTAAGGGGAAACCCAAAAATTCCGCTCTTTTTCAAAATTTAACCCTCGCTGTGTTTGAAGAAGGAGGAAATCTGCCTTTTTGCCCCAAGAACCCCAAACCCATAACTGTGAAAAAAGGGGGTTAAAAAAACTTTCTGTTTTGGGGGGGGTTTTTCTGAAAGGGGGGACGGGACAACTGAAACGCATTAAAAGGGGGACGAGGGGACAGGGAAAATGTACCTAAAATTTTGGGGTTTGGAACCTTCTTCCCTTTCCCAGGGGGCTTTGAACAGGGGTGGGGAGGGGTGTTCCAGAGGGAAATGCCCCCAAAACCCCCGGGCCCAAAGGGGCAAAAAAAAGGAGCGGCTCAAAAAGAAGCAATTTAAGGGCCCCCCCGGGAGGGGCCTACCCCTCTCCCCCCCTTTCCACCCGGATTGAAAACCCTTGGAGGGAGCTGAAAAGTTCAAGTTTTTAAAAAAACATCATCACCAAACCTTAAGGACTTGGAGGGATCTCCCAAAGAGGTGGGCCAAAAACCCCCTGAGATGGGGTTGCAAACCCTGGGGGCCAAAAACTGGGGAAAGTCTAAACCTCTTTTAAATTCCCAAAACAAAGAAGGGCCCACCAAGAAACAAAAGTCATTTTTTTGTAAAGGGGGTTTCAAAACCAAATTTCCCTAATGAACATGCAGACCCGTCATCATTTTTTTTAACGTTTTTCTGCGGGAATTTTTTTGTTGTATTCTTCTCCCAGGGGTTTTACACCAAAACCATTCCCTTTTAGCCCCTTTCTTTTCTGTGTGAGGGGCAAAAACTTTTTCACCATCACCCAGGGGGAGCAAATAGGGAAATCCTTCATTTTAAAGGCCTTAAAAAATTTTTAAACCCCATTTCCTCCCATTTGGGACATTTTAAAATGGTTATGTGTTTGGGACACCGGGACTTTTAAACATGGTGATAAAAAATGTGAAAACACCTCCAAATTTTGGCCCCCCTTTAAACAAAAATTTTGATAATGGGGGGAAGAGTAAAAACCCCCAATGATGGTGGTTTTTCAGGTTTCGTCCAGTCTTCATTTTGGGTATGTTTTTTCCCACCCCCCCACCCCTCACTCTTTTTGACCTCTGGTGGGGCTTTACCCCCTGTTCTTCGGGATAAATCGGGGACAAAAATAAGGAAGTGCAGTACTTCTTGTTTTGGGGAAGTTTGGTGATGATGATAGGGGGGGGGGTTGGGGACCCTCGCCTTTATAATCCCCTCATCCCCTGCCCCCTCCTAAAAAGGGGGGACAGTTCTGGTTTTTTTCCTCACTCTCTGACTAAGGTCCTTAATAAAGAAAAAACCTGGGAAGGAGATCAGAGGAGCCATTTCCTATTCCCTTGTGGGGGGAATTGAAAGCCCCTAAAGGGGGGACCAAGCTGCCTGTTTGTGGGGCGGGGGCCCCTGGTTTGGGGGAACCCAATCGGGCCTGCTGTCTGGGTAATCCCCCTTTTTTTTTGTATTTTGGGTTCCCCAGGGCCCGGGGAAAGATGGGGAAAAACCCCCGGGAGGATTTTTACTTTGGTCCCCCAGACTGGAAAGTAGAAGATGAGGATTTTCAAACAGTTTAGTCCGGGGAGAAAACCCGGCTCCCCCCAATGCCCAAATCCGGAAACCCCCCAAGTTAGAGGAAACCAAATCGGTTTCCCCTCGTATCCTGGGGAACCTCAGACTGTGCGGGCCCCGGGCCCCCTTTCCAACAGAGAAAGTTTTTCCTTTATGAGGTGGGGGAAAGGGGTTTCCCCCCTCTAAATACAAGCAAAAGGGTTGCATAAAAGCTCACCGGGGGAAAAGCCTTTATTCCTGTCCTGAGGGGGAAAGTTTCCCTTTTTAAATGTCGTCTTAATGACATAAAATATCTCACAAGGAGAGAACCCACTTTCCTGTCCTAGTGCGGGAAATGTTTTTCACAAAAGGAAATTTTTTCCAGACATCGAGACTCACAAGGGGGAGAAAAAATTTTCCCTTGTCTGATGGGGGGTTTTTTTTGTAGCAAAATCAGATTTTGGAAAAGCACAAAAAACTCACACAGTGAAAAGCTTTTTATCTTGTCCAAGTGTAGAAAATGTTTCTCAAAGAAGTCTGATCTTTACAGGGCATCAAGATTTTCACACGGGGGAAAAACCATTTTTTCGTTCAGAGTGTGGGGAAAAAATTTTTTAAAAAAAGTACAGTCTTTTTCAGACATCAGAGTTTTTACAAAGGGGGGGAAGCCCCTATGCCTGCCTGATGCGGGAAATGTTTTTCAATGGGTTCCCTGTTTACAGGCATCAGAGATTCACACGGGGGGAGAACCACTTTCCCGGGTTTTTGGGGCGGGGGAAATTTTTTTTTCTGTAATTTCCCTCCTTTTTTTTTCTTTAAGGGTCTCACAGGGGGGGGAAACCATATTCCTGCCTGAGTGTGGGGAAAAGTTTTTTTACCGAAATCCTTTTCTTTCACACATCAGAGATCCCCCCACACCGGGGGAGAAACCATAAATTCCCGTCCTGGTGTGGGAAATGTTTTTTTAAATGAAGTCCAAAATTTTTCAAACTTTAGAGAAACTCATCGGGGGAAGGCCTTAAATTTTTTTGAACTTTAGTGCGGGGAAAAAGCTTTTTCCGAAGTACCACCCTTTACCAAAAACAGAGATTTCAACTGGGGGGAAGCCACTTTTCCTGCCTTTATTCCGGGGAAAAGGGGTTTTTTGCAGAAATCCCCAAACTTTCCAAACATCAAAGATCTCCCCCACCTGTGGAACCATTTCCTGTCCTGAGTGAGGGAAATTTTTCCTCACTGAAGTCCCGTTTTTTTCCCCTTTTCATTTAGGGGGTCCCACACAACCCCCGGGGGTGTATTTAGTGCCTTTAGTGCGGGAAATTTTCTTCTAGAAGAATGTTGATGGGGCAATCCCAGCTCCCAGGGGGGGGAAAGAACAAACCCTGATATAAAACCTCAGATATACTCCATGGCTGACTTCATCCCTGGGAAGAAACATCCATAAGGAAGGGGAAAGGCCCCCCCCAAAAACACGGTTAAGTGGGGGGAGCGGGGTTTGGGTATTGATTCACTCGTGGTTTGCCCTTCTGCCTGGCAGTACTAGGGGCATTGGTTTTGGGAAACCCCAACCCTGGCACCAAACCCGCCTGGGGGTTTGCCTTTCTTTCCCCGTGCCTTTATTGGGGCTCCTCCAGGTACCCCTTGGGTTTTTTTCCCACACCAAAAAACCATGCTGGTTTTTTTATATTGTTTCCCCCAGTAAAGTGTATGTTGAATGTGAAATTTTGGGACCTTATTTGTACGCTCCCCGGGGGCGGGGGGCTGTTTGGGGAAATTTAAAAATTTAAAGTATAAATGGACAGTGCAAAAGAAGTACCTTAATAAATAAGGGGTTATCACCTTTCATTGGTGAAATATATTTATGGGGGAAGCTTTCAAAAACACTTAGAGGTTTAAATAAAAAAAAAAAAAAAGTTAGGGAAGGGAAAAATGAGTGCATTCGCCCGGGGGTGACCAATTTGGGCATAAATTTATTTCATTTCTCTGATTCCTTTGGCTCCATTAGTGGGCCAAAAATGTGGGATTGTGCTGTTTTTTGATTGGGGGCCCTTTTCAGGGAAAAATTCCCCCCCCTTTTTTCCCAAAAGATGGGGGCAATGTTTTACAAAGGGTGCAGCTAGGGGGAAAATCTAATGTCACCCCCAGCGAGGGATCCCATCTAGGGCCCCCATTAAAACCCCCTTTCCCGCCAAAAGCTTTTTTGCATGATTTTGCACACATGGGAAAAAAAAAAATTTTGGGCCTGAAAAATGAGATAAAAAAACCCCAAAAACTTTTTTGGGGACCTTTTAGGGCCCCGGGGGAATAAAATGGGGGGGGTTGAAAGGGGTTCCCCCTACACAGGGTTCCCCTTCATATCCGCCTTTATTTCCTCCTTTCCCCCCTTTTCTATGTTGGGGTCCCTTTTTTACCAAAAACCTTTTTATAAAAATTGGAACAACTTTTTGTATTTTTTGGGACACCCAAAAATAATGACTCCGCCCCCACTTCCAGACAAGGGATTCCCCGACCAATTTAATTTTTCCTTTAAATTTGTTTCCCGAAGGGGTTTTTTTTTTTGGAATCTTGTTTAAAAGTGAAATTTTAATAAAAATGTATTTAAACAAAAACCCAAAAAGGTGTGTGTGTGCAATGTTGGGGCCCCAAAACTGTGTTTTCCCAGAAAAGGCCCGTCTTTTTTTTATTTTATATATTCTTCTTTATATTTTTTTTTTTTTTTTCTTTTTATTTTTTTTATTTTTTTTGATTATATTTTTTTTTTTTTTTACCTTTTTTTATATTTTTTTTTTTTTTGTTGAATTCTTTTTTTTTTTTATTTATTTTTTTCATTCTTTTATTCTTTTCTATTCCTATTGTTTTTTTTTGCTTATTTTTTATTATTCTTTCATTCTTTTTTTATATTTTTTTTTTATTTTTTGGTATTTTTTTATTTTCTTTTTTTTGTTTCTTATCATTCTTTTTTTTTTTATTCTAGTTTTTTTTTTTTTTTTTTTTTTTTAATATTTTTTTCTTTTCTTTTTTTTTTTTTCTTATTTGTTTTTTTTTTTTATTGGATTTTCAATTTCTACGGTTTTATTTTTTTACATTTTTTTTTATTTTTCTTTATTTTGCTTTTGTTCCTTATTTATTATTTTTAAAATTTGTTATGTTATATGAATTTATTCTTCTTATACTTTCTTATTTTTATATATTCTTTTATTTTGCATTTTTTTTACTAATAAAATTTTAGCTATCATATAAAGAAAGATAAAATAATAATAAAATAAAAAAATAATATATACATATAACAATAAAATTTTAGAAATGCCCTATTTATTATATCTTAAATATCAAAATACAATTACTATTATAATCATTTATATAATATTTTATTAAATTATATATTTTTTGTTAAAAACTTTTCATTTTAAATTTATAAATTAAAATTTTTTTTTTTTTTTCTTTTTTTCTTTTTGTTTTTTCTTTTTTTTTTTATTTTTTTTTTTTTGATTTTTTTTTTTTTTTTTTTATTATTGTTTTTTTTTTTTTTTTTTTTTTTTTTTTTAATTTTTTTTTTTTATTTTTTTTTTATTTTTTTATTTTTTTTGGGTTTTTTTTTTATTTTTTTTTTTTTTTTTTATTTTTTTTTTTTTTTTTTTTTTTTTTTTTTTTGTTTTTTTTTTTTTTTTTTTTTTTTTTTGTTTTTTTTTTTTGTTTTTTTTTTTTTTTTTTTTTAGTTTAATCTTTTTTTTTTAGTATTCTGTTTTTTGTTTTTTTTTTTTGTTTGGTTTTTGGGGAGATATTTATTTTTATTTGGTTGTTGTTTTTGATTTTTATTTTCAGTTTTTTGCACTGTTTGTTTTATTTTTATTCTTTTTATTGGCATTGTTTTTGTTACAATTTTGTAGTTTTTTGTCTTGTTTTTATTTTTTGTAGAAAGTGTTTTTCTTTTTATTTTTTTATGTTTTTTTTTTTTGTTTTTTGGCTGGTTTGTGAGATGGCACTTTTCCTTTGTTGTTTGTTAGAGCTTGGTTTTGATGAGAATTGTTTTTTTTATTTTTTTTTTTTTTTTAATTGTTTTTATTTCTTTTTATTTTTTTTTTTGAGTTTTTCTTTATTTTGAAAAAATTTTTTTATTTAAATATGACATTTTAGTTTGTTATTTAGTTTTTAGGGTGTTCTGTTTTTTTTTTTTTATTTTTGAGACATTTTTTTAGATTTTTTTTTTTTATTTTTTTTTTTTTGTTTTGGTTTTTTTTTTTATTTAATGTGGTTTTTTTTATTTTCTGCGGCATTTTTGTTTTTTTTTGATTTTTGGATAGAGAAAATGGATTTTTTTTTTTTTTGTAGTTTTTAAGTCAGGATTATTATAGATATTTTTTTTCTTTTGGGGTGGTTTTTTGGTTTTTACGTTTAGGAAGAAGTGGTGAGGGGAGGGGGGGGGGGGAAGACGGAGCTTGGATTTTAGTCAATTCGTTTAGGGAATGGTAGGGGGGGGGCGTTATGAAAGTTTGGTGTGGGCGTGGGGAGGGAAGGGGGGGGGGGAGGGGGGGGGGTGGGAGGGGAGGGGGAGGGTGGGTGGGGGGGGGTTTTTTTATTTTTGGGGAAAATTTTGGAATGGGGGAGGGGAGGGGGGGATTTTGTTTGGAGGAGGGGGTTTTTCGTTGGGGGGGGGGGAGCAGGGGGGGGGGAGGTTGTGGCAGTGGTTTTAGATGTAGCAGGGTGGGGATTGGGGAGGAGGGGGGTTTTGGTGTTGCGGTGAGAGAGGTTTGGATGGGGAGGGGGATGGGGGTTGGATGAGGGGGGGGGGGACCTTGGTTTTTTAGTGGGAGGAGGTTTTTATGGGGGAGGTGATTGGGGGGGGGGGTGGGGGGTGGGGAGGGGGGGGCAGGGTGGGGGATTTTGTTTTGGATGTTTTAGGGGGGATTTTTTTTGGGGGGAGGGTAGAGGGGGTTGTTTGTTGCTGGGGGGGGGGGTTGTGGGGGAGGTGGGGTGGCTGGTTTTAAGTTAATTTTTGTGGTGGTTTTTTGGGAAGAGGTGGGGGGTTGGGTTGGGGGGGGGAGGGGTGAGGGCGGCGTGGGCGGTTGTTGGTTGTCTGGGGGGGGGAGGGTTTTTGGGCTTTTTTTTTTTTGGGGTTTAACTCACTGGGGGGGTGGTGGCGAAGTGGAGGGGGAGGAGGAATGTGGGGTGGGGGGGGGGGGGGGGGGGGGGAGGGGGAATGGAGGGGTGAGGGGAATAGGGTATGGGGGGGGGGAGGGGGGAGGGGGGGGGGGGGGGGGGGGGGAAGGGGGGGAGGGGGGGGTTCTAGGGGGGGGAGGGGGGGGGGGATTGGGGTTTATGTTTTTTGTTTTTTTTTTGAAAAACTTGTGAGTTTGTTTTTTATTGAGGGTTTATGGCAGTATTGGGGGGGTGGGGTTTGGGTTGGGGGGGGAAGTTTACTAGATGGGGTGGGGGGGTGGGATTTTGGTGGGTAGCAGCGATAGGGGGTTGAACCGGAGCGGGTGGACGGTGGAGGGGTGGGGGGAGTTGATGGGAGGTGGGCGATGGAAGTTGTGGGGGGTGGGGGTATTGTGGGGGAAGGGGGTTTGTGTCGTGGAGTTGGACCGGGTATATGGGGGTTGGATGAGGAGTTTAGGGTTTTTAACATTTGGGTGGGGGAGGATGAATGAGGGGGTGTAAACTTCACAAAGGAGGGGTTCCAGGGGGAGAAGTCGCTTATTGTTTCAATGGGGGCTTTTGCGTGAGATCGGGATTGGTGGGTGGGGGGATTTTATTTTTTTTATATTTTTTGGGGAGTGGTAATACCAATTGGTCAGAGGGGGGGGGCAATCAGGTTTTGGGTTGGTGGTGTGGTAAACCAGGTAGTGCTGATGTGGGGTGCAATCTTTGTGGTGGTGGTGTTGAGAGGGTGAAAGTTGGTTTGAATCTTGTGAGAATCTGCAAAGGAGGAGAAGGATTGTTTATGATGGGGGTTAGTGGGTGGGGGAAGGTTGTGTAGGTTTTTTTTTTTTGTTTTTTTTTATTGTTTTTTTTTATTTTAGGCTTTTTAGTGTTATTTTTTTTTTTGTAGGGCAGTTTTATTTGAGTCGGTTTTTTTTGGATTTTTCTTGGGTGATATTTTTTGTAGTTTTGATTTTTTTGGGAAAATGAGGTAAATGATCGGAACCGTTATTTTTTTGACAAGTAAGAAATTGGAACGGGCTAGAATCAGATTTGAAAGAAGAATGAATGAGAAGGGAGTTGTGGGTATGTGGGATGGTGGTGATTTGAGATTATGTTAGGGGTGGTTTAGTTGAGTTGAGTATGAATGAATGATGTTTTTTTGAGGTGATGGAGTGGGGAGATGGTAGGTTTCATGGAGGTTGAATTGAGTTTGTTTAAGTGTTTTTATGTTTAGAGTAGTATATGTATTTTGGAAGGAATTTTGTTTTGGGTGTGGAGTGGGGGAAGGAAGGGAAAAAGTGTGATGTTGGGGAGTTTTTTATTTTTTTTGACTTATTGTTTCCTTTCAGTCTCTTTTTCGTAGGATTTTGGGAGAGGGTTTTTATTGTGTTGGGGAATGGGGTTGCAGTGGCTGGTTGCTGTCTTTTTTTTTTTTAGGCTGGGGTTCATGGGTGTTGTGCATCTTTTTTTTCGTGTTGGCATTGTGGTGCGGGGTGTTTCCTTCCAGTTTTGGTTGTTCTTTCTGATTGGTGGTTTTGTTTTTTATTTTTTTCAGGGTTGCTGGAGTCCGAGCGGTTTATTTTTTTTATATTTTCAGTTCTTTGATGAGTGCTTTGCTTTTTTTTGTGATTTGTTTTTTTTGCTTTTTCTTTTTCAGAGGGACAGCTCGACGGGAGGGCGGGGGGTGGGGGTTGTCCTGGTGTGGGGTGGTGGGCTTTTATTTTTTTATTTTCAGGTTTGTTTTGGTTTTTTCCTTTTTTGTTTTTTATTCCCTGGTGGGTCTTTTTTTTGCTTTTTTGAGTGTTTTGTTATTGTTTCCATGTATGTGTGTTTTGTTTTAATGACCAAGACAGACAAGCCATGTGCTTTTCTGTTTTGCTTTATCTTGTTTTGTTTTTTTTTTTTTTGAACACAAATTGTTTTTTGATATTTGTTTTCATTGAACTTTTTATGTTAGTTGTCTTTGGAGTCTTGGACTGGTTCAGGATTTTTTGTGGTTTTCCTCTTTTGTTTCGTTTTCTCAGTTATTTCCCTGTTTTTCTCTACCTCCTAAATGAAGAAAGCTTTGATTGTTTTTTGTAACATTGGTGACTTCATGCTTAGCTTAAACTTTGTGTCTATGTTTTACTCTTCAATTGCGAGTTTTTTTGTTTATATTTTTGTTTTTTCTATTTTTCTGCTAAGTTGACTTTTGCAGGAACTTCTTTCATTTTTTTAGTTTTGTGTTTATTTCTCTTTGCGTGTTTATTTCTTGTTTTTCGTTTTTTTGATTTTTTTTTTTTTATTTTTTTTCGCTCTATTTTTTTTTTTCCCAGACTATTGATCATGAAGCTTTTTGAAGCTCCTGTTACTGTTGATTAGGTGTCTTTTGGTGGCGCTCCAGATTTTGTTTTTTTTTTTTTTATCCCTGAGGTTTTTTTTTGGATTTATACAGGGTGTGCGGTGTGTTGTCAATAATGGTATCAATTCCGTTCATCCTACGTGTTAACTTCTCTGATTTTCTTCATTTTTTGTTGATTTTTTTTTTTTTGAGCAGTTTTTTTTCGCGCGCCCTTCTTTTTTTTTTTTTTTTTGTTTTTTTTTTTTTTTTTTTTCAAGGATCTTCATTGACCAGGAGGAACCCACAGGTTTTTGCACGGGATGGAAAACAGGATCAACTGCTTTGGAGGAAACTTTTTCCTTTGTTTATTTTTCAGTTGTAGGGTCTGGCCTCGGGTTCTTGTTATTTATTTTTTCTAATGATTTTTTTTTGCTTTGTATAGCATGTTTTTAGGGTTTTTGCGTCTTCCATGGATATGCGTCCAAAGTCTTTCTCTTGTTGCATTTTTTGATACGGTTTTGTGTAATTTTAGAGGAAGCAACTTTTTCTTTTCTTCTACTGTTTACCTTTTGTATGTGTGTTTTCTTGTTTTCAGTGGGACCTGCTTCATCTGTTTAAAAGAAAGGGAGCAGTGGTGAACTTTGCAATTCTGGGGTTTTTTGGCAAATGTTTTTTTCGTTTTATGCGGTTTAGGGTTTTTGAGCACAGGGCCCACTAGAGGAGGTCGGGCCCCTCAGCGCCATGCTGGAGATCATTTTGTAGGGCTCTGGCAGTCTCATCCTGTTCCTCCTTGCACAAAGGAGCAGATACCGGTCCTGTTGATGGGTTAAGGACCTTCTATGGTCCCTGTCCAGCTCTCCTAGAGGAACTGCCTGTCTCCTGGAATCTCCTCCATGCTCTTGTCTCCTGGAATCTCCTCTGTGCTCTTGTCTCCTGGAATCTCCTCCATGCTCCGTGCTGGGAGACACAGCAAACCTTCTGGCAATGCCATGTATTGATGTGCCATCCTGGAGCAGTTGGACTGCCTGTGCAACCTCTGTAGGGTCCAGGTATGGCCTCATGCTACCAGTAGTGACACTGACCCGAGCCAAATGCCAAACTAGTGAAAAACAGTCAGAAAAGATGAGAAGGGAAAAAATGTCAGTGGCCTCTACCTGTAAAATCATTCCTGTTTTGGGGGTTGTCTCACTGTTGCCCATCTAAAGCACCTGTTGGTAATTTCATTAACACCAATTGAGTACTGACGTGATACTTTTTTTATTTGCACTAACATACAATTTTGAGGACAAGCGTTTGGGGTATGTCCCCTTATTCAGGGTCCAAGCAGTACTATTACAAAGTTTTAGCAGAATGTTAGAAGAGATGTGGGGATGAGAAAAAAAACAAATAAAAAAACAGAAAGACTAGAGATAAGACACAGTAAAGCAAAAGCAAAGACTGGGGGGGGGGGGGGGGGGAATAACACTCACAGAGGGAGTCATAAAACTGTGGGATAATGATTGAGGAATCCCAGGTCCAAATTAAGGCCGTTATCTCTTGTGTCAAATAGAATTATCATTCTTAGTTCAAAACCTGGAATCCAATCATGATGAACACCAAAGCAGCTGAAACTGATGAACAACCCCCTCTGCTACTTACCTGACCAGATCAATATCCCAGGAGTTACATTGACTATGCTATACTCTGATTACAAAGTCTGCCTTTAATTGTTTTGAGCAGCGTATATCCGGGGGGTGGGGGGAACAGGGGATAAAAAGAGGGTCTGTCTGTATATCTAGGGGGAGATCACAGCAGATAAAAAGAGGGGTCCAAATGTATTTCTGGGGGTGATCACAGGGATAGAGGGGTCTGTCTGTATATCTAGGGGGACAGAAAAAGAGGGGTCAAATGTATTTCTGGGGTGATCACAGGGATAGAGGGGTCTGTCTGTATATCTAGGGGGAGATCACAGCGGAGAAAAAGAGGGGTCCAAATGTATTTCTGGGGGTGATCACAGGGATAGAGGGGTCTGTCTGTATATCTAGGGGGAGATCACAGCGGAGAAAAAGGGGGGTCCAAATGTCTGGGGGTGATCACAGGGATAGAGGGGTCTGTCTGTATATCTAGGGGGAGATCACAGCGGAGAAAAAGAGGGGTCCAAATGTATTTCTGGGGGTGATCACAGGGATAGAGGGCTGTCTGTATATCTAGGGGGAGATCACAGCGATAAAAAGAGGGTCCAAAGTCCTGGGGGTGAACAGGATAGTCTGTCTGTATATCAGGGGGAACATCACAGTAAAAAAAGAGGGTCCAAATGTATATCCAGGTCAAAGAGGATAAAAGTCCAAATGTCACCAAACCCTAATAATGTGGTCAGAGTGTCAGTTGTAAATATGAAGAGTTGCCATCATTCAGATGGTTATCAGGACACAGCAGCTCCACATAAAATGAATGAACAATCATCACCAGGCAGAGTATCAGCTCAGTCTTCTGGTGCTAATAGCCGGTCCTTTATTGGGTATATATGGACAAATGAGAGGTTCCCCAGTATATAGGAAGGACAGACTACCTGTGGGAGTTCAGATCACATTTCTAGCTGGAGCTTACAGAGCTGATGGTCTCCCTGCAATACAAGGAGCCAATCAGGTCATATGCTGACAGAAGCATGCTGACAGGAGGAGAGAGCAGAGTGATGAGATGAGTTCATTACTCTGCTGCTTCTCCTTTCAGTGTCCATTCACAGGTTGTAGCAAGCCCAGGATGACCTGGGCTCAGATGAAGTGGGTTGAATGATGCTGGCTATCAGACGAAGGACATGTAGTGGCAGTAAAAAATAAATCTTGCTGGGGAAATGCCATGAAATAGAAAATAACGGGAAATGTAAAATGTGACTGTTGTCCCCAGAACAAGAATAGAGGGCAGATGGGAACACTTGTTCTGGGGCACTATCTTAGAGTGCCCATACACAGTGAGATCAAACTGAACGATCAATGTCTGATTCAACAAAGCCATCCAGCCAAACAAAGATGGCGGAGCGATGAGCGAAAGGTTTCCATCGACCCAAGATGATTGGTTGTGTGGGAAGGAAAATAATCAATCGTACCGCATGAATCAATGACATTATTGTACCTGTAGATCAACAAGGGTGTGCAGAGATGCCAGGAACCTCCCTCAGTGATCATTGTTTGATGAATGAAGAAGAATATAAATCAGATGTGATTTTCCATCACAATGAGACGACCCGTCACTGTCTGTCACTCGTTATTCAGCCGTGCCGGCTTTGTCTCTGTTCATACATTTCCCATTCAATCCTTTAGTCAGATCAGTCATTGACCAATCAGTTGTATGGAGCCACGTACGGCCACCATAGGAGGGATGTTCTGCTGATTGGGTCAGTTTGTTCATTCTCCTCTGACGTCTGTCCTGATGAACCAATCACAGCAGAGTGCACTACATGGCCTGCAATGCACCTAAAGGTAGAATAAAACACATCTGCCTTCCCCACACACACTCATATGTTCCCAGTTATCACATACACACTGCAAGCAAACTGATTGGCTCTTTACGCTGCCTCTCCCTTTCCCAATCTGAGCTCTGCTGTAAAGGAACTGCACATGCGTTGGGTGCACGATCACGCGTGTTCCAGGTAAAATCTGCGCTCTCTGGTAGATGCATAGGACTGCATTTCATTCCTAATGGTAATGGCCCCCCCACGCATCAATAAATGTGATGGTTTCATGTGTAAAACCCCGTGGTTCCGTGTGACGTGTTATAAAACAAGGTTTGAGGACTTCTTCACTGCATTTCTCATGAGGACAGCAGCCCCATCAAATGAATGGACTGCTGTATCCAGGACGTGCGCACGCATCAAACGCAAACATGTGACCTGGATTTACACTGATTGCATTTATAAGAAATACAAACACATAATGATGTACTAAAACCCCACTCCGGGGACACAAAACCTGCCGTGGGGCCCCCTGCACTACATGGGTTACTCTGGGGGTGCCAGAATACAGGGAATCAGTGACCTCATTCTGTGTGACAGCAGCCTCGCTCTAGTGGTCGGACCGGGTCACTGCAGCCCTCTCCTCCAAGCTGCTCATGTATGCTCGCCCCATTCACATCCAATGTATGGTTTATAGCCCCGCACTGTACTGATGATGCCTACTGAGGGACCGCCCACAGGGTGGAGCTACAGGGGTAAGAGGACAGTGCCGGAGAGGGGCTTATGGTAAGTAACCCCATTGGTTGCCCCTTGGTCTCACCCCTAGACATATTGAGTACTAACCCTTGTATTATGTGTATGGGGGGCACTGCAAGGATAGATTGGGGGCTTTAATGAATACACAGCTGCTGTAGAATGTCTGTAGTGGGTGAGAGGCTTCGTATTCGTCTTTCTCAGCCTATCCAGCTACAAGCATCTCAAGGCTTTGAAATCCACCATTCGTGAACTTCCTGGCAGCCATATATTCAGTGGTGGTTTCTACCGAGTCATCACCGAGGATCTGGTGAAATGAGAAGGGTTGTGGAGAGGACATGTGCTGACATTTAATATGAGTGATACCTTTCCTGGCAAGGCTCAGGCTACCAGCCGGTCAACACTGGTACATGTCCGGGAAATCATACCGGTGACCACAAAAGGACTCGGAACGAGGTGACCGCAGGTGAAGGGGCTGCCTATACCTAGAATTTGCAGAGATCTATAGTGACGTAGTGAGACCCAGTTATGTGGTCAAGGACTTGTGAGGTCAGAAGACAATGCCGGCCATAATCCTGAGAGCAAAATGACACCAATTATCATCATCACCCCCAGGTCCAACCTTATGGCTTCCAACACCCCCAGGAGTCCGATGTACACATGAACTCCGAGATCCCCGTATACCCGGCCCTGACGCTCACTCAAGCCTGCATTCACTCTTCAGCTGGGAGTCTTTGGTCGTTTTGCAGGCTCTGTTTTTGAACTTGTTTTAGCCAGTGGAAAGCAAGTTATTTGAGGGAAAAAAAAAAAAAGCAATATGTGCTTTCCATGTTTTTTTCAGGTGCTCCCATTGAAGTCTTTTGTGGCCAAAAAAACAACTGAAGCTTGTAGCTACAAGAAGCTCATGTATTTTTTCAAACAATGCTACACTCAGGTGTGAACAGGCACATCTGAAAACCATGGAATTGTGGATGCTGAGGGTTTTGGAGCTTGGAGATACTCTGGAGATACACTCAGGTATGAACAGGCACATCTGAAAACCATGGAATTGTGGATGCTGAGGGTTTTGGAGTTTGGAGATACACTCAGGTGTGAACAGGCACATCTGAAAACCATGGAATTGTGGATGCTGAGGGTTTTGGAGCTTGGAGATACTCTGGAGATACACTCAGGTATGAACAGGCACATCTGAAAACCATGGAATTGTGGATGCTGAGGGTTTTGGAGCTTGGAGATACTCTGGAGATACACTCAGGTGTGAATGGGACCTGATCCTTCTCTAAAGCTAGAGCTTGCCAAACAAATAAATATATGACTTTACTACAGCTGGAAAACACAGCAGAGGACATTGGGGGGATACTGGGATACACTGGGAGGCATCAGGGGACACTGGGATACACTGGGAGGCATCATTGGATACTGGGATACACTGGGAGACATCATGGGATACTGGGATACACTGGGAGGTATCAGGGGACACTGGGATACACTGGGAGGCATTAGGGGAGACTGGGAGACATTGGAAAACACTGTGGAGCACCAGGGATACTGGGATAGACTAGGGGATGCTGGGATACACTGGGAGGCATCAGGGGACACTGGGATACACTGGGAGGCATCAGGGGACACTGGGATACACTGGGAGGCATCAGGGGACACTGGGATACACTGGGAGGCATCAGGGGAGACATTGGGAAACACTGGGGAGCACCAGGGATACTGGGATACACTAGGGGATACTGGGATACACTGGGAGGCATCAGGGGATACTGGGATACATTGGGAAGCATTAGGGTACACTGGGAGACATTGGGAAACACTGGGAGGCATCAGGAGATACTGAAATACACTGGGAGGCATCAGGGGATACTGAGATACACTGGGAGGCATCACATCGGGGACACTGGGATACACTGGGAGGCATCAGGGGATACTGGGATACACTGGGAGGCATCAGGGGACACTGGGATACACTGGGAGGCATCAGGGGATACTGGGATACACTGGGAGGCATCAGGGGACACTGGGATACACTGGGAGGCATCATTGGATACTGGGATACACTGGGAGGCATCAGGGGACACTGGGATACACTGGGAGGCATCAGGGGATACTGGGATACACTGGGAGGCATCATTGGATACTGGGATACACTGGGAGGCATCAGGGGGAAACTGGGATACACTGGGAGACATCAGGGGAGACTGGGATACACTGGGAGACATCATGGGATACTGGGATACACTGGGAGGTATCATGGGATACACTGGGAGGCATCAGGGGACACTGGGATACACTGGGAGGCATCAGGGAATACTGGGATACACTGGGAGGCATCAGGGGAGACTGGGATACACTGGGAGACATCATGGGATACTGGGATACACTGGGAGGTATCATGGGATACACTGGGAGGCATCAGGGGACACTGGGATACACTGGGAGGCATCAGGGAATACTGGGATACACTGGGAGGCATCATTGGATACTGGGATACACTGGGAGCCATCAGGGGACACTGGGATACACTGGGATCCATCATGGGATACTGGGATACACTGGGAGGTATCATGGGATACACTGGGAGGCATCAGGGGACACTGGGATACACTGGGAGGCATCGGGGGATACTGGGAGGCATCAGGGGACACTGGGATACACTGGGAGGCATTAGGGGAGACTGGGAGACATTGGGAAACACTGTGGAGCACCAGGGATACTGGGATAGACTAGGGGATGCTGGTATACACTGGGAGCATCAGGGGACACTGGGATACACTGGGAGGCATCATGGGACACTGGGAGGCATCAGGGGAGACATTGGGAAACACTGGGGAGCACCAGGGATACTGGGATACACTAGGGGATACTGGGATACACTGGGAGGCATCAGGGGATACTGGGATACATTGAGAGGCATCAGGGGATACTGGGATACATTGAGAGGCATCAGGGGACACTGGGATACACTGGGAGGCATCAGGGGACACTGGGATACACTGGGAGGCATCAGGGGATACTGAGATACACTGGGAAGCATCAGGGGACACTGGGATACACTGGGAGGCATCAGGGGATACTGGGATACACTGGGAGGCATCAGGGGATACTGGGATACACTGGGAAGCATCAGGGGATACTGGGAGACATTGGGAAACACTGGGAGGCATCAGGAGATACTGAAATACACTGGGAGGCATCAGGGGACACTGAGATACACTGGGAGGCATCAGGGGACACTGGGATACACTGGGAGGCATCAGGGGACACTGAGATACACTGGGAGGCATCAGGGGACACTGGGATACACTGGGAGGCATCAGGGGACACTGAGATACACTGGGAGGCATCAGGGGATACTGGGAGACATTGGGAAGCATTAGGGTACACTGGGAAACACAGGGAGCACCAGGGACACTGGGTCTCTGATCTCCTAGAAGACAGGAGGTCCCCATAGTGTACTATGGATGAAAAGGTGTGTTTATGAAGGAACAAATCCACTCACATTTACATGAAGAATACCGGCATGTAGTACACACAGCGGGGCCACGGCTCCCATGTCACTTCCGGTCTCAGCACTGACACCCGGCTCTCGCCCACACACATCATCAAACCACGTGACTGCCTTAGTGGGATGTGGCCGGGGGCTGGCTGTCTGCCTCTGTATACAGTGGTGTCTAATTGTGAATTCCATACACACCGCAAATCATATTTACAGATTTTATTTAGTTTGATTATTATATAACTTATCACATTGTATGGTGTATGTCTGCACTATTCATTCATTACAGGCGCAGGATAATACACTCCTAACATTGTCACCCTTATACTATATAATTTATATTGTACATTACATACTTCTGACCCCTGCGCTATATACTCTATGTTGTACATTACATACTCCTGACCCCTGCACTATATACTCTATGTTGTACATTACATACTCCTGACCCCTGCACTATATACTCTATGTTGTACATTACATACTCCTGACCCCTGCACTATATACTCTGTGTTGTACATTACATACTCCTGACCCCTGCACTATATACTCTATGTTGTACATTACATACTCCTGACCCCTGCACTATATACTCCATGTTGTACATTACATACTCCTGACCCCTGCACTATATACTCTATGTTGTACATTACATACTCCTGACCCCTGCACTATATACTCCATGTTGTACATTACATACTCCTGACCCCTGCACTATATACTCTATGTTGTACATTACATACTCCTGACCCCTGCACTATATACTCTGTTGTACATGACATACTCCTGACTCCTGCACTATATACTCTATGTTGTACATTACATACTTCTGACCCCTGCACTATATACTCTATGTTGTACATTACATACTTCTGACCCCTGCGCTATATACTCTATGTTGTACATTACATCCTCCTGACCCCTGCACTATATACTCTATGTTGTACATTACATACTCCTGACCCCTGCACTATATACTCTGTTGTACATGACATACTCCTGACTCCTACACTATATACTGTATGTTGTACATTACATACTCCTGACCCCTGCACTATATACTGTATGTTGTACATTACATACTCCTGACCCCTGCACTATATACTCTATGTTGTACATTACATACTCCTGACCCCTGCACTATATACTTTATGTTGTACATTACATACTCCTGACCCCTGCACTATATACGCTATGTTGTACATTCCATAGTCCTGACCCTGCACTATATACTACTATGTTGTACATTACATACTCCTGACCCCTGCACTATATACTCTGTTGTACATTACATACTCCTGACCCCTGCACTATATACTCCATGTTGTACATTACATACTCCTGACCCCTGCACTGTATATATACTCTATGTTGTACATTACATACTCCTGACCCCTGCACTATATACTCTATGTTGTACATTACATACTCCTGACCCCTGCACTATATACTCTATGTTGTACATTACATACTCCTGACCCCTGCACTATATACTCTATGTTGTACATTACATACTCCTGACCCCTGCACTATATACTCTATGTTGTACATTACATACTCTGATACTATAAATTTCAAAACTTTACAGCCTATATAAAAGGTTGTACATTACACAGGCCTTACTTATTTTGCTCCCATTTATAAAGAATACCCAACATTTGTCATTGCTCGGTGAATTCATGTCACATTCTTTTGGTTAACTTTTTAAAAAACAGACCTCCGAGTGTTTGTGAAATCTCCCACCACAAAATGTACTCAGCCAATCACAGGGCAGGACTCCATTTTTTTTTTCTTCTTCTGCCATCAATGGCCACCCGGTCCCACACTTCATCCATGTCTTTGGGGACCTCTGATCTCCTTATGAACTGTTTCTTCCATGATGAAGATCAGCCATGGAGTATATCTGAGGTGTATATCAGGGTGTGCTTCTTCCCCACATGAGAGCTGGGATGTCCAGCAACATTCATCTAGAAGACATTTCCCGCACTCAAGGCACTAATACACCTCCAGGGTTGTGTGGGACCCCTGATGTACAGGAAGGCAGGACTTCAGTGAGGAACATTTCCCTCACTCAGGACAGGAATACAGCTTCTTCCCCCTGTGTGAGATCTCTGATGTCTGTAAAGATTAGGACGTCTGTGAAAAATATTTCCCACATTCAGGACAGGAATATGGCTTCTCCCCCCGTGTGACATCTCTGATGACTGGAAAGATGGGACCTCACTGAAAAATATTTTCCCGCACTCAGGACAGGAATATGGCTTCACCCCTGTGTGAGACCTCTTATGTGTGTAAAGATTGGACTTCACGGAAAAACATTTCCCGCACTCAGGACAGGAATATGGCTTCTCCCAGTGTGAGATCTCTGATGTATGGAAAGATAGGACCTCAATGAAAAACATTTCCCACACTCAGGACATGAATATGGTTTCTCTCTACCATGTGAGATTTCTGATGGTTGACAAGTACTGATTTTTTGGCAAAACATTTCCTGCACTCAGGACAGGAATATGGCTTTTCTCCTGTGTGAGATCTTTTATGCACATTAAGCTCTGATTTACACCGGAAACCCTTCCCGCACTCAGGACAGGAGAACCTCTTCCCGCACTCAGTACAGGAGAACCTCTTCCCGCACTCAGTACAGGAGAAGCTCTTCCCTGTTGGAAGGCCAGCCCAGTCCCGCACAGTCTGAGGTTCCTCAGGATACGAGGAATCCGATGGTCCATCTACACTGGGTGGTGCCGGATGGACATTGGAGGGAGCCGGGTTTTCTCCTGGACTATACTGTGTGATGTCCTCATCTTCTACTTTCCAGTCTGGAGACAAAGTGAGACAATCCTCGGAGGTTTTCCTCATCTCCCGGCCATGGACTAAAATACAAAGAGAGGATTACTAGACAGGAGCTGATTGGTTCCCCAACCAGGACTCCGCCCACATCAGGCAGCTTGGTCTCTGAGGAGCTTACAATTCCACCCTCAAGGGAACTAGGAAATGGCTCCTCTGATCTCCTACCAGGTCATTTCTTTATTCATGGACCTAGTCAGAGAGTGAGGAAACAACCAGAACTGTCTTTTATAGGAGGGACAGTGATGAGGGGATTATAGGACGAGGGTCCCCACCCCCTCTATCACTCATCACCATCTTCCCAACACAAGAAGTACTGCACTTCCTTATTTAGTCCATGATTTAGTCATGAAGAACAGCGGGGCTGAGCCCCACCAGAGGTCAGAGAGTGAGGATGGGGGGAGAACAACCAAGATGAAGACTGGACTGATCCTGAAGACCACCATCATTGGGGTATTGACTCCTCCCTCATTATCACTTTCTGTTTAAGGGTCCAAAGTTGGAGGATGTTATCACATTATTATCACCATGTAAAAGTCTGTGCTCCAATCACATCATCCGATATAAAATGTCCAGCTGGGAGGAAATGGGGGAACAAAAGAGAATCCATATTATGTGTATATATAGCAGTGGGGGGAGGGGAGAGCAGAAGTCAGGAGTATGTAATGTACAACATAGAGTATATAGTGCAGGGGTCAGGAGTATGTAATGTACAACATAGAGTATATAGTGCAGGGGTCAGGAGTATGTAATGTACTACATAGAGTGTATAGTGCAGGGGTCAGGAGTATGTAATGTACAACATAGAGTGTATAGTGCAGGGGTCAGGAGTATGTAATGTACAACATAGAGTATATAGTGCAGGGGTCAGGAGTATGTAATGTACAACATAGAGTATATAGTGCAGGGGTCAGGAGTATGTAATGTACAACATAGAGTATATACGGTAGTATATAGTGCAGGGGGGTCAGGAGTATGTAATGTACAACATAGAGTATATAGTGCAGGGGTCAGGAGTATGTAATGTACAACATAGAGTATATAGTGCAGGGTCAGGAGTATGTAATGTACAATATAGAGTATATAGTGCAGGGGTCAGGAGTATGTAATGTACAACATAGAGTATATAGTGCAGGGGTCAGGAGAATGTAATATACAATGTCAATTATATAGTGTAATGGTAAGGGCTCATAATAATGTTATTCAGTAATTAAAGGTCCTTAAAGGGTTGCTTGCCTCCCATCTCCTGAGACTGCACTCAGTGACTTGGGTCTGAGACACTACAGACATATCCCTCCACCCGGCACAGCCAGCACATAACAGAGAAGGTCCCCTGGAGGAGTCAGGCACAAGGCAGGAGACCCCAGTCACATGTCCTGGGTGCCTACATTATGCAATGCTTAGAGTAAAAATCAACATTTTGCTGCCAGCTGAACCCCAGAACCTCCATAAATCCAGTCTAGATACATAAATTGTGTCTGCAGCACAGAGAAGGAAGATTATCCGAGAGAAATCCAGGAATACAGGACGGGGAACACAGCTCAGGAAAGTGACCAGGGGATTACAGGCTGATATCACCCAGTCCCCGCCCTACTCTGGACCAATCAGTGAGCAGTATGGGTGGAGGAATGGATTTAGTGTTCATGACCCACCTGTGCTGATCTCTGTAGGAGTGTCCTCCTCTATAAATGTCCCCGTTATTCCATCCTCCTCCATAGACTGCTGATCATCCCTCACATACGCCTCTTCTTCTTCTGCTTTCACCTCAACTTTTATATCTATCAGATCTTCACCCTAAACCAAGCATATAATAGAAAAGGTCAGCAGTAAAATATAAGCTTTAATATTGTAACATCATACTTAAAAAAAATCAACACCTCACCTCAAGAAGTCCATGTTCTAAATGGTCAGTCCTACCATCCTTGTAACAGTGAGGGATGGTGTGACCTTCCTGTGTGGAATCCCGGGAATACAGAGGACGGGGACATCTCTCTGGTGGGTTCCCATGACTGGATCCATCTGTAGGAAACACACACACTGACTGAATCCATTGTTTCTATGTGTTTATCAGATGATGGGGGATCTAGGTGGATCCTCCGTACTGCTCTCTCCTTTACAATAAAGTCTCCTCTTACCCGGTGATGTGAGGGGCGGCTGATTGTCCATCATGACGTCCTTGTAGAGATCCTTGTGTCCTTCTAAATACTCCCACTCCTCCATGGAGAAATAGACAGTGACACCCTGACACCTTATAGGAACCTGACACACACAATGATACAGTCACCATCCAGACACATCCCTTGTCTGTTACTGGAGAATGTCCCAGAATTCCCGGCACCACTCACCTCTCCTGTCAGCAGCTCCATCATCTTCTTGGTGACTTCTAGAATCTTCTGCATGTTGTGTCTCCTCTCAGGGTTTAGGGAGTCACATGGAGGCACTGTGATGGTCATATGATCACCTGACTTCAGAGGAGGAAATCTCTGTATTGAGGAACCAATAGGAATATCATGTTAGACTCCCAGAATCCTCCTCACCTCTCCGGTCAGGTCTGTGTTTTTATATAATAGAGATGAGAGTGATGTCATGTGACCTCCCAGAATCCTCCTCACCTCTCCGGTCAGGTCTGTGTTTTATTAATAGAGATGAGAGTGATGTCATGTGACCTCCCAGAATCCTCCTCACCTCTCCGGTCAGGTCTGTGTTTTATTAATAGAGATGAGAGTGATGTCATGTGACCTCCCAGAATCCTCCTCACTCTCCTCTCCAGTCAGCAGGTAGATGATCTCCAGGGTGAGGTTTAGTATCTTCTCAGTCATGTGACTCCGGTCCTCCTCCATCCTCATTGGTGCCATCATGTGATCTATACAGGTCTCCTTGTAGACGGATAACTTTGGGAAATGAAAGTAAGAATGATTTGGATGGTATTGGTGACACAATAATAGGATGTGGATGTGAGGGGGGAATAGGAGGGTTGCTGGACATTTAGCAACTACTACAATCATGGAAAGACATTTAGTTGGGACTGTTTAATTTTTTTACATTTAGAGGTCCCGGGACCCTCTTGACCTGCCAGATCAGAAATCCCCTTTTCTCTGTTGGGTTTGTTTGGTCTCTGAACTGGTTTTGATGAGTATTAGATCTGCAGACAAGGAATGATAAATATGATCCTTCCTATGACTTGTTTGCTCTGAGGCAGTGCTGTGAGGTCAATGTCGGCTCATCATGAGGTCCAGGAAGGGGAACTTGATGACTTTTCCTGGCTTATCAGGATAATTTTGTCTCTTCTCTCCAATGACAGCCTAGTGTGGGTAGGAGGAGGACAGCAGGGGGGAGGGTTTGGTTACCAAGTATACTGTAATATCCAGGACATTGTACAGAGTGGTGGTGGGTTCCTGGGGCTCTGAATTCCAGCACCGGGCACTGCCAGGGCCTGTGTCATGGTGTGAGGTATTGGAGTGTCACCTGAATGTTCTGGCACTGATCCTTGGGTGAAGGACTGTCCTTCTTCATTCCAATTGGTATCTTGGAATACATTATTTGACCGGTGAGATGATAAGAAGGTGAAGGTTTCTTTCCTTTCCTGGTAGGAGTTCTGTAAGGAGGTCTGGGAAAGTAAGTGCAGGTAAGAGGACAATCAGAGACCAAGAGCCCCCTCCCTACCTCAGTGTCCCCCTGAGCCTGACAAACTTTTCTTTCCTCAGAGCTCTGCTCCCCCACCAACAATCCTATCAAAGACCCAGATTCCTTCAGCTACTCTACCCCCTAAAAGCCCTAGAACTCCACTACTCCTTCAGGGGCCCCAAAGTCTCCCATGCTCAGAAGCCCCTGAGAGACCCCTCAGCTCCTCTACTTCCCTCAGAATTCCCTCCCTCTGACACCAATGATGGAACATATTCTTCATGGCCGGCTGGGAATGTTTTCTTCCTCCTGAGCAGCAATGTAAGGGGCTCTATGCTCCATACTCCTGACCCCGGCACTCCATCATTGTGTTAGCTGCATATTGCAATGATTGCCCATCTGCTGTCTGTATAGTGTACCAGCCGTTCACTGTCTGCTACCCCTCTCTGCCAATCCCTCCACTGGCTTCCACTCACCCAACGAATTATACCCAAAATACTAACAACTTACAAATCCATCCACAACTCTGCCCCCAGCTACATCACCAACCTGGCCTCAAAATATCAACCAAACCGCTTTCTTCAATCCTCCCAAGACCTTCTACTCTCTAGTTCCTGTGTCACCTCCTCCCATGCTCACCTCCAGGACTTCTCCTGAGCTTCTCCAATCCTATGCAACTCCCTACCCCAATCTGTCTGGCTGTCTCCCAATCTATCCACCTTTAGACGATCCCTGAAAACCTCTTTAACCACCTCCCGCCCGCCATAAATATAAGCAATGACGGGCGCAAGGTGGTTGTCTTGTTCTGGTAGAAGGTCATATGTGTCCCTCGGACACAGCGGATCACCGATCAATGGAAAGAGCCGAAGATGTTGGCCCAGTCATGTGATCAGCTGTGTCCAATCACAGCTGATCGCATGTAAATAGGGAAATGCCGGTTATCGGCATTTCTCTCCTCTTGAGCTGTCACGCTGACAGAGGAGAGCCGGTAATTGACATTCCTTGGAGGGGACATGTGCACTGATTATCAGTGCCTCATCAATGCCACATATCAGTGCCTACCAGTGCAGATCAATGCCACATATGAGTGCCCAGCTGAGCTGCTTGTCAGTGCCACCTATCAATGCCTCTCAGTGCCGCCTATCAGTGCCCCCTAACATTGCCAGTCAGTGCCACCTATCAGTGCCATATATGAGTGCTGCCTTTCAGTGCCCATCACTGCAGCCTCATTAACGCACATCAGTAAAGGAGAAAAAATCACTTATTTACAAAATTTTAAAACACAAACTATGAAAAAACTTTTTTTTCAAAATTTTCAGTTGTTTTTGGTTTGTTTAGCAGAAAATAAAAAACCCCGAGGTGATTAAATACCACCAAAATAAAGCTCTATCTGTCTCAAAAAAATGATATAAAAATGTCATATGAGTACACCGTTGCATGACTGCACAATTGTCATTCAAATGCAACAGCACTGAAAGCTGAAATTTGTCCTGGGCAGGAAGGAGGTAGAAGTGCCTGGAAGACGAGGGGTTAAAGAAACCTATCCTGCTTCTATCTAGTAAACTGCCATTTATTTCCTCCATCAGCTCCTCCCCCCCACAGCTATTACCTTTTGTATCACTCAACCCTTCCCCTAGATTGTAAGCTCTCAGGATCAGGGCCCTCTGCTTCCTCTGGTACCAAATTGTATTGTAACTGTAATGTCTTCCTTCATTTTGTACAGCGCTGCGCACACTGTTGGTGCCATATAAATCCTGTATAATAATAATGATTGCCCATTGGCTGCCTGTGTAGTGTCATCATTGCCCTTTGTAGGCCATGTATGGTCAGGATGGTCCTTGTCTTGTCTATTTATTGTCAGTGCTGTTTGTTTAGAGGACCATATTACTAGAATTTATCTCCACAATGAGGAGAATGTTCCGGCCCCGGAAGTGGGGGAATGTTCTGCCCCTGAAGGGGTTCAATCACTGTGGTATCCCATCATCTGCTATACAGTGTGTATCAGGACTGACTGGAGACTAAAAGACGTCACAGTGACTATGGAGGAAGAGGATGGGACATGACTATGGAGGAAGAGGACAGACATGACGGAAGAGGGGGGAAGACTGGGTGTAAAAGAGGGAAATAACATCTTATTACCGTGACCTCTGCTGCCACTGGGTCCACCAACGTCTCCTCACTGCTTCCACTTCATGGTATGGAACTTCCTGTCTTTATTCCAGATGACTTCCTGTCTGTACCTGACATCACTTCCTGTCTGTGCCTGACATCACTTCCTGTCTGTCTCTGCCTGACATCACTTCCTGTCTGTGTTCTACAATAACTTCCTGTCTGGATAGAAGTGAGATCACCACCTTGTGGATTCAGAGGAACTGCAGCCCCAAGAAACATTAAAATATCCATTCCTGTGGTTTCCATGAAAGATCAAAAATAACTAAAAAAAACTGAGAAAAAAAATAAATCTAGCTCTTATGCAAACCAACTATTTATTTTCCAATATTTTTTATTGAAATGTTTCAAGTTACAGAAAATGTAATAGACAAGTGTCATGTTATATAAAATAGGTATGAAATATCCCCAACAAACAGGCGGATGAATAAACAACAGACATCCCGCAGGGAAGCAGGAAATGTGTGCAATAATGACTGGAGACGTCACATAGAACATTCCCAGCATTAAGTCCACCTTGTACAGGGGAAGCAATAATAGGAGACATATGGATCACACAGAGCATTCATCATACACACCACACATAGTGCACAACACATACAACATGGAACTACACTAGCACCAGCATGGGAAAATAAAAGAACAGCAGAAAGGAAAAAAAGAGGGTAACAGTAATGAGAGAGAGAGAGGAGGGGAGAGGAGGAGAGAGGAGAGAGGAGGAGAGGGGGGATAGAGGAGGAGGGAGGAGGAGAGAGGAGGGAGGAGAGAGGAGAGGGATGGAGGAGGAGAGAGAGGGGAGGGAGGAGGGAGAGGAGAGGAGAGGGAAGGGGAGGAGGAGGTGGAGGGGGAGGGGAGGAGGGAGAGAGAGGAGAGAGGAGAGGAGAGAGGAGGAGAGGAGAGAGGGGGAGGAGGAGGAGAAGAGAGGAGGGGATGAGCAGAGGGAAGGGAGGAGGAGGAGGAGGAGAGGAGGAGGAGAGGAGGAGAGGAGAGGAGAAGGAGGAGAGTAGGAGGAGAGGGCAAAATCAGGAAGTACTAGGGCACGGAGATGTATGGACTCCACGGATCCCACGTTTTATCACACATGTTGGTATTATGATGTAAAACACAGGTGAGTCTGTCGTTAATCAGGATCCAATCTCATTTGTTGTGAACATATTGAAGCGGAATAATTGATCTCTTCTAATATTCAGCAATAGTGATTCTCGCTGCTAACAGCATAGAAGTAAGACACTTTAACCCCTCGCCTACCGGGCACATATTCCCCCTTCCTGACCAGGCCAATTTTCAGCTTTCAGAGCACTGTTGCACTTTGAATGACAATTGTGCGGTCATGCAATATTATACCCATATGAAAATTTTTTAGCATTTTTTTCACACAAATAGAACTTTCTTTTGGTCGTATTTACTCGCCGCTGGGGGGGTTATTTTTTTTAGCTCTAAACAAAAAAAAGCAAAATTGTGAAAAAAGTTTTCTTTGTTTCTATTATAAAATTTTGCAAAGAGGTAATTTTTATCCTTCACTAATGTGCGTTGATGAGATGCACTGGCTGCACTGATAGGAAGCACTGATGGGCACACTGATATGCGGCACTGATGATACTGCACTGATATGCAACAGATGTTGGGCACTGATAGATGCATTGATGGGTTGGCACTGACTGGCAGCACTGCTGGGCACTGACTGATGACACTGCTGAGCACCAATGGGTGGCACTGGTGGGTGGCAATGGTGGGCACAGGTTGGTGGCACTGCTGGGCACAAGTGGGTGAACATCAGTGCCCTTATGATCAGTGCAATCCCTCCTCAAACAATTTACAGTTATCGGCAGTACCTTCCTCACACTGTGACAGCGCAAGGAAAGTGCAGCCAATAACTAACAACTGCATTTCACTGTGTGATCTGCTGTGTAATTGGCTGTGTCATTGGCATGGCTAATCACGTGCTAAAAGGCCGCTGTGATTGGCCTTTTACCACATCACGTGATCAGCTTCGTCCAAAGAATACAGCAATCATGGAGATGGCAGAGTGCGTGCCCCAGGGGGCGAGTGGGAGGGTGGCATCTATGTGATGCCCTCCCAGAACCGGCCGACTGAAGTAAATCCGTCATTCGGCTATCTGCGGTCAGCAAGTGGTTAAGGGTCTTTTTTGGTACTGTAAGTGGAAATTTTATGGAAGAGGGCGGATTCCGGGGCCCTACAAACATTAACCCCCATCACCCTGTAGATAAGGTTAAACATGCAGATCCAAAATCTAGTAACTATCAGACATTGCCACCAAACGTGGAACATAGAACCCATCTGGCTGCAACACTGAAAGCACATTAGTGAGGCAGAAGGATGCGTCCTCGCCGTCTGAGTTGGGACCCAGTACCATCACAATATTTTATAGTTTGCTTCAATTCAGGTAGTAATGATGGAATCTTTAGATAATTCCAGGGCTATGTCTTGCCAAGCAGATAGATCATAACTAACATTCAGGTCCCATTCCCATTGATCCATATAGGGGAGTTACAGTTTGGATCAGCAAGAAGGATGTACACCACACAAATACGGCCTCTAGAGAGATTTGTATGCTGACAGGAAGTTCAAAACTGGTAAGAATGGGCGCTCCATCTAGTAAAACAATTTTTGAGCAGATAAAATAGGTGACTTTATTATATCTGAAAATTTCCATGGGGGGCATCTGTAGTTTCTCTGTAAAGTACTGAAGAGGATAAATTTGGATTCAGGGTTACAAAAAACTGGGGCTAAGGGAGCGTGTGGGGAGGCTAATGGTTTGCGATGGCGTACCTATCCCAAACTGTCAATGAGATAGACAGAGTAGGACATAAGATAGGAGGGCGAAATCTATTAGGGAGCCAAGGCAAGGAACCAACCGCTAAGGATGGCAGGAAACCCAGAGGGGAGTAGATCCCTTAGTGGTAGTATAGGCCAATTGGAAGTAAGCATAGAGATTAGGAAGGCCAACCCCACCCTGCGACTTTAAAGCGTATAATATCTTCTATAGTTCCATACAAAATGAAGTACCTCTGCCTGTAGGAGCCGCAGCTCGCATCTCAGAATTGGTATCAGTAAGGTCCGAAAGATGTATAATAGTCGAGGTAAAAAGGTCATTTTAATAGAGCTGATCCTGCCAAACCAAGATACAGAGTAAGCAGCCCAACAACAAAGATCTTCCCTAAGTCATTTAAAAAGAAGGGGATAGTTTGCTCGGTATAATAGGGTCTCAACTGTGGCCATCAAATTAACCCCCAAATAGGGTAAGGAGTTGCTGAAACTCATAGAGTTTGAAGCCGTTGCTCCATTGAAGAAGGTAACGAAACATTAATGGCTATCATCTTATGAGAATTTAGAGTCAGCCCAGAAAGTTCAGAGAAGTGACTCAAGAGAGATAATAGATTAGGTAAAGTGGCCAGAGTGGATGTAACATACATGAGAACATCATCAGCAAATAAAGTGCATTTATGTTCCTGATGACCACAGGGGACCCCATGGATTCTGGCGTCAGAGTGGATTGTCATAGCTAAGGGTTCTATTGCCAAAGCAAAAAGCAGTGGGGAGAGTTGGCAACCCTGTCTGGTGCCAAGTCAAATTTGGAACACGGGGGATCTGTAACTTCTAATGGACACTTGAGGGGGTGTTGTATAATGACTGCAAAAGCGTAAGAAATGCAGGACCAAATCCAAAAGCTCACAAAACAGTAAACAAATATTCTCAAGTTAAGCTATCAAAAGCTTTATGGAGGTCCAAAGAAAGAAGCAGCAATTCCCTAGAAAGAGGGGCATCACAATTAGAGTAAACAGCAGAAATCAAAGCTACAGACCTTCAAATCTGATCTAACATTTGGCGACCAGATATGAAACCCAATTGGTCTTTGTGAACATACTGCACCAAAAAGGAATTAAGACGCAGGGACAAAAGTTTTGTCAATATTTTCAGGTCGCAATTTAGTAGCGAAATAGGCCGATAATTAAGGATATCAGTCGCATCTTTTTTAGGTTTAGGAATAACGCTAATATATCCTTTATTTTCATCTAAAGGAATCTCCCGTCTTCTCTCAAGGAATTGAAGTAAGGAGCCATATGGGGGAGAAGATGGTCAGAGAAGGTTTTATAGTAAACATCTGGTAAACTGTCGGGGCCCGGGACTTATGTGACATCAGCATTTTAATAACTTTACCAAGTTCCTCACTAGTTATAGTTCGTTCCATAAGTTCCCTGTGGGTGTCAGCAAAGGCAGGGAGCTGCAAGGGTCCTAAAAAATCTTGAAGCATGGAAGGCTCAACAGGCTGGGGTGGACTATATAAGGTAGAATAAAACTTATTACATTCTTGAAGGATCTTCTGAGGATCCTGTGAGATGTGACCTCCAGGAAGCCTAAGCTTAGGAAGCGCTGAGTAAGTGTAAGGGACCGCCCGGCGGTACCACTAGCACTCCACTGGTCGGATGTTCCCAGCGCACGGAGTCTAAGCCCCGGGGTACTTGTTCACCAGGGCCCCTGATGGTGGGGATGGACTTGGAGTACCCTAGGACCAGGTCGTGACTACTGAGGACACCCGTCAGTGGTAGGGGTATCCGCCAGGGGCTCCCACGGGAGAGAGCCAGGTATGAGGAGGTCTGGAGACCCCGTAGAGAGGGACGGATGGATGGATGGATGGCTGAGCAGGAGCAGGGTCATACAAGCCGGGTCGGTAACTATGGGGACGGTGCGGTACAGAGCAGCGGGCAGAGAATAGTCGGGTCACACGCCAGGTCAGCAACAGCAGGTCAGATCCAATAGGGGGCATTCAGGAGAGAGGTCAGGCAAGCAAGGGTCAAAACAGGAAAAACAGCAAGGTCAGGGCACAATCCGGGTCAGCAACTTACTTCAGACAGGTTCACAGGTTCACAGGATACAAAAGACCAAAAGGCACTGAATGACAGCTCAGGGCTGTTTAAATATCCCGCCCTGCGCTGTCATTGGTGCCAGGCGCGCGCCCGCGGTCACTACTGCGCATGCGCGAACCTGATTGCTGCGGTCGGCCAAGTCCCGGCGCTCGCGTACAGGGAGGTGTACTGCGCCTGCGCCGGGACCAGCGGCGTGACGATCTCCGACAGTAAGTATGTTTAGGGGAGAGTTTAGAATCCGGTTTGTCTCGCCATGTGAAGAAGTTATGATTCCTCCATCATAGCTGGTTTTCCAGTTTTGTGGTGAGACAAAGATTAAGCTCCAAACGAGCCTGTTGTACCTTAAGTAACAAGTCCGGGGTTGGAGTAATTTTATGTTGGGCCAGTAAAGCCTCGTATTCCTTAGTTTTGGCAGAAATCAACTCTTCCTGAGATCGCTTTAGTCTAGAGGCTTGTTGGATAAAAAAAACCTCTGATAGAAGCTTTATCAGCTGCCCAATTAATAGCCGGGGTCGTGTCTTCTGATTTAGTAATAGTAAAGTAAGAGTTCAAATGCTCCACCACTTCAAGGCGACCTGACTCATTGCTAAGAAGGGATTCATTCAATCACCAGTGTGACTTGGCCAGATTGGCAGTTAAATTGGAGATTGTTAGCATCACGGGTCATGATCTGACCAGGGTGTCCATACAATTTTAGCCGAACACAACTTAGGCAGCAACTCTGTAGGGAGAAAGATGTGGTCTATACGTGAATACCAGTTGTGAGCTCTAGAGAAATGAGAGTAGTCTCTAGAAGTAGGATTGGCCTCTCTCCATGCATCCACCAAATTACAGCGATATAAAAGTTGAGCAAATTTGCAACTTTGTTTCGGGGGACGCAAGTTATGTCACATGAGATTTATCAATCGTTTGATCTAAAGCCAAATTCGAATCCCCTGCTAAAATG
>CATNWA010001756.1:0-24372 GCA_951230385.1 Staurois parvus | reverse complement strand
GAAACACAACTTGGGGTAAATCACATGTTGGTATTCTGTCATCCGCCGGCTCCTCGTGTGCTCCCTGACATGCAGACATCTCTCTGTTGTAGAAAGCCATTGATCTGGTGACCAAAGCCACAGAGGAGGACAAGAACAAGAACTATGAAGAGGCTCTGAGGTTATACCAGCATGCGGTGGAGTATTTCCTGCACGCCATCAAGTGTAAGTATGACGTTGCTGGGTGAGGACTGTACATATGGTGCCGGTATAGAGGGTGCAGGGACTGCGCAGAAATGTCAGGAGAGGATGGGAAGGGAATGCCGGACTACATCACGCCTTGGAGGGAAGAGTGATTGATCATTGGCAGAATTCCTGGTGAGAAGGGAGTCAGATCCATATCGGCCACATGTATACGTAGAGCACCAATCAGATTTACAAAGGGCTCATCCCTAAGGCTCCATCCATGATCTGGGACTGAGGAAGCATTGAGGGGGTACAGGGGGTACGAGACTTCATTACAATGGGGGTGAGAAGGCTATTGCATAGACAGGAAGTACATGGAATTGGGAAGAGTTCTTGTTTGTAAGTCTTCTGTTCTGCCATTAGATGAAGCTCACAGTGACAAGGCGAAGGAAAGTATCCGAGCCAAGTGCATGCAGTATCTGGATCGAGCGGAAAAGCTGAAGGATTACCTGAAGACAAAGGACAAGCAGGGCAAGAAACCTGTCAAGGAGTCACAAAATGAGAAGGGGTGAGGTATTCCTCTCTCTATACAGCATGGGGGATGAGGGGACCCTCTCATCACAGGTCACTTGTTCAGTTCCACTCTTTAGGCAGGAATGTCATTCAGATTTCTAAGTGCTTACTAGGCACGGCATCACACTGGAAGTATATCTGAAGAAATAATAAAGTACTTTTTTTTTTAAAATTAGAATAAATTGTTATACCTACCTGCTCTGTTCATTGATATTCGCTCTTACCTCCTGGAGTCCTCCACTGGTGACATCCACGCCTCCTATCCCCCAGGTACCCCCCTCAACAAGTGTGTGGCTGCTGAGGGGGAACCCATGTAGGCACACTCCTGATCTGGGCTGTGTGCTTCCATAGACACACACAGCATTGATAAGCCCCTGACATCACCTAACCAAAATGAAGCCAATCTTTGCCCTTCATAGGAAGAGTGAAAGGTTGGCTGATCAGCTGATAATACTCTCCTTCCATTACTAACTTTTGGGCTGTGGCTTATACAGAGCTAAGAGCACTTAGTCAGCCCATCAGTCAGACCTGGTGATTGGCCACTTGGGCACGCAGTGCTACCTTATCAGAGGCAAGGGAGGGAGTCATGGTTTCTCGTGACAATAGACAAACCTAGTGATTGGCCATTCGGGTATCCAGTGATACCTCATCAGAGGCAAGGGAGGGAGTCATGGTTCCTCGTGACAATAGACAAACCTAGTGATTGGCCATTCGGGTATCCAGTGATACCTCATCAGAGGCAAGGAGGGAGTCATGGTTCCTCGTGACAATAGACAAACCTAGTGATTGGCCATTCGGGTATCCAGTGATACCTCATCAGAGAAGGGAGGGAGTCATGGTTCCTCGTGACAATAGACAAACCTAGTGATTGGCCATTCGGGTATCCAGTGATACCTCATCAGAGGCAAGGGAGGGAGTCACATGGTCGCTCATAGCTGGCAGTATCCCTGGAAGAGCAGGGTGGTGTGGGAGTTCAGGGAAGATGGGAATCTGTAGCAATGGAGATGGGCCATCAAGTGAAGCTGTTACTTTGCCCTGAATGTTTCACTTCCAGTAGAGGCTTTGATGTCACCAGTTCATACTGGAGATTGATGTGGGCCCTCACAGTATCTATGTCTGCCTTTTGCTTGCTCAACCAAACGTTTTCCATCAAACAATACAAAGCTCTGGTAGTGTGAAGGGACCATTCGCTACTATATTTCAGTTGAAAGTGGAACGAACTTCACCGCTCTTTGCTCTCTTGCTGGTGCCAACATCCTCATCCAGTCTTTCTTCTGGGTTCAGGTTCTTTGGCCAGCTTGATTGGCCGGCCTGGAATGATGGCCAGGAGTCCATTCCTTACGGCACAGAGACATGCGTACACTGAGCTGTGCATGCGCAGCACAGTGCACGTTCTAAAGAGGATTGTGAACAGGTGGGTAGGTTTGTTTTATTGCAGAGGGTCTCCAATGCAGAGCCTGCCTGCTCAGCAGTTCTGTGGTGGGATCAGTACAAATTGAGTTCCTATCTGGTTCTAAGGATGACTTCACTTTGTGGATTGCTCTGAACTTGTCTGGGTAAAATATATTCCATGTTCACTGAACATCTAAAGGCAGTCATTGGTATTTTCTGTCTCCTGTAGCAGTGATAGCGACAGTGAAGGTGAAAATCCAGAGAAGAAGAAACTCCAGGAGCAGCTGATGGGTAAGTGGAACCTTCTAGAGGAAATACATGAAGAGAAGTAGATGGGTTTGGTGGAGATTTGCCTTCATGTGAGAACTACGATGTGCCTCTTAAAGTGATACAAAACACACGAGCTTTAATTGCCATCATTCCTTCTATTTATGTATAAAGATCAGACCTCTGTATTTACTTCATATAACAAATCATTGGAGTTCGGAGGTCACATGACATTTCCAAGGTCTTCCCTGTCCTCGGGGAAAGTTCTGAGGGAGGTGTTTCTAGTCCTCTGCTGATGTATGAATTTTGTAAATTTAAAAACCAGCTCTTGCAATTATAATTGATTCTATTCTGCTGAGGGTCGCAGATTTGTTCCAGCTGCTGAGTTTATATATTTTATATACAGTTAGCTTGACTCTGGAGCGCTGGTATCTCTCTAATGAGGTTTGAATGCGCTGATTGGTGCTGTGCCAGTCACATGACATAAAAGATGTTTTCAGAATAGAGAATTAAAATAATAGCAGTAAATTGTTTTAACACTTTATACAAATCTATATTTCAAAGCAAATGTTTATTATTTTTTTGCTATAACATGGTGTAGGCAGAGTTTAAGTTGGTTGACAATAGCTTTCACTTTGTTCACACTGGAAAGAGAGCTGGCGGAGGTTCTGCCAATCACAGACTGTGTCACGCCCCTCCAGCCTGTGTCTATGGTGTACATGTGCTTGGACTAACAAGGAGGTGAAGCCTCCATCAATCACCATCTTATACTCCACCCTCACAGTGTTTAGCAATATGAGGACACGGAAGAGGAAGAATGGCATGGAGTGTCATTTACCACTGTATATGCCTCCATTTGTGACACTATAGTCATGTGGCTTGCACAGATAAGAAAAAGGAGGAATTGAGCAGCTTAGAAGGGAACTGAAACTGGAGCATGCTCAGTGGAGTTCAACAGCTAGTCTACACAATCTCAGGCTGCAGCGGGGATAAAGCCAAGGAGGGAGGAGCAGGAACATGACCACATCTGGGGAGACCAGCACAGCAGGAACATGACCACATCTGGGGAGGACCAGCACAGCAGGAACATGACCACATCTGGGGAGACCAGCACAGCAGGAACATGACCACATCTGGGGAGACCAGCACAGCAGGAACATGACCACATCTGGGGAGACCAGCACAGCAGGAACATGACCACATCTGGGGAGACCAGCACAGCAGGAACATGACCACATCTGGGGAGACCAGCAAAGCAGGAATATGACCACATCTGGGGAGACCAACAAAGCTGGAACATGACCACATCTGGGAGACCAACAAAGCTGGAACATGACCACATCTGAGGAGACCAACAAAGCTGGAACATGACCACATCTGAGGTGACCAACAAAGCTGGAACATGACCACATCTGAGGAGACCAACAAAGCTGGAACATGACCACATCTGAGGAGACCAACAAAGCTGGAACATGACCACATCTGAGGAGACCAACAAAGCTGGAACATGACCACATCTGGGGAGACCAACAGGCAGGAGCATGACCACATCTGGGGAGACCAACAGGCAGGAACATGACCATATCTGGGGAGACCAACAGGCAGGAACATGACCACATCTGAGGAGACCAACAAAGCTGGAACATGACCACATCTGAGGAGACCAACAAAGCTGGAACATGACCACATCTGAGGAGACCAACAAAGCTGGAATATGACCACATCTGGGGAGACCAACAGGCAGGAACATGACCACATCTGGGGAGACCAGCAGTTAAAGGTAGCAGTGCTTCAGATGATTTTGGCTGATTTACAGCTGTTAGGTGATAGAGCTCCTTGGCACAGTCACATGTCTGAAGGTGCATGACCACATCTGGGGAGACCAGCACAGCAGGAACATGACCACATCTGGGGAGACCAGCAGGCAGCTGGATTTTCAGGAGGAATTCAGGACAAAAGGTTTCAGGATGCAGCCAAGTCACAATTTATAGATGTTTCCTATCACACAGTCAATTGTTACTTTTCAAAGTTCACCTTAATGGCAGCCAGATGCTATGAAGGACAGTAGGGGGAAGGTAGGTGCTTCTCTTTGGTTCCTGTATTGCTGAAGAATTTATTGGATGCACCCAGTTACATCCTCCATTCTGCTATATTTTTTGCTGTTTTTTTTATTTTATTTTTTGTTTCATTTTTGTTTTTTTTCTACCTTTCCAGCCCAGAGACTCCTGGGATATCACCCTCCTACATCCCGGGAGTCTTTATTTTTTATTTCATGAGATTACAGTACAGTGAGAGGAGACGTTTTTACAGCATCAGCACGCCCTCCTGCCTGCATCTTGACGCTCTGGCTTCTCATTTGTTTACATGTTACCATAGAGTCACGTATGTTGCTGTTACTATGGCAATATTATTATTATACAGGATGTATATGGCGCCAACAGTTTGTGCAGCGCTGTACAAAATGAAGGCAGACAGTACAGTCACAATACAATTTGGTACGAGAGGAAACAGAGGGCCCTGATCCTGAGAGCTTACAATATGTAAAGAAAGTGGAAGTCCAGATCCAGTGTTCTGCACATGCGTGGGATTATCATGCTCGTCATCAGAGGGAGGACAGAATGGATTCACAAAAGTGAATACATAGCTAAATCATTCACCGTTACTAAAAATGGCCGCAAGGAGAGACATTCAGGGTTTGTTTAAAGGATACATTTGTACACAAAATCAACCCTGCAAAAATAAATCAGTGGGCGACTTTAAACTGGATATTAGAATTGATTTAAATGGTGATTTTTTTCTGACGAGCTCTGGAGGCAGCTCTGCCCTCTGTACATTCGGAGATTATCTATGGAAGTTTAGCAATGAGCCAAGGGACTGTACACAAGAAGGCAATGGATGTTTTGTGGCTCAGTGTCCTTAATACTTGTTAGAATATGGGGGTGTTGGCTACCTTTTCATCTTCATTTCGACAAGCGGGGACCACCAATCCAAGAGCACAGCTGACGGACGCTCTTCTGCACTCCGTGCCTGTATGAATATAGCCACAAAGAGAACCCGAGAGGATACAGATATTGCAGATGCAGTATCTACCTTGGTGTTTATAGGTGCTCAGTGTGGGGTGTCCTCATCTTGGCTTCACTTCTCAGCGAGTGACTGATCTGTAATAAGCATGTTGAATGGAGGTTGAGATTTTGCTAGCTGCATGCTTGTTTCTGGCCAGTGGCTCACTAGACCAGCCCAGGGACTGCACAGTGAAAACCAAAGCCAGCAGCAGTTCCAAAATTTCATTTGACCATCTGAATTCAGTAACTTTTCAGCCACTCACCGGGAACTTCTATATGGATCTGGTAAGAGAGCGAAAAGTCACCGTATCTGCATTCCTGTTCTGGTTTGTGACACAAATTATTGAAGACAGATGGCCTGGATGACAGCGAAGCATCTGACATTTAAAGAATGAGAAGCCAACAATGGTTGACGCCAAGGTTTAATATTACCAGCAAGATATCCAGGAGTGATATAGACATGGGATGAGAGAGAAGATAGAAAGGACCAGAAGGTGGTCAGACATCAGTGGGGGTTGGATGGAGAAATAACAGGAAAGAAAGTGAGGAATTGCATCTGGGGTCCAGAAAATACCTGGGGGGGGGGGGGGGGAAGACAGTCTATCATATGTAAATCTTCTATACATAAATTATAACTTGTAGCCAAAGATGTGAAAATAAAAACATGAAAGCATTTTGAAGGCCTGGTGTGATTTGCACAGCTATCAGTCCTTCCTGTTCATGTGACTTGGACCTTCCACTTCTCATGGTCGCTGTCCCTGTTCTGCTATAGGTGCCATCGTCATGGAGAAGCCAAATGTCCGGTGGAACGATGTGGCTGGATTGGAAGGCGCAAAGGAAGCTTTGAAGGAGGCTGTGATATTGCCTATTAAATTCCCCCATCTATTCACAGGTCAGTGTTTCCCCCATCTATTCACAGGTCAGTGTTTCCCCCATCTATTCACAGGTCAGTGTGTTTCCCCCATCTATTCACAGGTGTTTCCCCCATCTATTCACAGGTCAGTGTCTCCCCCATCTATTCACAGGTCAGTGTCTCCCCCATCTATTCACAGGTCAGTGTCTCCCCCATCTATTCACAGGTCAGTGTCTCCCCCATCTATTCACAGGTCAGTGTCTCCCCCATCTATTCACAGGTCAGTGTTTCCCCCATCTATTCACAGGTCAGTGTTTCCCCCATCTATTCACAGGTCAGTGTTTCCCCCATCTATTCACAGGTCAGTGTTTCCCCCCATCTATTCACAGGTCAGTGTCTTCCCCATCTATTCACAGGTCAGTGTCTTCCCCATCTATTCACAGGTCAGTGTTTCCCCCATCTATTCACAGGTCAGTGTTTCCCCCCATCTATTCACAGGTCAGTGTTTCCCCCATCTATTCACAGGTCAGTGTCTTCCCCATCTATTCACAGGTCAGTGTCTCCCCCATCTATTCACAGGTCAGTGTTTCCCCCATCTATTCACAGGTCAGTGTCTCCCCCCCATCTATTCACAGGTCAGTGTCTTCCCCATCTATTCACAGGTCAGTGTTTCCCCCATCTATTCACAGGTCAGTGTTTCCCCCATCTATTCACAGGCCAGTGTTTCCCCCATCTATTCACAGGTCAGTGTTTCCCCCATCTATTCACAGGTCGGTGTCTTCCCCATCTATTTACAGGTCAGTGTCTTCCCCATCTATTCACAGGTCAGTGTCTTCCCCATCTATTCACAGGTCAGTGTCTTCCCCATCTATTCACAGGTCAGTGTTTCCCCCATCTATTCACAGGTCAGTGTTTCCCCCATCTATTCACAGGTCAGTGTTTCCCCCATCTATTCACAGGTCAGTGTTTCCCCCATCTATTCACAGGTCAGTGTTTCCCCCATCTATTCACAGGTCAGTGTTTCCCCCATCTATTCACAGGTCAGTGTTTCCCCCATCTATTCACAGGTCAGTGTTTCCCCCATCTATTCACAGGTCAGTGTCTTCCCCATTATACTCAGATTTGGTAATGGGAACAAGTCTCTGTAATGGTGTTGTGATAGCAGACATTGAATTTGGCTGTAAATATACCCCTGAATGAGCAGGGTTATGGTATATTCCTCTCACGGACTATACTGGGATCATCCATGGAGTAACGACTCCTGGCTGGTCACGGTGTGCAGCGTTTATGAAATATGGGACCAGTACACCAGCAAGCTTGTTTCAGAGTGCAAAGATCTTTAATCCTCTATGATCCCATAGAAAAGCAGTGTATGTGCTCTGTGACCAAGCCCCGGGTGGGTGGGGCAAAATACGTAACAGGGTGTGGCCGGAGCGGCGACTGAGGCCATCCATCACATGCTGATATTCTTTGACTCCCGGGGATTGGTTTAAGTGGCGTCCGTCCTCATGTACTTTATCAAGTTTCTGGAGAAACGTGGGTCGCCGCTCCTTCTCTCTTTCTCTGTCTGCAGGGTGATCATTCTTCTCAATCAGCCTCAAGTGGCGCCAGAAGATTTCAAACGGCTTCCATAGAAAAGCAGCGTATCAGGACCATGCAGGCACCCTTCCCCATGCATGTGACGACTCAGGAAGGGTTCGAGATTAGATACTCTTTACTTCTGGTCAAATCTTATACAAATCAAGCAGCTGAACGCCTCACTATGGTCTAGACCACAATCTATGCAAAAGGAAAGGTGCAGCTTTATACCTTTATATAGGACATATGTGTCCTAATTCCCTATATCAAGTCATAAACATTTGTGGAAAGGAAACATTCAAAACTATTATTATAATACAGGATATATATCGCCAACAGTTTGGCAGCACTTTACAATATAAAGGGGGGCGGTACAATTACAATGCAGTTCAATACAGAAGGAATAGGAGGGAACGTCATTAATAAAGTAGTAGTGCTCCGCCATCTTGGAGAAACGCACAGGGAGATAGTAGGAGGAGCGTTGTTTTTTTTCTATCTGTGCAATAATTGGGCCGGGACTGAATCATTCATTTAATAAAGAAGTACTCTGCTATGTGCGGATCTTTTTGATGTTTTTATGGTTGTTTGGAAACAACTGGAGAGTGGTACTAATGTTGAACTGAAGGAAAAGGAGGATGAGGTGTGGAATTGGAGGCTCAAAGTAAAGCACATCAAGACCTTCTTATTCATTTAAGGGGTCACAAGATTTGGGGAGTGTTGAGCACTGGGGAAGTGGAGCGGCACTGTGGAAATCACTGGAGTGTTGAAGCAAGACGCATTCACAGGAGTGATAATCTGCACTGTTAGGACAGTATGGAATCTTCTGCTGGATTGAGGACAGAGGAGCACCAAGATAATTATATGGAGGCACTATATTGACTTTGTTTCTATTGTTTCCTGTCCACAAATGTTTACGATTTGATACAGAGTAATTCAGGCACATATTGGGTAATGTAAGGTCTTAAAGGTATAGTGCTGCACTTTTTCTTTTGCATATACGGAGGAAGGGGCCCTGCATGGTCCTGAAATACTGCTTTTCCTTTGTGATCATACAAGAATAAAGAGTCTGCACTTTGAAACAAGCTTGTCAGTGTTTTGGCAACATATATTTCATCCTAAATGACCAGGATGTCCCCATGTAAAGGGAGGGCACTTTATACTCAGAATCCAGTCTTTGTGAATCCCTCCCCCACCCCTTTCCATAAAACATTGCTGCATTTTGTAGAGTCTACACTGTCATGTTTCCAGGGCTGTCTGCCTGACGGTTTGGACAGACAAGGCTGCATATACTTTTACAATCAGCCTGTGTACAGCTGGGACTTGTAGGAAGGTGCTCCAGTCTCACCATTTATTGCACGAAAGGACCACCAACACCATGAGCTCCAGTCTTTAAAACGGAGCATACATCATGTAATCAGTCTCTGGAGGTGCATTCGTTTTCTATAGATGGCAGATATTTGAGAATTTCCTTACCATTATTTGGCTGACTAGTGACAGGTTCAGTTTCATAAAACCTGAGAAGAGGAAAATGCTGCCTGAGGTTTCCTCCAGTTGGATTCCAGTTGTCATTTCTATAGCACAGAATACAAAGTACACCTGACATGCAAATGCCAATACCAAGCCAATGGATCATCAGTAAAGCAAAGAAAGGATGACTGCTGGGGGGCTTGACAAGTCAGCCAGAGAAGCTTCCATGCCTTCTTATAACTGTGAATAATGAACAAATCCTTCATGACTTGCTAAAGCTGAACAGGCACTAGAAGGAGTTTAATATCCACGAGACTGTAGTGTGTATTCACTTTGTTGTAGGAGGAAGGGCTTTAGTCCCCAAGTTTAAAGAAGTTTCATCTGCGTAGCAAATTTAAATTATCCTCATATGGGCACCCAAGAAACTCTTAGATAAGGACGTTAATAGCACCTTGTGGGACTTGCTGTTAGGTAGCACATGTAACTGTTTTGTCTAGGTGACAGGTTCACTTTAAATCAGCAACTTCCTCCAGGAGCTGTCATGCGTTGTCATCATGGGACATTTGTATTCTGTTTCACGTTCCCCCATTCTTCTCTCCAGGAAAGCGTACTCCCTGGCGTGGAATCTTGCTGTTTGGACCCCCAGGAACAGGAAAATCTTACCTGGCCAAAGCTGTAGCAACCGAAGCCAATAACTCTACCTTCTTCTCAGTGTCCTCCTCTGACCTGATGTCTAAGTGGCTTGGAGAAAGTGAGAAGTAAGTGGTTGTGTGGATTACAGGACACTTCCACCCAAGACCCACCAACTACTGTATATGTCTTTCATCTTAATATTCTAAAAGATTTTGGGGGTTTTTTGACTTGTCAGCTACCTACAGCTCTGACATGCAAGAGGCTTACAGTCTAAAGCTGGCCATATACTGTACAATTTGATATGGATCAGGGATTTTACCCATTCAAAGAGCTGGAAGCCCAATGTTATAATACAAAAAAGAGGAATATGCCTTTCAAAGCAATAATAGTGAAATAATATTACAAATAACAAAATAAAAAAACCTACCTAAATATAGATTAATACATAACGTTACCCAAACAGTAAAAGGGAAGAAGGAGACCCCATTGGGGTATCAGGCTAAGGGGTACTGACATTAGTCACATGTGGGGACATTCTTTTTTGGTGACCTTCTGTATTAATCTAAGTTTGGGAACCAATTCTAAGTCATGTGAGCCTCCTTGTAACAGGTGATGCATATATGTGGAGTGGTCCCGAGTATATATAGAGAGAGAATAACATTTGTATTTACAAGGTCATGCTGTTACTTATGTTGCCTTTGTTTGTAACTTTAGAAATAGATTCCAGATCTCCCTGAGGAAGCGGGCTTGTCGTGCGAAACGCGTTGGAAATAACTATATGAAATCTTAGGGATCAATTTGGAATGTGATTGTCAACTGTTGGCATAATATATCACTGTCTTTGTTTTTCACAGTACCTCAATGTTTGTTATTACAAATTCTTTACAATGTTGTATAATAATAATGTAAGCTTTTTTATATACATGGTGTGGTACCTTTAAAATCCTAATAGTATTTTTTTTATATGCTAGGGATTGGGTCTATATTTCAGGATCACTGTGACAGCCAATTACGGTGATCACATGATCAGTAAGACCACCTCTGTCTCAGGGCACTAAGAAATCGTTAAAAGGGTCGGCAGGCGCCAGAGCAAGGGGTTAATAAAGCACCTAAATGGATTCTTGATGTTTGATGTGGAAATAATTGTGTAATCTTCCTGTGTATTACAGGCTGGTAAAGAACCTGTTTGAATTAGCGCGACAGCACAAGCCTTCCATCATTTTCATCGATGAGGTTGATTCCCTCTGTGGCTCTCGGAATGAGAATGAAAGTGAAGCTGCCCGCAGAATCAAGACAGAGTTCCTGGTGCAGATGCAAGGTACAGTGCTCTTCCTTAACCTGACAGCCACACCCCGTTCCTCATCGTCACACACCGGTGCATCCTTCCAGTAGATGTAAATCCAAATGGATGAAATGTATTCTACTAAAGCACTGCCATAAACAACGGCAATATAATTTTCTTTTTTAAAATACCTTTTCACATTTCATTGCTGCTGATCTCATCCAACCTCTTTGCAGTGACTTCTTGTCTACATGCACTTGCTTCAGTGTCAGTTACATGCCATTGCTGAGGGCAGTTTTTGTGATGGCAGTTGGGAGACAGGAACTACGCACTTGTCACCCTATAACTGGAAGTGTCTTCATTTATTGAAAGTTTTAATGTAAACAGATTGAAGATTATTTATAAAATGTCATAAATATGTTAAAGATCAGATAGAGATTTAATGGTTGAGTTTATTTTCATTATGTTAGTGTTTGCCAAAGCTTGGGTTACAATCAGCAGATCCAGTGACTTGGGTTCCACATAACACAATGACCCCTTTCTTCTCCTAGGTGTTGGCAATAACAATGATGGGATCCTGGTTCTGGGAGCTACAAACATACCCTGGGTGCTGGACTCCGCCATCCGAAGAAGGTGAGATTCGGGATTTCAAGAAACTTGATATTTTTACTAGCGTGGTGTGGAAAGCCAAACTCTACAAACGTGTTTTGTTTTTTGATGAGAGGAAGGGTTAGTACTTGTCAAAGTTTTTATTGCTGTCTGTGTCCCCGCTGGGGAGTCCTCACTTTGGGTCCCAATATCCGGGTGTCACTGGCAGAGGAAGTCATGGGAAATGCCTCCACTTGTTTTTTCAGTTGGGTGGGGTAGGATTATAACCTCTGTTGCTATATTCATGTTCCTGCCCATCTGCTGCTGTCTGTCTTCCTGTGTAAAAGCAGTGGTCTCACAGCAGAGGTCTGACATACCCTCCGCTGAGGCAGAGCTAGAGTTCCCTGGTCAGGACGGAGTAGAGATGTGCTGGGGTGTCCGCCAAATCCATCTCTATCATGATTATTATTTTTTTTTTACTCGTCAGCTATGGGCCAGGTCATTCCTGTCTGCAGCACATGTAAACAAAGGGGAGATGTTGGTGACATCACAGCCATTATATGAACACGTACATTTTGTCAAATATATGCATGTGTCCATATAAAGGGCAGTGATGTCACCAGGATCCCGCCCCTTTGTTTACATGTGGTTAATTGGAGTAAATATATATATATATCTACTTGATGTTTGGACAGGATGAGTTCAGAGGACGCCTGAGCTCATTTCCAGACAATGAACTGAGTGTATAGCTATAGGCGTGTTTCCGATCCTTTAGCCAATTTAAACTGAAAGTTTAATTGAGTTAAAAGGGATTCCATTTCTACTGGAAAAAATCAGCTGCACATATAAAGTGAAGGCACCGAGAGGTTCTGCATGTACCTGCAGAGGATACAAAAGCCTACAGATACAGAGGAGCACCAGGCCAATCCTCATAGTGTCAATGGTTGTCCATTTCTGTCTCCTGCACATTCCTATTGGCCAGTGTCCTGGCCCATCACAGTAATGGGCCAGTAGAAATGTGTGGGGGGTGTAGCAGCCATCCCTGCAGTACCCAGAAGTACCACATTTGTAATGGCTGCCACACTGCTTTTAGGTTTTCTAGCTGCCTTCACTTTATATCTGCAGCAGTTAGTTTTTGTTGTCACAAAGACAATTCAACAAACAGCAAAGTGATCTGCCTGCGGTCATACTGGCGCTTTAAAGTGGAGAAAAGCCTGAGTCTAACTATTCCTAAAAATGTTCCCTCCCCCCTCTTCCTATCAGTTCTGTCTGACCGGCATACAAAGATTTGTGTACTTACCTATAATTAAGCTTCAGTCATGTGATCTGCAGCTCAGGCGCTCTCAACAACGGCTGTGAATTGCATGAGTGGTAACTTCACCCATAGGCCCCACAGCCCAGCCTTTGTCGGCACGATCTCCTCTCCCCTGCAGCAGCTGCTTACTTACACAGGGGACTGGAGCTACTGGATCACATGACTGGACTGGATTAGATGGGGGGGGGGGACATTAGGATAGTTTGATTTAGGGTTTTCTTCTACTTTACTAAAGAGTGGTGCGCTGTATTCCAGCGTTTGCAGCTTTTAATAGGTTGTTCCTTTTTATGTTTTTCTTTAGACTTTTGTCTGTAGATAATATTCTATTCTTGTTCTCAGGTTTGAGAAGCGGATATACATCCCACTACCAGAGGAAGCTGCCAGAGCTCAGATGTTCCGTCTGCACCTAGGGAACACCCCCCACAGCCTAAGTGATGCCAATATTCGGGAGTTGGCCCAGAAAACAGATGGCTATTCGGGTGCAGATATCAGCATCATCGTGCGCGACGCGTTAATGCAACCAGTGCGCAAAGTGCAATCAGCCACACATTTTAAAACGGTAGAGAACCAAAAAGCTGATGTGTGTTAGGATAGCTGTGAATTATAATCAGTGTGATGGATGTTCTGATTGGTTGTTCTTCTGTATGTGTCAGGTACGAGGTCCTTCTCGCACTAACCCCGGTGTCATAGTGGATGACCTGCTAACACCGTGTTCCCCTGGGGACCCCGGAGCCGTTGAGATGACTTGGATGGAGGTGCAGGGGGATAAACTGCAGGAGCCTGTAGTCTGCATGGTAAGACCTGTTGTATGAACTGCTGACTAAAGAACAGTCTGTGCTTTTCTTCCAACTGTCATTGGGGTGAAATAGAAAAGGAAAGGAAAAAACGGCCATTGAGGTCTCTTTTCCAGTAGATCCTCCATACACTGTCACACGTGTCAGCTTCATCCACCAATCATGGGCGTAAGTTCTATGACACGCTGTCCAATGGATCATGCACATACATGAGCCTAATGCACTGAAGGGTAGCAGAAAGATATGAAGACACTAATCGGTTCCTTCAGGGATGATTTGTTCCTGAATTCCACCTTTTGGACCTTGTTCCATGTTACATCCATATTTAGGGTGTAACATGGTGCAAATTCTAAATCTGAACAGATGTGAAGCTGAAGGAATGCTCTCTAGTAGCCTGTGCACTGCACCCGTGATTCGCTGTTCTTGGTTGCAGCGCTTCGCAGGGTCCAATGCAAAAAAATAATAGATGCAGATATTTTTCTTGCAGCGGGTAAAATAAGTGTTGAACTTGTCACAATTTTTCTTAGTAAATATATTTTTTAAAGGTGCTTTTGACATGAAATTTTCACCACGTGTCGGTAACAACTCATGCAATCCATACATACAAAGAAACCAAAACAATTACGTTCAGAAATTAAGTTGTTTAATAAAATGGAATGACACAGGGAAAAAGTATTGAGTACACGAAGAAAGGGAGGTGCAAAAGGGTATGGAAAGCCAAGACACCAATTGAAATCTGTCAATAATTAGAAAGCAGTCCTGCCCCTTGTCAGTGCAAACTAATATCAGCTGGTTCAGACTCAACTGATAGCCTATAAAAAGGTGTCTCATTACCAAGGTGTCGCACAAGAAACATCTCATGATGGGTAAAAGCAAAGAGTTCTTAAGACCTTCGCAACCATGTTGTTGCAAAACATACTGATGGCATTGGTTACAGAAGGATTTCTAAACTTCTATATGTGTTCCAGTGAGCACTGTTGGGGCCATAATCCAGAAATTGAAATAACATAATTTACCATAAACCAGCCACAACCAGGTGCTCCTTGCAGGATTGCTGACAGAGGAGTGAAAAGAATTATCAGAAGAGTTGTCCAAGAGCCAAGGACCACTTGTGGAGAGCTTCAGAAAAACCTGAATTAGCAGGTACAATAAGTAATGCACTCAGCCACCATGGCCTGTATGCACGTCATCACGCAAGACTCTATTGCTGAAGAAAAAGCATGTTGAAGCTTGATTAACGTTTGCTGCACAACATTTAGACAAGCTTATGAAATACAGGAGAATGTAGTCTGGTCAGATGAGACCAAAATGGAACTCTGGATGCCATAATACACACCATGTTTGGAGGTCACATGCCACTGCACATCACCCCAAAAACACCAGACCAACAATGAAGCATGGCGATGGGAACATCATGGTGTGGAGCTGCTTATCAGCATACGATACTGGCAAACTTCATGTCATTGAAGGAAGGATGGATGGAAAAATGGACCAAGACATTGTTGATAAAAACCTGCTGCCATCTACCAGGATGATGAAGATGAAGCGAGGACGGACATTCCAGCAAGACAACGATCCCAAACAAAGCCGAGGAAACTCTCCATTGGTTTCAAAGAAAGAAAATAAAGCTGCTAGAATGGCCCAGCCAATCATCTGACTTGAATCCAATAGAAAACCAATGGAAAGAACTAAAGATCCGAGCTCATAGCAGAGGCCCACGGAACCTTCCAGATGTGGAAGACTGAGCCAAAATCCCACCTGAGCGATGCATGTGACTTGTTCCTCCATGCAGGAGGCGTCCGGAAGCATCATCACCAACAAAGGATTTTGTACCAAGTATGAAATACATTTCAGTTAGCGTGTTCAATACTTTTTCCCCGGTGTCATTCCATTTTATTACACAGAACTTCAGTTCTGAACTTGTTTTGGTGTCTTTGTATGTATAGATGGCATGGGTTGTCACCTGTGTGTATGGATGGCACGGGTTGTCACCTGTGTGTATGGATGGCACGGGTTGTCACCTGTGTGTATGGATGGCACGGGTTGTCACCTGTGTGTGTGGATGGCACGGGTCGTCACCTGTGTGTGTGGCTGGCACGGGTCGTCACCTGTGTGTGTGGATGGCACGGGTCGTCACCTGTGTGTGTGGATGGCACGGGTCGTCACACTGTGTGTGTGGATGGCACGGGTCGTCACCTGTGTGTGGATGGCACGGGTCGTCACCTGTGTGTGGATGGCAGGGATTGTCACCTGTGTGCGTGGATGGCAGGGGTTGTCACCTGTGTGCCTGGATGGCACGGGTTGTCACCTGTGTGCCTGGATGGCAGGGGTTGTCACCTGTATGCCTGGATGGCACATGTCACCTGTATGCCTGGATGGCAGGGGTTGTCACCTGTATGCCTGGATGGCAGGGGTTGTCACCTGTATGCCTGGATGGCACGGGTTGTCACCTGTGTGTATGGATGGCACGGGTTGTCACCTGTGTGTGTGGCTGGCACGGGTCGTCACCTGTGTGTGTGGCTGGCACAGGTCGTCACCTGTGTGTGTGGATGGCACGGGTCGTCAGCTGTGTGTGGATGGCACGGGTCGTCAGCTGTGTGTGGATGGCACGGGTCGTCAGCTGTGTGTGGATGGCAGGGATTGTCACCTGTGTGCGTGGATGGCAGGGTTGTCACCTGTGTGCCTGGATGGCACGGGTTGTCACCTGTGTGCCTGGATGGCAGGGGTTGTCACCTGTATGCCTGGATGGCACATGTCACCTGTGTGGGTGGATGGCAGGGGTTGTCACCTGTATGCCTGGATGGCAGGGGTTGTCACCTGTATGCCTGGATGGCACGGGTTGTCACCTGTGTGGGTGGATGGCAGGGGTTGTCACCTGTGTGTATGGATGGCACGGGTTGTCACCTGTGTGTATGGATGGCACGGGTTGTCACCTGTGTGTGTGGATGGCACGGGTCGTCACCTGTGTGGGTGGATGGCAGGGGTTGTCACCTGTGTGCATGGATGGCACGGGTTGTCACCTGTGTGTGTGGATGGCACGGGTTGTCACCTGTGTGTGTGGATGGTAGGGGTTGTCACCTGTGTGCCTGGATGGCAGGGGTTGTCACCTGTATGCCTGGATGGCACATGTCACCTGTATGCCTGGATGGCAGGGGTTGTCACCTGTATGCCTGGATGGCACATGTCACCTGTGTGGGTGGATGGCAGGGGTTGTCACCTGTGTGTGGATGGCACGGGTCGTCAGCTGTGTGTGGATGGCAGGGATTGTCACCTGTGTGCGTGGATGGCAGGGGTTGTCACCTGTGTGCCTGGATGGCACGGGTTGTCACCTGTGTGCCTGGATGGCAGGGGTTGTCACCTGTATGCCTGGATGGCACATGTCACCTGTATGCCTGGATGGCAGGGGTTGTCACCTGTATGCCTGGATGGCACATGTCACCTGTGTGGGTGGATGGCAGGGGTTGTCACCTGTGTGTGTGGATGGCAGGGGTTGTCACCTGTATGCCTGGATGGCAGGGGTTGTCACCTGTATGCCTGGATGGCACGGGTTGTCACCTGTGTGTATGGATGGCACGGGTTGTCACCTGTGTGTGTGGCTGGCACGGGTCGTCACCTGTGTGTGTGGATGGCACGGGTCGTCAGCTGTGTGTGGATGGCACGGGTCGTCAGCTGTGTGTGGATGGCACGGGTCGTCAGCTGTGTGTGGATGGCAGGGATTGTCACCTGTGTGCGTGGATGGCAGGGGTTGTCACCTGTGTGCCTGGATGGCACGGGTTGTCACCTGTGTGCCTGGATGGCAGGGGTTGTCACCTGTATGCCTGGATGGCACATGTCACCTGTGTGGGTGGATGGCAGGGGTTGTCACCTGTATGCCTGGATGGCAGGGGTTGTCACCTGTATGCCTGGATGGCACGGGTTGTCACCTGTGTGGGTGGATGGCAGGGGTTGTCACCTGTGTGTATGGATGGCACGGGTTGTCACCTGTGTGTATGGATGGCACGGGTTGTCACCTGTGTGTGTGGATGGCACGGGTCGTCACCTGTGTGGGTGGATGGCAGGGGTTGTCACCTGTGTGCATGGATGGCACGGGTTGTCACCTGTGTGCGTGGATGGCACGGGTTGTCACCTGTGTGTGTGGATGGTAGGGGTTGTCACCTGTGTGCCTGGATGGCAGGGGTTGTCACCTGTATGCCTGGATGGCACATGTCACCTGTATGCCTGGATGGCAGGGGTTGTCACCTGTATGCCTGGATGGCACATGTCACCTGTGTGGGTGGATGGCAGGGGTTGTCACCTGTGTGTGGATGGCACGGGTCGTCAGCTGTGTGTGGATGGCAGGGATTGTCACCTGTGTGCGTGGATGGCAGGGGTTGTCACCTGTGTGCCTGGATGGCACGGGTTGTCACCTGTGTGCCTGGATGGCAGGGGGGTTGTCACCTGTATGCCTGGATGGCACATGTCACCTGTATGCCTGGATGGCAGGGGTTGTCACCTGTATGCCTGGATGGCACATGTCACCTGTGTGGGTGGATGGCAGGGGTTGTCACCTGTGTGTGTGGATGGCAGGGGTTGTCACCTGTATGCCTGGATGGCAGGGGTTGTCACCTGTATGCCTGGATGGCACGGGTTGTCACCTGTGTGTATGGATGGCACGGGTTGTCACCTGTGTGTGTGTGGATGGCACGGGTCGTCAGCTGTGTGTGGATGGCACGGGTCGTCAGCTGTGTGTGGATGGCACGGGTCGTCAGCTGTGTGTGGATGGCAGGGATTGTCACCTGTGTGCGTGGATGGCACGGGTTGTCACCTGTGTGCCTGGATGGCACGGGTTGTCACCTGTGTGCCTGGATGGCAGGGGTTGTCACCTGTATGCCTGGATGGCACATGTCACCTGTGGGGGTGGATGGCAGGGGTTGTCACCTGTATGCCTGGATGGCAGGGGTTGTCACCTGTATGCCTGGATGGCACGGGTTGTCACCTGTGTGGGTGGATGGCAGGGGTTGTCACCTGTGTGTATGGATGGCACGGGTTGTCACCTGTGTGTGTGGATGGCACGGGTCGTCACCTGTGTGGGTGGATGGCAGGGGTTGTCACCTGTGTGCATGGATGGCACGGGTTGTCACCTGTGTGTGTGGATGGCACGGGTTGTCACCTGTGTGTGTGGATGGTAGGGGTTGTCACCTGTGTGCCTGGATGGCAGGGGTTGTCACCTGTATGCCTGGATGGCACATGTCACCTGTATGCCTGGATGGCAGGGGTTGTCACCTGTATGCCTGGATGGCACATGTCACCTGTGTGGGTGGATGGCAGGGGTTGTCACCTGTATGCCTGGATGGCAGGGGTTGTCACCTGTATGCCTGGATGGCAGGGGTTGTCACCTGTATGCCTGGATGGCACGGGTTGTCACCTGTGTGGGTGGATGGCAGGGGTTGTCACCTGTGTGTATGGATGGCACGGGTTGTCACCTGTGTGTATGGATGGCACGGGTTGTCACCTGTGTGTGTGGATGGCACGGGTCGTCACCTGTGTGGGTGGATGGCAGGGGTTGTCACCTGTGTGCATGGATGGCACGGGTTGTCACCTGTGTGTGTGGATGGCACGGGTTGTCACCTGTGTGTGTGGATGGTAGGGGTTGTCACCTGTATGCCTGGATGGCACGGGTTGTCACCTGTGTGTGTGGATGGCACGGGTTGTCACCTGTGTGCCTGGATGGCATGGGTTGTCACCTGTGTGTGTGGATGGCACGGGTTGTCACCTGTGTGTGTGGATGGCACGGGTTGTCACCTGTGTGTGTGGATGGCACGGGTTGTCACCTGTGTGTGTGGATGGTAGGGGTTGTCACCTGTGTGTGTGGACGGCACGGGTTGTCACCTGTGTGCCTGGATGGCACGGGTTGTCACCTGTGTGCCTGGATGGCACGGGTTGTCACCTGTATGCCTGGATGGCACATGTCACCTGTATGCCTGGATGGCAGGGGTTGTCACCTGTATGCCTGGATGGCACATGTCACCTGTGTGGGTGGATGGCAGGGGTTGTCACCTGTATGCCTGGATGGCAGGGGTTGTCACCTGTATGCCTGGATGGCAGGGGTTGTCACCTGTATGCCTGGATGGCACGGGTTGTCACCTGTGTGGGTGGATGGCACGGGTTGTCACCTGTGTGCGTGGATGGCAGGGGTTGTCACCTGTGTGCCTGGATGGCACGGGTTGTCACCTGTGTGCCTGGATGGCAGGGGTTGTCACCTGTATGCCTGGATGGCACATGTCACCTGTATGCCTGGATGGCACATGTCACCTGTGTGGGTGGATGGCAGGGGTTGTCACCTGTATGCCTGGATGGCAGGGGTTGTCACCTGTATGCCTGGATGGCAGGGGTTGTCACCTGTATGCCTGGATGGCACGGGTTGTCACCTGTGTGGGTGGATGGCAGGGGTTGTCACCTGTGTGTATGGATGGCACGGGTTGTCACCTGTGTGTATGGATGGCACGGGTTGTCACCTGTGTGTGTGGATGGCAGGGGTTGTCACCTGTGTGTGTGGATGGCACGGGTCGTCACCTGTGTGGGTGGATGGCAGGGGTTGTCACCTGTGTGCATGGATGGCACGGGTTGTCACCTGTGTGTGTGGATGGTAGGGGTTGTCACCTGTGTGTGTGGATGGTAGGGGTTGTCACCTGTGTGCATGGATGGCACGGGTTGTCACCTGTGTGTGTGGATGGCACGGGTTGTCACCTGTGTGTGTGGATGGTAGGGGTTGTCACCTGTATGCCTGGATGGCACGGGTTGTCACCTGTGTGTGTGGATGGCACGGGTTGTCACCTGTGTGCCTGGATGGCAGGGGTTGTCACCTGTGTGTATGGATGGCACGGGTTGTCACCTGTGTGGGTGGATGGCAGGGGTTGTCACCTGTGTGTGTGGATGGCACGGGTCGTCACCTGTGTGGGTGGATGGCAGGGGTTGTCACCTGTGTGCATGGATGGCACGGGTTGTCACCTGTGTGTGTGGATGGTAGGGGTTGTCACCTGTGTGTGTGGATGGTAGGGGGGTTGTCACCTGTGTGCATGGATGGCACGGGTTGTCACCTGTGTGCGTGGATGGCACGGGTTGTCACCTGTGTGTGTGGATGGTAGGGGTTGTCACCTGTATGCCTGGATGGCACGGGTTGTCACCTGTGTGTGTGGATGGCACGGGTTGTCACCTGTGTGTGTGGATGGCACGGGTTGTCACTTGTATGCCTGGATGGCACGGGTTGTCACCTGTGTGTGTGGATGGTAGGGGTTGTCACCTGTGTGTGTGGACGGCACGGGTTGTCACCGATGTGGGGAACTTTTCATGTCATTGGCACCTTTAGGCTTCGTTCACACTATCTTTGAAAGCAGGCATTTGTGGGGTGTTTTTTAACGCTCCTCAGACACCCATGGAAATGATACTAAGGGCAGCTCACAGTGTGGTTCACATTCGCAAAACATGAAGCGTTAGCGTCTCTTCGCTTCAAAATTGAAGCCTCATGTTGAGTCGGGAGGAGTTGAAGCCTTTCATCGCCTCCCATTCAAGTCTATGGTGACGCTTCTCAAACGTCTGGCAGGCTTTGCGTTGTGTTTGTGAGGCATTTGCGGGGCGTTTGTGAGGCGTTTGCGGGGCGTTTGTGAGGCGTTTGCGTTGCGTTTGTGGGGGGTTTGTGAGGCGTTTGCGGGGCGTTTGTGAGGCGTTTTCGTGGCGTTTGCGGGGCGTTTGTGAGGCGTTTGCGGGGCGTTTGTGAGGCGTTTGCGAGGCGTTTGCGGGGCGTTTGCGAGGCGTTTGCGAGGCGTTTGTGAGGCGTTTGCGGGGCATTTGCGGGGCGTTTGTGAGGCGTTTATACCATTAGAGTTTATTGGCGTTTGTAGTGCGGATTTAGCGCATGTAAAATGCCTATAAAGCGCCTCAAATCTGCGCAGAGGGATCCCAGCAAAGTGCGGGACTTCTTCCCTCGTGTCCCGGCAGAGGACTCCATTCACATGACTGGGCTCTAGTACCCGCACAAGACGCAGCTCGCGTGGCTCCATATATGTGAGCCGGGGGGTAACGCTATAGAGGTGTTTTTGAAGAGTTAGAAGTTTCGTCAAGTGTGAACGTAGCCTTAGAATTATATTTACCGAGGAAAATGGCGACGTGTTCAGTACTTGTACCCGCTTGTCGGTGCGATTCTTATTGATTTACAATCGTTGGATTACGCCTTTGAATCTGCCGATCGCTGTTTGTAGGCCTGTAATGCTGTGCTCTCAGGTGAGGGTGACAACATCCCTCACCACCATCACTGTACGGGACACGAACGCCCTACAGCCGCAGCACATTGATGCCAGGATAATGTGTGGAATTTATTGGTGCAGAATTTGGGGCCAGATGAAAGAATACAGATTGCGATTCGGATCGCCTAACGCACTTCTGTTTTCCCTCTCAGTCCGATATGCTGCGATCTCTGGCTACGACCCGGCCCACCGTCAATGCTGAGGACCTGCTAAAAGTGAAGAAATTTACAGAAGACTTTGGGCAGGAAGGATGAACCCCGGAGGGAACCAGGAGGGAAGGGGGCATCATGTTTGCTTGCTTGTCTCTAAGTGCCCCAACCGGTAACATGGCAGGAAGGCTCCGGCCACCCTCTCCCGTATCCAGGACTCCTCGTGTCCCCTCTGGCCCCGCACTGCCTGGGAGGTTCCACTCACCTTCAACAAGCTTCTGTCTGAGGTTTACATTCATTTGCCATCAGTCACCAAATCTCCATGTGACTGCCTTCCCTTCCCCTAACAGCCTACAGGGGGAGCCCTCCCTTCCTGCCTGACTTCTAATTGACTGTAATGCCCCGATCCCTTCCTAGACCCCCCGGGGGCATCAACAGGGGGGGGCTCCGATGTCTCCATACCCACCAGTGTCCATATTCTTCCCCCACTCCCTGCCAGTACTGCAGATGAGTGTTCAGCTGTGTAAATATATCCTCTTTCAGTTCATCTTTTGTCTTCTCGTTCTTCTTCAGTGGAATTCGCACGACGCGTCTTCTGGGGCCACATCCAGGACTGCCGATTGAAGCTGCACTCAGACGTGTCCAGTAAAAATGTCTTGTTTGTAAAGCTGAGGTTTAGGCAAAGCATATTTCCCTACAGATTTACTTCCATGACTTACCTGTAAGGAGGTAAGTCCTACCAAGTGCAGACTGCTGGAGAAATCCTCACTGCTGGGCTGCCCCGTCCTCTTCCTGCGGCAGAACCTCCAGCACTGTGGGGGTTAACAGCTTCAGATCTCTGGGCTTGGCTGATCTAAAGATGGTCTAATAGGGACACGCCCCCTCCTGCCCTCTCCTCCAATGAGAAATGTTTCTTCACTGATTATACTGCCAGTAACGTAATCTGTGAATGGAGAATCTCAGACACTCATCCATTCACAGATCATGTTACAGGCAGTGGAATCGGTGAGAAAACATTTCTCATTGGAGGAGCAGGCAGGAAGGGGCGTGTCCAGTCAGATCTGAAACCCCCATAGAGCAGTAAATTCTGTAGCAGGAAGAGGACAGGGCAGCCTTGCAGTGAAGATTTCTCCAGCAGTCTGCACATTGTAGGACATACCTTATTACGGGTAAGTCGTGGAACTAAAGCTGTATCTCTAAATGCAAGTAGAGTAAGTAGCTGAATTGATGTTGGTTGCAGCCGGCTGCGGTCTCTGTACAGCAGTGCTCAGGGAGGGATGAATTGCACCCAGAGCCAGTCTGTGGAGTGATGAGTCTGCTGCTTCTCCATTCACTGTCCAGTCACAGACAGCAGGAGGGACATGACCTGTAAGTGGTAACTACAGCAGAGTAACATGCTGTGTGACAGAGCTGTGTAAATCCTAGGACTGGATGGACAGAAATCCTTTGGCAGGAAAGCAGTTCCTATATATGTATTCTCTGTATTGTTCTGTTTGCCTGGAGTTCCATTTGGTGACTAGAAAAGCCGGAACACTTGTAAGTTCATGATTGTTCGCCATGTGGAGTTGTGAAAGCGTACACTGACCCCCAGTGACCAGGCCCCCATAGTGCGTGCACTGACCCCCAGTGACCAGGCCCCCATAGTGCGTACACTGACCCCCAGTGACCAGGCCCCCATGCGTAGTGCGTACACTGACCCCCAGTGACCAGGCCCCCAGAGTGCGTACACTGACCCCCAGTGACCAGGCCCCCATAGTGCGTACACTGACCCCCAGTGACCAGGCCCCCAGTGCGTGCACTGTACCCCACTGACCCCCCCAGTGTGCGTACACTGACCCCCAGTGACCAGGCCCCCATAGTGCGTACACTGACCCCCAGTGACCAGGCCCCCATAGTGCGTACACTGACCCCCAGTGACCAGTGACCCCCCAGTGACCAGGCCCCCAGAGTGCGTACACTGACCCCCAGTGACCAG
>CATNWA010001755.1:0-27763 GCA_951230385.1 Staurois parvus | reverse complement strand
TGCCTACTGAATGTGATTTGGGGGGATCATTTCAGATGCTGAACCCCACTGAACCAGTGGGTTTGGGCATTTTCAAAATGGATGTCATTGGTGGTCGACTTCTTCTTTCTGGTTCCCTGTGCCGGCCCATTTATGTCCTGTTAAATAAAACATTCTTAAGTTAATGAATGTAATTATTTCTAAGAATACAATTACTAGTTCTTATAATATAGATGGACAGCATAAAAACAGCAATGTTAGGTGATCGGACCCATATTGTTGTGGGAGGGTGTGGCCTACTGTTGGGTCCATCCTTCTCAGCATAGTCTATTTGGTAGGGCGTCTCCCACACCAGCACTGTATATACATTTCTGTATTTAGTCAGTGGGGTTGCTGCATTGCTATGTGTACTTTCACAATTCTAGTTATTTTGATTGTAGTAGGTTGGGCAGAACCTCAGGGGAACATCCCCTTCTCTTATTACTGCTTGGAGCCAATTTGTGGGCCGAGGCCTGGTTATGTTCCCCTCCCCCCTATTTTTGTATTTCTAATTTGCATTGTTTATTGTAAACCCAACTATCTGATTTTTTTGTTCCTTTTTTATTGTTTTTGTTCTTAGTTATTTTTGTATCTTGCATTCTTTGTACTGTACTTTGTAATCTCTTAAATTCTGAACAATAAAATATAATGGAGTCACATTCCTGAAGAAGGGACCTTGCAGGGCTCATGAAGACATTGTTGTTATGGTGTGATGTGATCATTTAATAAAATGTTTGGATGCTTTTTGGAGATCCTTGGTGTGCTTCCAACATATCTCTTGTTCTATTATATTTAACGACTTGCCAACTGTGCTATAGCCAAATGAAGGCTACAGTGCAATGGTCCAGTCCTGGGAGGGCATCATATGACATCCTCCCAGAACGCACCCTCCCGTGCGTCCCCAGTGGTGTACACCTGGCGAGCTCCGTGATTGCTACATCCTACGGACACAGCTGATCATGTTATGAGGTAAAAGGCCAATCACAGCATTTTACCACATGATCAACTGTGTCCAATGACATAGCAGATTACCGAGTAAATACAGTTGCTGGTTATCTGCTGCACTTTCCTCATGTATTATATTGTGTTTTTTTGTGCATTAAAATTCATTACATTTTGAAAAACTGCTGCTCAATACCGTGTGACATAATCAAATTGCAACATTTTATTCTCTAGGGCCTCTGCTTAGATAGAACCCCTAAACATTATATATTTTAAGTTTTTTTTTTCTAGCAAAAAATCCCTGATTTTTACATTTATGTGAGAAATGTCCAAATCGGTTTAAGTGGATATACTGTATACTTGCAAATTTTGTGCAACTAAAGCCTCTGTTTTTAATGCAAATTGTTGGAAAAGTATCATTTGTCTTTGTGGTTTTTTTTTTTGTTTTGTTTTTTTTTCGCTGGCTAGCTGCTGAGTGGGCTGGGAAATTGAGTTTGCTTTGTGCAAAGATCTTCCATGTGCACCTGTTATAGGACTGCCACTTCATCCCTTTAAAACTGAACACATATTAATTACACAGGTTATGGGGCTGATTAAGGTGGTAATTCAACTCACTTAGTGCCTTTTTTGTAAATTAGCCTCAGGATCTGTATAATTAATGTGTTTGGTGTTAAAGGGATGAGGTGGCAACTCTAACCCCTGAAGCTAGTTATATATTAGGGTGGTTGCCATTTTTTGTTTGACTTCGAAGATGCCTTCAGCTGCCATTGGGCTTTGCTGGGCTTCCTATGTGTTCCTGTATCTTTAAAAAGGAATAGGCTGCCTGCAGACACACCCGTCTTCAACTGATCCATTGTTATATATCCTCCAACATGGAGGAGCTCATATACTGGAGTCAGGATTGTGCTCTACAGAGTGGTCATGGGAAGAGGCCTGTGTTGCAGAAATGAAAGCGTTTGATTAGATCATTTGATTTTTTTATTGGATTGCTTGTAAGTGTGCTGGGAATTATGTTTTTTTGTTTTGTATAAAACCCATCCATGTGCCCCTTAGTCTAACGTCTAGTGAAAGTTTGGGGTGGATGTCATTTTTGTTCAGCACATATGTGATTCCTGAGCAAGAGAAGCACCTCCTTGGGTTTGTATTTGCAGTGTATAGTTTTAGGTTGTTCGATGGTTTAGTGGTAGGGTTTTGATATAACCCTATGCATGCTATATTTTGTTTTTTTTTTTTTTGTTTTTTTTTTTTTTGTTTTTGGATGGTTAGTACAGCCGTTTACAAGAAGGCTTCATAGCACTATAATTTGCCATTTGTTTTTTTTTAGCATCCTATGCCCCCACTTGAGAAAAAAAATTCTTATCACTCCCTAGAAATATAGAAGCATGACAACAGAAAATGACCAAATGGTGTGTTGAGTCTGACCTAATTGAGTTGCCGTTTTTGAATCCATCTTGTGTTAATGGACTACCTCTGCTGGATGTCTATTCAGCATCAGGTAAATACTCTTGTTAAGATTAGTTTTGAACTTTCCTCCTAGTTTAAAGTCATGTCCCCATTGTCTTGATCTTGGCTTCATGTTAAAAATCCTGCCCTCCTGAACCTTATTCACCCCTTTCATGTGTTTAAAAGTTTTCAATAATGTCTCCCCCTTCCCTTTTTTGTTTTAGACCTGGGGATCTCCCAACTTTCTAAACAAGAGGCTAGTTTACTGTCCTTCAGGTTTTAGGGGGGGCTGAAGTGTGGCTGTTGGGAGCAAAAAAGGTTGCTATGTCATGTGAATGTGGGTGAGAAACTGCACCAGCATTGGCATCAGTTGGGGAGAATGGTGCCCCAGAATTGGCATTGGTTGGGGAGAATGGTGCCCTAAGGGACAGATAAAGGCAAGTAGAGGGCTGCATCTGGGCCATAGTTTGGAGACCACTGCTCTAGATTGTACTTATTAAGAGATCAGGAGAGACTTCAGGAACTTGTCTGTCAGACATTTCACCATTTTTGTCACCAGTCTCTGGACTCCTTTTTATTTATTTTTTGTTAGCTGTCCAGAACTGGTATTCCTGCCCTGGTAATACAACCCAAAATAAAAGGAAATCTCTCCAGAGGGAAATCTCCTATTTAAACAGTTGTCACTGAGAAAGGTGTTTCCATTGGAAGATTCCCCTCTATTCCTGTTCTGGTGACAATTGTAAAATTGATTTTTTAATCAGTCTAAGGCCTCGCTAATACAAATAGAGCATTTAAACTTTCATTATTTTTTTTTTTTTTTTTTTTAAGTGTTAAGAGGTAGAAAAAAAACCCTGGGGCCTGCATAGATGAGTGTTTTCAGGATCAAAAACAATTGATGTACCTAAATCCATGCTAAAGTGCTTTAGCGCTAGGCACATTAAGCCCTTGGGCGTTCATGCAAATCGCCAGAATAAGTTTTTATTCTGGCCAATGGAATGAATGCTTAAGTTCTTAATGTGCCTAAATGCTTTTGAAAAAAAAAAAAAATGTGGCTTTAGGTGCATTTTTTAAATCTGTTTTTCCTCCTCTGGAGCATAAGACTTCAGGGGGAGGGTGAAGCCCTTGGTGCATGAATCCTTAAATATAATGGCCACCAGAGGGGATGGATCTCCCTAGAAGACTCACATACAGCAATCAAATCTTGTCAAAAGGTATAACCCTTCACCAGTCTATGGAGAGCTCACAAATCTATTTTATCTTTATGCCTGTCATGTATCTGGTTGAGGAGTCTGACGTGGAGAGGAGGGCGTCCTCTTACCAATCCTGCTTGGGACCCCTGATAGGGTAAACAAAAGGCACTGAGCCAGGAGAGGCACGAATGCCCGGAGGGTCTGAGGTGATGACCCGGAAGACAATGATGCAGGTGGGTGCAGCAGCAGGAAGGTATAGCGGAGTTTAGACAACTGCTGGCAGCCAGAGCTAGTCACAGGCAGGAGAGGTTGCAGTGTCAGACAAGCTGGGTCAGGATCATTCGGGCAGATCAGGTACAGGGTGCAGGAAAGTGGAAATCAAGGGATGAGCTGGGTCGGTGCAGGTGAAGTTCAATCATGGTCAGGTCAAATCGGGTAGGTAACAGGAATCGGGATACAAAGCAACAAGCACAGAATGTAGTAGACCAGAAGGCATAGGTTTATGTGCAGCAGGGGTTTAAATAGTCCACCGGTGCATATGCGCACTGCCACGGCTGATGTGCACACACACAGGTGAAACTCGAAAAATTAGAATATAGTTCAAAAGTTCATTTATTTCAGTGCAGCAACTTAAAAGGTGAAACTAATATATGAGACTCATTCCATGCAAAGCAAGATAGTTCAAGCCGTGATTTGTCATCATTGTGATGATTATGGCTTACAGCTCATGAAAACCCCAAATCCACAATCTCAGAAAATGAGAATATTGTGAAAAGGTGGAATATTCTCGGCTCAAAGTGTCCCACTCTAATCAGCTCATTCAGCCATAACACCTGCAAAGGGTTCCTGAGCCTTTAAATGGTCTCAGTCTGGTTCAGTAGGAATCACAATCATGGGAAAGACTGCTGACCTGACACCCTCCATAAGGAGGGAAAGCCTCAAAAGGTAATTGCACAAGAAGTTGGATGTTCCCAAAGTGCTGTATCAAAGTACATGAATAGAAAGTTCTGTGGAAGGGAAAAGTGTGGAAGAAAAAGGTGCATGAGCAGCAGGGATGACCGCAGTCTGGAGAGGATTGTCAGGAAAAGGCAATTCAAAAGTGTTGGACTTTCACAAGGAGTGGACTGAGGCTGGAGTCAGTGCATCAAGAGCCACCACACACAGACGGATCCTGGACATGGGCTTCAAATGTCGTATTCCTCGTGTCAAGCCGCTCCTGAACAACAATCAACGTCAGAAGTGTCTTACCTGGGCTAAAGAAAAACAGACCTGGTCTGGTGCTCAGTGGTCCAAAGTCCTCTTTTCTGATGAGAACAACTTTTGCATCTCATTTGGAAACCAAGGGCCCCAAGTATGGAGGAAGAATGGAGAGGCCCAAGGACCCCGAGTATGGAGGAAGAATGGAGAGGCCCAAGGACCCCGAGTATGGAGGAAGAATGGAGAGGCCCAAGGACCCCGAGTATGGAGGAAGAATGGAGAGGCCCAAGGACCCCGAGTATGGAGGAAGAATGGAGAGGCCCAAGGACCCCGAGTATGGAGGAAGAATGGAGAGGCCCAAGGACCCCGAGTATGGAGGAAGAATGGAGAGGCACACACTGCAAGATGCTTGAAGTCCAGTGTGAAGTTTCCACAGTCTGTGTTGATTTGGGGAGCCATGTCATCTGCTGGTGTTGGCCCACTGTGCTTCATTAAGTCCGGGGTCAACGCAGCCGTCTACCAGGAGATTTTGGAGCACTTCATGCTTCCTTCCGCAGACAAGCTTTATGGGAATGCTGACTTCATTTTCCAGCAGGACTTGGCACAGCCCACACTGCCAAAAGCACCAAAACCTGGTTCAATGACCGTGGGATTACTGCGCTTGATTGGTCAGCAAACTCGCCTGACCTGAACCCCATAGAGAATCTATGGGGCATTGCCAAGAGAAAGATGAGACATGAGACCGAACAATGCAGAAGAGCTGAAGGCCGCTATTGAAGCATCCTGGTCTTCCATAACACCTCAGCAGTGCCACAGGCTGATGGCTTCCATGCCACGCCGCATTGAGGCAGTAATTGCTGCAAAAGGGGCCCAGACCAAGTACTGAGTACTTATGCATGCTTCTTCTTTTCAGAGGTCCGATATTGTTCTATGTACAATCCGTGTTTTATTGATTGCATGGAATATTCTCATTTTCTGAGATTGTGGATTTGGGGTTTTCATGAGCTGTAAGCCATAATCATCACAATGATGACAAATCACGGCTTGAACTATCTTGCTTTGCATGTAATGAGCCTATCTCATATATTCGTTTCACCTTTTAAGTTGCTGCACTGAAATAAATGAACTGTTGCATGATATTCTAATTTTTTGAGTTTCACCTGTAGATGTGCCAACGCAAAGCTTCCTTACCCTGACAAGGCCCTTGCTTACACTTTGATGTAAAACGCTTTTTTTTTTTTTTTTTTTTTTTTTTTGTATATAAACTTCTAGTAGGTAGGTCTGTAGGAGCCTTCCTTATCAGGAATGCTCAAAATGCATAGAGGCTTGAGTCACTGAGGTCCAGTCCCCAGGGTCCATGGCACATCCAGTCTATGGAATGCAAGCCGGCTTGATAGTTGTGAGCGGTGGTGTGAAGATCCCCCTAGTGAACTGTTTGTTGGTGCACCTCAATCATGACTACATTGACATTTGCCTTATGATTTCACTCATTGTAACTACTACACTATATTGCTTTACGTTTGGGCTCTCCATTTATAACTGGGTTGATGAGAATTTACCATTGAGAACATCTATATGTGGAGTATTGCTACATTTCATTAAGAGAGGGTTGTATAACACCAGGAGTCCATCTGTGTGAAATATCAAAACTCCTTCATATATTGAAACAGCTGTGCATTTCCCTGAGACAATGTGGTAATGTTGGTGCATTTTATGCCATTTAGTGATCCAAGAACTGCTGGAAGACCCTAATGAACCCCATTTCTATATAGGGAAGATCTCCTATGCAGATGCTTCATGATTCTCTTACAGGACATGTCTGCCTCTGCTGCCCTTGCCCAAGCTTGAATCTAGTTGATTCTATTAATTGTCCCCAAAGTTTCCATTCTGGGTATGGCGTGGCTGAAGTGCTATAAATACAGTTGGCAGTAACACCACAAAATGTTGTAATTAATGATTCTGAGGAGGATCAGGAACTTTGAAATCTACTTCAATGGTATAAATCCTACTAAAACCATCATCTATTGTACTGATCAGAGAAATAGTCTTTAGATCAGACCGACTTGTGGGGTAGACTTAAGCAGTGTGTATATAGAAAAAATCTGCTTCCCTCATCCACACAATGTGGATGGGGGGGGGGGGCAGTCTTCCTGCTGTGCCATTGTGTTCTGACAGTGAGGAGACTTCCCTGCTGCCAGAGTACAATGATCCGTGCTGCAGGCTATATCCGGTGGCACTGACTGAACAAACAAACACAAGCTGGTTGTACAGAAGTTGATTGTATGTGAAACAAATGCCGGGGATATTCACGGAGTTCCAGATAACATGCAAAATAAGACCGTAGGGAGAATTCCTTCAGCCAGGTTGGGGCCACATTCATTGAATATATACACACTCTGCTTTGCCTCAGATACTACCATTCCATGCCTTCCATTGTTACATAATCATTAGGGGTGGCCGGCTTTTGCTGTGTACATTGCCCTGGGGAACTGTTTAATACCTACATATCTAACTTTCCATCCCAAACTCTCTTGCAATAAGATCATTAACATTTTTGCATGAAAAAGGGTGAGGATATTGTAAATTATAGTTTGTATCTAATCCTTAGAGGACAAATCTAACTATTCAGTTGGTGATATTAAATGCCACTTATTGCTAGTTCTGGGAGCTAGCCCTGTATTAATGGAGATACATGAGTAAAATGAGTTGGACTACCGGTTACTAATAGGAACTTGCACGCAATTGGACTGGTAACTATTGTGCATATCCTGGCACTTATCTACTGTATGTATTCCTTTATTGTCCCATTGTTTTTTGCACTTGGATATTAGAAGCATACTTGATGATCTTTACTATAGATTACATGTTTACCATATTTGGGTTCTTGAACTGCTTCCCATCCGCCCCTTAGTGTGTCCCCAGAGCCCAAAGCTGTGGGGAAGAGGTCCTTGTCCTAATCAACATGAGGACAAGGTGGTTTGTTGAGGGCAAGCAGCCTGGTATGGTTCAGGGGGCACTCACTTGATTTCCTCCCCCCCCCCCCCCCCCCCCCCCTTTCCTGACCTGCCAGGATGCATCCCCCGATAAGGGTCTGGTATGGATTTAGAACAAAAAGGCATGGGGGTTCCCCTCAATCAATATCCAACCCAAAGAGTTTGGTATGGGAAGGGGGAACCACGCTTTTTTTTTTTTTTTTTTTTTTTTTTTTTTCCAATGCTAACAATTTTTTACATTCAGCTGTCATCGGGGGAACCCCACTGACAGCTGAAACCTGAATCCATGTTTCACTAAAATACAACATGACTTCATAATATCACTTGTGCAGTATCTTAGTAACTGAGCGGGGTCTTGCCTCATACTCCGATGTGGTAAGATATTGCTCAGTAAATTGTTCATGTTTGCAGTCGAACTTTCTGTAGGTTTGAATGTTCAACTGCAAACTGAATGGGGGGTGTTCAGCCCATCACTAATCTGGATGTTTGGAGAGGAATTTCTAAAGCCCAGACATGGCAGCTCCAATATTCCTATCAGGTCCTTTTTTAATCCTGGAAACTATCTTTAAGATTGTGGTGTTTTTGTGTCCCCCCCCCCCCCCCATTTTCAATGTCCTTTTTAAATTAAACCCATTGGTGTACAATGTTGCTGAATATAACACATGACGTTATACAACTGGCAAGAATCTACAGCCATTGTTAAAATGAGGTGTTTTTCTTAATTCATTATCTATACTCCCTCCTGTAGTAGTCTAAAATTAAGTTGTTTTTTTAAAATAACCTTCCATTTTATAGTTAACCTTTTTTTCCTCCTGGCCAATAGGAAAATGATGGCTGAATGGGACTCTCCTTAACCCTGTTGGGCATCATGATGTCCTTCCTGGATCGTGCCTTGCGCATGCCTGCAGGGCCGTCCTGTGGAGAGACTGTCACCAGCTGTGTACCTCGGACACAGCTGATTGCAGATCTGTCAACTGACTCATTGCCTTCACCTTGTGACCAATCACAGCAGGCCACACAACAGTTGTATACAATAGATGGCTTCCTTCCATGCCATCCATTATACCATCATCACTAGATGTCATAGGTCAGTGATCACATGCACAGACTGGGCTAATCACCACAAACTGAATGAATCAGGTTTTTTTTTTTTTTTTTTGTGAAATGATTACTTATAGCAAAGAAATTCTGTTATACGCACTCGTTGTGTTACTATGGTAACCTTATACTACTTTGGTCATAGTGTAATATGAGATTTTAAAAAAAGTAATACAAACTACAAAATATTCCCTTTCTCCCCCCCCCCCCTCTTAAAAAAAACCTTTCTATAATGACCTCACTGAGCATTCACTTCAATTCATGACATGAAGTCTGTCAGTCTGATGCTATGAGGTCTTGCTGAGGACATACAGATGACATTGAGCAGGAGCCTTGAAATTTGTTTATGGTGCCTGAAAAATGATGCAACTATTGGGTGTTGATGTTATGACATCATTCATGCGTATTGTGGATCAATTTGAGACTTCACAATTTTGGGAAGAATATTTTAGGGAAGTGTCATGAATATCTTCTGATGGCCTTTAGCACGGCATCTACTGTCTTCTGAGTACAAAAGGTGAAGCAGCCAATTTTTCACTTACATGATATTTATAAATGACACGTCTTACCTGCTGAGCTCCGTGTTCATCCTCCTGACTTTATGTAATGAAACTGGAAAGTCAACATGGCTGGTTGGCGACGAGAGCAGAACATCTCTCGTAGTTCATCCTTATGGTATGTTTAGTCTTTTCATGTCAGTATCTGCCAGAAATATTGGTCACCAAGATGCTTCTGGCAGCATTAGCCAACATTGATGGAAAGGTGTTACATTCCCTTCCCCAAGGACACTTGAGCAAAATATTAGCCTCTTGACCATAAGTTACTAACTAAGGAGGCCCCAGCACACAAATAAGTGCCAGGATATATCCAATTGTTACCTGTTCACTTATGTGTAGCTGTATGTCTTGGCTTTTCCATTTTTTTGATCAAGGTATACCATTGCTTGATTGCTAGCTTTCCATATTTGGGTCCTTTAAATGAACTCCATACATTTCCTCACTTTAGTATCCAAACTGTATTCCCAAGTCACCTATAGATAGGTAGGTAGAAGTTTGGACACAGGCACAATTTTCATACTTTTGGCTCTGTATGCCACCAGAATAAAAAATGAAACCATCCAAATTTTGAAGTGCAGACTTTCAGCTGTAATTCAAGGGGTTGAACATACGAAGCACAAATTTTAGGAACTGCAACCATTTTTATACAGTCCCTCCATTTTCAGGGGCTCAAATGTGATTGGACAAATTAATATAATCATAATGTTTTGTTTTTAATATTTTTGTTGAGAATCCTTTACTGGCAATGACTGCCTGAAGTCTGGAACCCATGGACATAACCAAAGACTGGGTTTCCTCCTTTCTGATGCTTTGCCTGAAGTCTGGAACCCATGGACATTACCAAAGACTGTTTTTCCTCCTTTCTGATGCTTTGCCTGAAGTCTGGAACCCATGGACATAACCAAAGACTGGGTTTCCTCCTTTCTGATGCTTTGCCAGGCTCTAACTGCAGCTGTCTTCAGTTCTTGGTTTTTGGGTTTTTCTGCCTTTTAGTTTTGCCTTCAGCAAGTGAAATGCATGCTAAGTGGGGTTGAGGTCAGGTGATTGACTCGGCCATTGCAGAACAGTCCACTTTAGATCATTGTCAATCTGTATTGTAAAGCGCTGTCCAATTCTGGTACAGATTATGTTTAGTTTCATCTGTCAAAAATCTAAAAGCCAACCCAGTTCTGGAAAAGCAAAGACTAATTTTGGCTTTTCTATTCAGGCTTATGAATGGTTTGCACCTTGGGGTGAACCTTCTGTATTTGCTCTTGTGAACCCTTCTCTTGATTGTAGACTTTGACAATGATGCACCCACCTCATGGAGAGTGTCCTTCACTTGTCTGCATGTTGTGAATGGGTTTTTCTTTACCATAGAGAGGATCCTGCAATCATCCACCACTGTTGTCTGTGGATGTACATGGGTTTTTTTGTTTTGTTTTTTTTTCCCCACACCTCCTCCTCCAGGACACTATGGCCTCCCTTGACCATAATGTGGAAGGTCTTCTGGATAGAATGGTCTCCTATTCACAAGGACTACAGCAGGTAGACATAGATGTATTTCCTCATGGTCAAGGAGCTTGGAGAAGGTGGATATGGAAGAGTATTCATGGCAAACATGGAAACTGGTCCATGAATAACTATAATCACAATTTCAATGGCCTCTGCAAATTTGTGTGTGCATGGGAGTTTAATCTGCAAGATACAGATCTTCCCAAGAGGTCACTTTTTGTAGACTTACTCTAAAAAGGATCAGTAAGGTAGAATCCCTGAGAAATTCTTAACCACCTCCCACCCACCATATAGTAATATGACGGATGAAAGGTGGTTCTCTCATTCTGGGAGGACATCCTATGACATCCTCCCATTCTCGCCACGCATGCGCGGCGATCGGTGGTGCGCTGTGTCCCTCGGACACAGCGGATCACCAATCACGGAAAGAGCTGAAGATGTCAGCTTGGTCATGTGATCAGTTATGTCCAATCACAGCTAAATGGGGAAATGCTGGTTATCAGCATTTCTCTCCTCCTTGAGCTGTCACACTGACAGCTCGAGAGGAGAGCCAGTAACCTGATTTCCGTGGAGGGGACATGTACACTGATGATCAGTGTAGTCCCATCAGTGCCTCATGCCAGTGCACATCAATGCCACATATCAGTGATGCCTGTCAATGCTAATCAGTGCCACTTATCAGTGTCCATCAGTGCAGCGTCATTAGCGCACATCAGTGAAGGAGAAAAATCACTTTTATAACAAACTTTTTTTTTTTGCAAAATTTTCAGCAGTTTTTGGTTTGTGAAAAAATAAACCCAGAGTTGATTAAATAACACCAAAATAAAGCTCTATCTGTCAAAAATGATAACTATTTCATATGGGTACAGTGTTGCATGACCGCGCAATTGCCATTCAAAGTGCAACAGTGCTGAAAGCTGGAAATTGGCCTGGGCAGGAAGGGAAGAGGGTAGAAGTGCCCTGTAGGCTTGTGGTTAACAAATAATAAGCAGGAATATGGCCCAATGCCAGAATTAATTACATCTCCTATAACTATAAAATGTATAAAACCTTAACAAATGTGAGTTTTTTAACTAGGCATTGGGCTGACACTTAAGAGCAGTTATGCAAATAGAAAAATGTCTTGATGGGTATGGGTAGGTATCTGTCTGGAGGAGTGGACATTCCTAGGTAGGCTGTATTTGTATGCAGACTGTCCTACATAATTATCACAGGTGATGCTGAGTCTATATGATGGGAGGGGGGGGGGGGGGGGATAGAAATCCAATGAATACAAAGAACCAATTAGGAACAGTCAGTCTGGGAGGGATATGATGCTGGACATCCTCCAGCCAGGAAATGAGGCGGAGCTCTCACTTGCTGCAGCTTCTAATGCCTGTTGTGATCTCGCAGTGTGCAGTGAAATCAGAGGAAGAGCCGTACAGGAACCTCTCCAGTACTGATAATTGTCTGCTGATTGGTGGTAAGGCTGAGGTTTGGCTTTAAATGAAGCATAATACATTCTCAGTCTGGGAGCGGCAGATCTTATTGAAAGAAATCTCAAGTTTTGTATGTTCATTTGTAAATCTTATCAACTAATTTCAAATTCTTGATCTCAGTAAATTCTGTGTTTTTTTTTTTTTTTTTTTTTTTTTTCCCTCACAGGTCAAAAAAATTGCTTTTGAAGTTCTTGGATAGTAGGAACAGTCAGGGTCTTTCCTCCAGAGGTTCAACATTTCATTCATTTTTTCTTCTCATCCCAGCATCAATAAATGCAGTGACATTATCTTCAAAACCACCCATGAAACTGGCCTTGTTGGTGATCTATTGTCTCTGATTATATCATGTAAGTACATTAAGATTAGAGAGATGAGCGAAGTATTCAAAAATTCGATTCGACTGATTCGGCGAATTCGTGGAAAAATTTCGAGTCGAATATATTCGCTGCGAATTTAACTTATAAAAGGGTGTTTCTAGGCTTCAGAGAGCCTTTATATTAGTGCAGAACACTGTACCTTTAATTTAAATGCCCTTGGAGTCTGCTGGGGAAGAGAAATAATACTGTCAGTCAGTATGACATGCAGATGAGTGCTGTCGATCTTAGAATCACCGCACACTTCACTCATTTGGGCAGTCACGGGGCCAAAACCAGAGTGTGGAGCCACAGTGTGGCGGTGGAGGCAGCAGCAATTGGAGGCCATACAGCACCCTATGACAAAAATGGAAACCACCAGCAGTGTGAGGAAACCTGAAAGTGGCACATGCCAGAGTGTGGCGATGGAGACAGCAGCAATGGGAGGCGGTTCAGGGACCCATGAGACACTGTGGACCTGGCAGCAGCATGAGGAGGCGGTACAGGGGCCCATGGCAGATTACGGGCCTGGCAGCAGCAATGGGAGGCCCGTAATCTGCCAGCACCCTATGACAAAATGGAACCCTGGGCTGGGGCAGGCAGAACCGCCGTATCTTTATCACGGTTTTCCCAGGCCACCGAATGGCGACGCTGCATATGCTGACGCAACGCTGTAGTCCCAACATGGGCCCCCTGGCCACGCTTTACTTTCTGGCCACATAGTCTACATACGGCTACGTTTACTTCCTCGGGCGGCTTGACGAAAAATTGCCACACCGCCGAGTAGGAAACTTTGCCCCCGCTACTCCTCACTGGCTGACTGCTACTTTCTCCGTGCACACCGGCACCACTACTGGCCGTGGTGGTAGGCTGCAGTGGAGCTGGTGCTCTACTCCGTGGCCGTTTGCCTCCACTGACACTGCTGCGACCCTGCTGCCTCCTGGCAGCAGCAATGGGAGGCCCATAATCTGCCAGCACCCTATGACAAAAAATGGAACACACCAGCAGTGAGGAGAGACCTGAAAGTGGCACATGGCATGAGACACTGTGGACCTGGCAGCAGCATGAGGAGGCGGTACAGGGGCCCATGGCAGATTAGGGGCCTGGCAGCAGCAATGGGAGGCCCGTAATCTGCCAGCACCCTATGACAAAAAATGAAACACACCAGCAGTGTGAGGAGATCTGAAAGTGGCACATGGCAGAGTGTGGTGATGGAGACAGCAGCAATGGGAGGCCGTACAGGGATCCATGAGAGACTCTGGACTTGGCAGCAGCATGAGGAGGCGGTATAGGGGCCCATGGCAGATTAGGGGCCTGGCAGCAGCTATGGGAGGCCCGTAATCTGCCAGCACCCTATGACAAAAAAATGGAACACACCAGCAGTGTGAGGAGACGTGAAAGTGGCACATGGCAGGGGCATGATTCATGGCGGATTTAGTCAGTTGTGTCAGGAACTGGTGGTTTGAAATCCAGACTAATCCACGCCTGATTCATTTTCACAAACGTGAGTCTCTCCACACTTTGGGTGGACAGTCGTGTCCTCTGAGGAGTTACAATACCTCCTGCCGCACTAAACACGCGCTCCGATGCCACGCTACTGGCCGGGCATGACAGCCTTTCAAGGGCAAATTCAGCTAGTTGGGGCCAAAGGTCAAGTTTCGTTGCCCAGTAGTCAAGGGGATTGTCTACCTCGGTTGGCAGGGTGCTGTCCAAGTAGGCCCAAGCCTGTTGTTTGAGGTCCTGCTCCAGGTCCACCTGATGCTGCTGCTGCTGCTGCTGCTGTGGCTGGTTAGTAGTTTCCTCACTGCGCTGGTGAAGAAAGCTACTCATCATCGACTGCAGACTGAGGCAGCCGCTGCTGGTGGAGCTGCCACTGCTCCTACCACCCCACCCCTCCCCTGCTGCCATGGCAGCGGAACGCGAGCGCACAGGGCCCACAGTGTCTGAGGATGGACGTTGGCGCACAAAGGCAGAGACCAACTGACTACATAGGTGGTTTTTATAGTACGTTATTTTGGCCTCCCTCTGAGCAGGTGTGAAAAAGGCCACCATTTTTGAACGGTAGCGAGGGTCCAACAAGGTGGACAGCCAAAAGTCATCCCTCTGTCTGATGGTTATTATTCGGCTGTCGCTACGCAAGCAACCGAGCATGTTATGGGCCATTTGTGCCAAGGAATGCGAGGGACTCCCTGCCTCCATCTCCACAGCATACTGCCACGGTGCGTCTGGGTCCTCTGTCTCCTCCTCCTCCTCCTCTACCAGATGCTCCTGCTCCTCCACTCCTGTCCGCTGAGTGGAAAAACCAGCCATTTCACTCAATAATTCCTGAGCACAAATGTCCTCCTCTACCTCCTCCTCTTCTTCCTGTCCTGCCCCCACAGGGGTCATGTGGCGTTGAGATCTGTGCGCCACGTCTACCGCACCCTGACCAGCCATTGTTAACAGCATTTGTTCCAGGACGTGCAACAAAGGAATGACGTCGTTCATCCCATAGTCCTGCCGACTCACGAATAGCGTGGCCTCCTCAAAGGGCCTGAGCAAGCGGCAGGTGTCACGCATGAGCTGCCAATGGCTGACATCGAAGTTACACAGGGGAGTACCTTTATCCGCTTGTAACATCAGGAAATCGGTGATGGCCTTTCGCTGTTCGTAAAGGCGGTCTAACATGTGTAGGGTTGAATTCCACCTTGTTGCAACGTCGCAGATCAGGCGATGCTGTGGAATTCCGTTCTGCCGCTGCAGCTCAAGGAGGGTGTGCTTTGCGGTGTAGGAATGGCTGAAATGCATGCAAAGTTTACGTGACATTTTAAGGATGTCTTGCAGTGGGATGGTGGATTTTAGGAACCGCTTGACAACCAGATTGAACACGTGAGCCATGCATGGCGCATGGCACAACCTTCCTTGACGCAGAGCAGACACCATGTTCTTTCCGTTGTCGGTCAACATGGTTCCGATTTTCAGTTTGCGCGGAGACAGCCATCTGTCGATTTTCTCTGTTCATTACACTCAGAAGTTCCTCCTCTGTGTGACTACGTTCGCCAAGGCATACCAGGTGCAGCACAGCGTGACACCGTTGCGCCCTGCACATGTGATATGCCGGTCGGGTAATGGGACTTGGCACGGGGGTGGCGGCTGAGGACACGGCGGAAGAAGAGGTGGTAGAGGCGGACATCTTTTGTGGACCAAAGACGTGCAAACGTGGAGGCAAAAGCGGCGTGACCTGTCCAAGTTGCTGGTGCGGCTGTGACGGCACCACGTTCACCCAGTGGGCCGTAAATGACATGTACTGTCCCTGACCGTAGTTACAGCTCCACACGTCGGTGCTGCCGTTCACTTTGGCAGAGACCGACATGCACAAAGACTGGCCCACCATCTCTTCTACATGTGAATGCAGGGCTGGCACTGCCTTTTTGGCAAAGAAATGACAGCTTGGCACTCTCCACCGCGGCGCGGCACAAGCCATCATTTCTCTGAAAGGTGCTGAGTCCACCACTTGGAAAGGGAGGGACTGCAGCACCAGCAACTTGGACAGGAGGACGTTCAGCTTTTGCACCGTCGGGTGCGTGCTCGCAAACTGTTGTCTCTTGGAAACGGATTCCAAGAAAGACTGCTGACGGAATCCGTGAAGAGGAGTAGGAGGAGAAGGAGCATCTGAACGAGCGGAAGATGCCAACGAGCGACAACTCCCCTCAGCAGAGGTGTTGGAGCCTTGACTGGCTGATGGAGGGCGATTTACGTCGGGTGATGGAGCAAGTAACGGAGCGGGTGATAGAGCGGGGGCTGGGGCAGGCAGAACCGCCGTATCTTTATCACGGTTTTCCCAGGCCACCAAATGGCGACGCTGCATATGCTGACGCAACGCTGTAGTCCCAACATGGGCCCCCTGGCCACGCTTGACTTTCTGGCCACATAGTCGACATACGGCTACGTTTACTTCCTCGGGCGGCTTGACAAAAAATTGCCACACCGCCGAGTAGGAAAAACTTTGCCCCCGATACTCCTCACTGGCTGACTGCTGCTTCCTCCGTGCACACCGGCACCACTACTGGCCGTGGTGGTAGGCTGCAGTGGAGCTGGTGCTCTACTCCGTGGCCGTTTGCCTCCACTGACACTGCTGCGACCCTGCTGCCTCCTGGGCAACCCACCGACTGTTTTGCTCGCTGCCAAGCTGCCACCCTCTTCTCCTGATGATGCGGAAGCAATAGCCTGATGACGACGAGGCTGCCAAGTGCGATCAGCCTCATCATCATCAATTAGGGTCTCCGCCTCACTACTAGCCCCCTCGGCTGCGTGTGGGTCAGGAGACAGACCTGTCTCTAGACCGGCTACCGAGCCACTCTCCTCGCCACTACTTCTTCGCCTGGCTGCTGAAGAGGCGGATGTCTCCCCCCGTTCCTGACCGCCCTCTGTTAGCTCTTCCTCACTGTACAGTGGGGCTGAGCCCACAGCATGCGATACTTCGCTTGGTGAGGGAACACCAAAGGACAGGGGCAGGTAGAGGACACGTGATTTCAGTGGGCTTGCTCCCGGGCCATGCCAACTAACGGTTGTGTCTGACGTACCCACCGACCGTTGGCTGTAGGTGTCAGAGGTGACCTGGGAAGAGGAAGACGACCGAGCCAACCAATCGATGACGGCAGGGTTGTCGGTGGAGACACGACCGCTGGATGACACCGGGAGCACTGGCCTCTGGCTGCGAATAGTGCTGCCTCGACCCCTTCCTCTGCTGCCACGTCTGCTCGCTCCTAAAACATTGCCTCCTCTGCCACTCCTCTGCATGTTGTCTGACATACTCTTTAATTCAACAATTCTGTGTCCCTGAGTAACAATTCTGTGTCTGTCCCTGAGTAACGTTTCTGTGGCCCTAACTCTCTCCCTCAATACAGCCAGGTCTGCCTCTGTTGAATGACTGGAGGCAAATGGAGAATTCTAAAATGGCCGCCATTTATAGCTCGACCATTACACAGTGCTGGCTGGCTGGCTGGCTGCTGATTGGCTAATGCGATCACATGTCATGAATGAATGCATTATGGGTCAGCGCGCCTTGTCTGCGCGCCTTCCCAGACATCCCCGCTCCGTCGCCGCACATGTCGCCGCCATTTTAGGAAAAATTTTGATTCGCGCATCCGAAGTCTGCTTATTTTCGGATTCCTAATATTCGAAACGAATTCCACTTCGCCTACTTCGATTCGCTCATCTCTAATTAAGATATATGTATCAGTCCTTTTGGGGAGATTTGCTCTCTTCCTCTGAGATGAAACGGAAAGTGAGGAAGCTGTCAGGACTGAGGTCCGCCTGCAGGTGGCACTGTGGCTCCAAGACCTATAGGCTGCAGTTCTGGTCTCTCAGCAGCCAGAAGCTCATGGAAATTGGTCATCACCTGGTGCTCATTGCAGTGCAGGAGTATTTCATTTCTGCCTGCGTTGCTCCTCTTTACCTTAGTGTTTTGTCCCACCTGATTCTGCAGCCTGATTCCCTCACTTGCCTGCTTGTTGCTTTACCATCTCCCATGTATGACCCTGGCTCTGACAGGCTAGGCTTTTTGTATCTTGCAATTTGTATATATTTGGATTGGGCAGTTGTTCATAGTTCATTTGCTTGTTAGATTTCCTGGTCTACTGTGTTTTTGCTTTTACTTTATCATTTTTTTTTTTTTTTTTTTTCTGCTGGGAATTCCAGAAGACACAGTGAAGATATGTGCTGTTCAGCTCTCCAATACACTCAAATACATATCCAAGAAAGGACTTGTACACCTGGATTTGAAGCCAGAAAATATTTGTTTGACAAGGAGTGCCCTTACATAAAGATCAGACTTTGGCTTTGCTTGGGTCAGAGGGACACTGATAACATCCAGACATGGCAGCAAATCCTACATGGCCCCAGAAATGCGTGACATGACCATTTCAGATGGACTGGTTGTAGATGGGAGCATTGATGTCTGAGCATTGGGTGTCACCAACTAAATTCTTTCTACAGGGGAGTTTCCATGAAGGGAGGCCGTCCTTGATGGTTTTAAATGCTTTAACTGGCAAAATAATTAAGATGGTTAATCCTCTTGAAGCATGGAGACATGTTCCCACTGGATATGAAGGATGTTTACTGATCTTTTTGGCATTTGATGACCCCGAGACTTCAATGTACTGAATTCCTCAAATACACGAGTAAAAGCTGGGAATAAACTTCAGATTCTACTGAGACCAGAAGATGAGAATCCAAGGAAACCTCAGCTTTTCACCTGAACACCTCACAGCATAATGTTACTACCACATCATTGCCTTACCTTTTTTGACCAGACACTTCTGGATCTTAGTCTGAGATGACTCCAGAGGCACAGAAGGACGACATGTTAGAAGGACTAATCATATTTGACGAATTTTCTTTACACATTGGTGAGGGAGCATCTGAAAGAACATCACATATGGCCAATTTTCACAGGTATGTGGCTTTCTTGAGAAAATAAAGGTCATAATAATGTGTTTGGCAGCAGGCAACTCCACAGTTCAAGCTTTTAGGGCCGTGTCACACTAGCAGTTCTGCACTAAGTTTGTAGCCATCACCTTTGGCCCCACCACAGATCTGTGTTACTAGAGCTGTACACAAGTTGATACATTTTTAATTTTATTCAGATTTGTTTCATTTTTATTGGCATATTTGGATTTGTTTTTTGTATTCAGTATGTTCTAAGGTGTGTGTGTGTGTGTGTGTGTGTGTGTGTGTGTGTGTGTGTGTGTGTGTGTGTGTGTGTCTATATGCATTCTATATTTTACTCCATTACTTTTTGTATACTCTAGTATGTATTCTAATTTTTTTTTCGATTTTTAAATTCTATATTTTTTCTAATCTGTTATAGATCTAGATAATCCTAATCCTACACATTTCATTGTATGCCTCATTGTATTTGTTTCCATAAGTTTGAATTCCTTGTCAAATTCAAACTCGTTTGGACTTGTTCATTACTACTGTGATTCAGAGATTTGGATACATCTGAATCTCTAACAAACTGTCTGAATTTCATGTTTTTTGTATCACATCTTTGACACTTTCAGAAGGTTGGGAAGTATGGTATGTTTTTCAGCCATTCCCAGAGTGGTGGGGCTCAGCCTTGCAGTTAGGAATACTGAAGTGAAACTAGAATCAAAGCGGTCACTACAAAAGGCTGTCTAGCTTACAATGGAAATAGGACTCTTGTCGGGTATGCTTTTAGAATGTTGCCATTAGATATTTTAAATTTACTTTCTGTTAACTTCTCAGAATAACTTGTAACACAGAACATGTTCCAGCAAACCAATTGTACTGACAATTACATTGATGACTGGTATTGCTGAATCTTGGCTTCATTCTTCACATGACTGGGCCATTAATATTCCTGGCTAGGTTCTTTCGGAGAGACAGTAAATGGGAAAGGTGGTGGTGTCTGTCTGTGAGAAGTGAGCTCAGAGCAAGTGTGAAAGAGGACTTTGTGGATGGAGAGTGTGAGGATGAAGTATTATGGGTGGAACTGCACATGGGGGTGCGTACTACAAATGTTGTCATTGGAGTTTGTTATAAGCCTTCGACTGGAGTAATGGGACTGCAGGAACAGTTAAAAAGCAAAAATGTATAAACCTACTACAGGACTATATTTTATTGCAGTTCATAGAGGCCCTGACTAGGAATGATGCTCTGCTGGACCTGGTAATCTCAAACCATGCAGATCTTATTACAAATGTCCATATAAAAACCTCTGGGTAGCAGTGACCATAACATGATTTTATTTATTAACTGTAAGACAAGCACAGACGGGGAAAATAAACTCCACTTTGAGAGATCTCAGCCTTGGAAAATCAGCTCTTAAAGACTTGGACTGGGAGGGAATATTGGCATCAATGAGCACAACAAATGGGAGTTCTTTAAATACTGTATATTCCCATGGGCAACCAGTTTAACCACTTGTCTAACGAGCACTTTACGTGCTGTTGCACTTTGAATGAAAATTGCGTGGTCATGCAACACTGTATACATGAATTTTTTTTTTTCAACCAATAGAGCTTTTCTTTTGGTGGTATTTAATCACCACTGGGTGCTTTTTGTGCTATAAACATGTATTTTTATACATGTATTTCTATTACATTTTGCAAACAGGTAACTTTTTTCTCCACTAATGTGCGTTGCTAAGGCGGCACTGATAATCGGTGCCAATCTGTCCGACAATTGCTGGTTATCAGCAGTACTTTCCTCACGCTGCGACAGCATGAGGAAAGTGCAGCCAATGACCGGCAACTGCATTTACCAATGATCTGCTGTCATAGGACATAGCTGATCATGTGGTAAAAGGCCGCTGTGATTGGCCTTTTACTACATCATATGATCAGCTGTGTCTGTAGGACAGCCATCACAGAAGGTGCATTCTGGGAGGACGTCCTTTGACGCCCTCCCAGAACTGGACAACCACGCTGTAGCTGTCATTCGGCTATATTGCGGTTGGGAAGTGATTAAAAGGCCAACAATCAAACCGATGTGGCTTATGGCCAAAGGTTAAAAAAAACTATAGATAATGAGAAGAGCTTTTGTTAAATATAAAAATGAAGGAACGCAATCATAGTTTAAACATTACAAAGAATATAACTGAATGGGCAAAAATTAAAATATAACAAATTGCAAAAGAGAGCAGGACCAACCCCCCAAAAATTCTTCATATAGATTAACAGTAAAAAGGTCCAGCCCGAGCATGTAGGCCCTTTACAAAATCTAGAGGGGGTTACTGGGGACAAGGGAAGGCAAATGTATGAAATCCCTTCAGCTCTGTGCACACAAACCAGCATGGGGGAGCTCTTGTTCATTATGGGCGTGGTATTAAGAGCTCCAGATGATCCACATTGGTTCACAATTGATACTATCCCAAAATATTTAGACTGAATAAAGTATCTGGACCAGATGGCATACGCCCACAGGTCCTTTAAAGAGTCCCAAAAAATGAGAAACGGCTTTGAAATGAGAACAATTCTTTAATGACTGGCATAGTACCCCTGGATTGTCATCACCAATGTGGTGTGCCAATATTTAAAGGATTAATCTTTAAGTTATTTATAGACCTGTTCATTTAACTTCTATAGTTGGGAAGATACTGGGGAGTTTAATAAAAGACCACAGAGGAGTTTTGCTGGAAAAATATTTTTAAGCAACAGACGGCATGGATTCATGAAAGACAGAAGTTGTCAAACAAATCTGATTTCTTTATGTATAGCTATGTCTTGGCTTTTCCATAAGTTTTTTGTACTGGATCAAATTATAACCTTGCGCTATAATTTCTCTGTATATAGATTGCTGGCTTTACATATTTAGGTTTTTAACTTTACTCCATAAATTTCTGTTGTGTTCAAACGCGCTTTAATGTTCACATCTATATGCCTCGGGAATAAGGTTTGGAGGTCTCTTAGCATTTCATATTTATAGGTATATAAACCGAGGTTAACAGTATTCATATTTGACACATTTCTATAGTGTGTTTTTTTTTTTTTTTTTTTTTTTTTTTTTTTTTTTCCCCCTCTCTCCAGGACACTGTGGCCTCTGGTGCTTATGATGTGGAACATCTTCTGGATAGAAACGTCTCCTTCTATTCCCGAGGATTAAAGAAGATCGACTTGGAGAAGCACGTCCACATTGTGAAGAAACTTGGAGAAGGTGGATTTGGGAAAATATTCTTGGCAAACGACAGGAAAACAGGTCAGTGAATAATTCTATCCACCATTTCAATATCCTCTATAAATGTTTATGTATATGCATGTGAAAAAAAGCCTGTGTGGCGGATTGTATTTAGACTCTCTGATTTTAGACTTGCTCTAAAATAAAGCAGTAAGTTGAATCCCCATGCAGCAATTTTAAATGGCAGGAATATGGAGTAAACCTATATGGCCCAATGATGGCATTTATTACATCCTTAGGAAAGAAATACATCTGGGTGCAGCAGATCTTAGTAGAATGATTTTCAAGTGAAAAATCCAAAAATTACCTGCTTAAAATGTCCAGTTATTGATCGAAGGTAAACTTCCCCCCCCAGAGGTCAAAGAATGACATGGAAAAACAGAACCACTCAGCAGTCTTTCCTCCTGGAATTCAGTATTTCGTGCTTGCTTTAAATTCATCCCAACATCAGATGCTATGGCAACACCTTCACCACCAACTACTTTGTATTTGTTCAAGAATTGGCACCTTTTGGTGATCTGCTCTCCATGATTATACCAAATGTAAGTACATTAAGATTGAAGTATAGAAAATTATTTTTTCTTTGGATAAAGTTAAGAGTTACAACTCCTGTCAATTTTATGTTGTCTTTATCCTTTTTGGAAAGATTTCCTTTCACTTCCTCGCCTAGAGAGACAACAGGAAGTGAGAGGGAACTTTTGACATTAGTAGACGTCCATGTTGCCAGATTGCCACTTGCCTTTTTGTTCTGACTACTTGTACTTGTTCTGAGCGTATGCATACATGCAACAAAAGAATCCATCCCTAGTATAAAACTAAATGTTGTAGCCATACAGATATAATTTAATTGTTTCTGGTAAGTAATCTGAAGTTCTTTTTTTTTTTTTTTTTTTTTTTTTTTTTTTTTTTTTTTTTTTTAGGTGGGAATTCCAGAAGACGCAGTGCAAAGGTGTTCTCTGCAAATCTCAAGTGCTCTTGAATATATTGCAGATAGACTGGTGCACATGGATGTGGAGCCAGATAATGTTTTAGTGTTTGACCGGGACTGCCGTTCCATCAAGCTCAGACTTTGGCTTTGCTAAGGTCAATTGATTAGAGGCAAGTGTGGCACCGTGTCCTACATGGCTCTGGAAATGTACAAAACTGACACTTCAGAGGTCTGGCTCAGGCAGGTTTCCATATGGCAGGCGTCAGAAGCTCCTGCACTTGGCAGTCTCCCAACACCATGTTCAGGCTCCTCCCCCTGTGATGGACTTTTATAGTTGGATGTTGTACTGGCTTTTTTTTTTTTTTTTTTCTAAAGTCTACCCATTCAGGTAGACAGACAAGTAACACTAGACACACATGTGATACGACCAGGTCCATGAACGATGCCATCCCTGCTTTCCAACTGACCTATGACCATCCACTAAGTCTTCAATTTGACTACAGAACAATTATCAGATTATTAACTCCTAGTGCTCAAGCTGGGGCTAAGCTGCATTTGATAAATATGAAACCTTCACGATCTGTACCTGTTTGTTAGAAAACTGACTTGTGTGACTGACAGGGTCAGAGCTACACAAGAGAAGGAACTCATGGAACCAATGTAAACTTTCACAATGCAGGACTTCAGTGACTTGCGTGATCTTATGTTGTTGCTGGATGAAAATGAAGTTACCAATGAGGTGACCATATATAATCTAGAGTTTTACCCCCTCACAGACACTTCAGGAAAATTCTGCACTTTTTTTCTTAATCTAACCATGAATCTACAGCCATAGACCTTCTTGGTTGCTATGGTCAGTGATGTTAAACCTATGACTACCAAGGATTTTCATTTAACACCCACACAAAGACCAGCCATAATTGGATTGCAAAATATACCCAACATGGTTATTAAACCATCTGATAAAGGAGGAAACCTTAGTAGTAATGTCACACCAATACAAAAAAGTGCATTGATATCTTGAATCGACAATGGTACAGGAAGGTTTCAACCAATATGGTAGCTCAATGTAACATTGATTATAAGGATCTGTTTACCTCAGTGTATGTAGATGCTGTGACGGGAGTGACTTTTGGGGGTGGGGGGACCTCTGTATCATCTCCCCAAATCATTATGTTTAACCCACCCTGTGCCTGTTAAGGGTTACAGGGTGTGTATGTGAATGTCTGAGTCCTGTGTATAGTGTGTGTTCCTTTGTCTAGGCCACATGGCTGTCCATTGTCTGTTTGCCATGTGCTCCCCCCCATGGTGCTGTGCCTTCCTGTCCAGCCAACTATTATGGGATGTACTGTTTGTGTATTGGTGTGGGGGTTGGTCAATGTCCTTTGCCACATGGTTGCATCTCATTGTTCTGTGTCTGGTTGGATGGGGAGGGGTGATGATGAGGTGTTTCCTGCCTATACTGTAGCCCTTCCCACTGAGAGGGTGGGCTGATGTATTTCCTGTTCCTGGTTGTGTTTCCCCCCCCCTCTGTATAAAACATGTTTGTGTAAAATAAAGAGTTGTTGGCTTCCTGTCAAGAGCTGGGTGCTGTCTTTTTTCCTGAGGGATTTCGACGGTGTAGTCCGTGGATGGTGTTCGGACAGGGGAAGTTGTGCTATAACGGAAAACTCAGTGCAGTCTGGGTTCCGGTTCCGTTACAGATGCCATAATTGACAAAGAAATATATGAATTTCTCAATGTACAATCTCCCTGCGAGGAAACCTAATCTTTACCTAAGATTCATAAAAACATAACATCACCTCCAGGAAGGCCCATTATTTCTGGAATAGGGTCGATTACTGAAAATGCTAGCAGGCTGGTGGATTTTTTTTTTTTTTTTTTTTTTTTTTTCTTTTCTTAATGTCACAAGGCTCCCTTTTTTATATATTGGGTATACTCTGGATCTACTGAAACAGGTTGATGGCCATTCTGTGCCTCTCGACTCCCTGCTTGTAACTATTGATATACAGGCACTGCACTCTATCTTCCCTAACAAGTGTTGGTTATGTGTTAGAGAAGACACCGGTAGCTTGTGATGAGGCAGAACTATGTTTTACTTGTGTGGCTTAAGTTGCAAACATACAGAGCACATTTCAGCAAACTGTAACAGCAGACATCTTGGTTTGAGAGAGAGAAGAGAACCAACAAGTTTTACACATATGCACAACTGGTAACCTCAGTGTATAGTGCCATCTACTGGTCAAGTGATATTAACACACAATACTATATAGTACATGCTGTTGTATTCCCAACAAGCAGGGTGTTTCCCTCCACCCCCCCCCCCCCCCCCCCCCCCCCCCCCCCCCCCAGCCAGCCACCAAATTATGTCATAAAGACAGCTTGGAATGCTCACTGTTCAGTCTTGGTTCACAGTACACTCTGTGCAATATGTTCGATTTTGACATAACTGCACTCACATATATTAAACTGCACAATTGCATCAGTGCCTCCTCCAATGGGGCTACAACAAATCTTTTGGAAAGCTTCTAACAAAGCCCTTTGGAAAGGATAGAACCGCACTACTGTACCAGACACCTACATCTAAGACAATGTCATACAGTGAAATTATGTAAATATTCAGCACAACGTCAAGATTTACGTAGAATCCTACAAAGACATTGGCACCTGCTACAGGAAGATGCCACACTAGGCAAATATATCAGATTATTCTGTGATGGTGTTCAGGAAGGCAACCTCCATCAAAGATAAATTAACAGCTAGTTATTATATAGCTAATGACCAGACTCCAGTATCTGTAAAAGACATTTCCAAAAGCAAACAGTGTACTTATTGCCTGTGGGTCCTTGAAGGCCAAAGCTTCTATTACCCAATGGTGAAAGATTCTCCCCTCGCTTTTATGCCGATTTTAATACCCAGGGGGTGGTTTCTCCTGTTGTACAGCTGTGGAACCTACAATGTAGGCAAAACCATTAAGCAAAGGGTGCCTGACTATATTCATATAATGCAAAAAAATGCTTAACCTGATCACCCATAACTTGGCCTTCTATCACAAATTTGATACTTCTTGCACTTGGACATGGGATTCCTCAACCATTATCCGACAGCTTTATGACTATCAGCTAAAGCTTGACCCCCTCTGTGTGAGTGTAGTATCCCCCCCCCCCCCCCCCCCTTCGCTCCTTGATGTATCTTATCTGTAGCCTTTTTTTTTTTTTTTTTTTCAATCCCTTCTAACATTCTGCTTAAACTTTGTGATTTGTAATAGTACTGTTTGGACTTTGAAGAAGGGGACATACCCCGAAAGCTTGTCCTCAAAATTGTATGTTAGTGCAAATAAAAAAAAAAAAGTATCACAGACAGTACTCAATTGTTTCTGTATACTTCTTGCATAAAATTCATTGTGTTGGCAGCGGTTAAAGACCCTCATGGTGGGAATTGGGATAAGAGCATTCTGTGTAAGGAAACGCTATTTTGTGTAACCTAGCTGAGGGTGAATGTGGGATCTATGTAACTAAGAAGCCTATCTCCCAAGGCCTGTGCCAAGTTTTTTTTTTTTTTTTTTTTTTTTTTTTTTATTTCAATAGTTTTTATTTTAAGTTTTAGTAACAAGACATTGTAGGTAAATACGGTTCAGTTAAAAATGTAGTACAGGAAAGTAAACAAAACCATTTTCCCCACCATTTGGCTGGGGGTAATACTAGAATAAGTGGTGTTGGTATGAGAGGTATGCTCAGTAAATTCTGAACTATGTAAGGTTGTAGAAATCTATAGGGGGTGGAGAACAAGGAGTAGGGGAGAGGGAAGGGTAAGTGCACCAGTCTAGGCAGATGGGTCAAGGTATTTTATAGTGAATTTATCAGACTTTTACGGAACAGTTTGGGTTCTGTAACCATCGAGACCAATGGAGCTTAAATGTGATTGGTAGAATTGTTTAGGGCAGATCTTTTTTTTTTTTTTTTTTTTTTTTTTTTCCATATCGCATTGGAAGTTAAGATCTGTTATCAGTGAAGTAAGAGAAGGGGATTTAGTAGTGTTCCATAATTTAGTTTATGTTTATTTTCGCTGCCGATTAATGTGTGGATGATAATGGTACAGGAGTCTCGAGGGAAATCGTTGATTCCAATATAGAGGAGTGCTAGAGCAGCGTTTTGGGGTTATTGGAGTTTTAGATAATGTTGAGAGCATTTGGAAGACGCTATTCCAGAAAGATTTGAGTGATTTGCATGTCCATAGTGTATGGAGCGTTGATCCTAATTCTCTGCATTGTCCAACAGGAGGAGGAGAGTTGTAGATAATATAGTGAAAGTTTAACGGGTGTTAAGTACCATTGATGTAGTATTTTTAGATACGATTCCCAATGCGAACTACATGGTGAGGCTCTATAGGTA
>CATNWA010001754.1:0-29310 GCA_951230385.1 Staurois parvus | reverse complement strand
CTCTTTCTAACAAGAAACCCTTCCCTTAAAGTCATGGTTTCGCTGGGCAGAGCTCCAGCGGTCATGAACCATAACAGGGCCAAGCTTCTAGGAGAAGTCTGTCATGGCTTCTATCACTTTCCTACTTTAGCAAATGCCATTAAAAAACTCAACAACCTGGCCCTTTTGGTTTGGAACAGGTCCTCAAAGGTGCTTTCATAGCCTGCCTTTTCTCTTCCATCCACGAATTCATTATTGCTATCCCCAAACTTAATCTCTTGCGGAGGTAATCTATTACTTCACATTCAACATACTTCTGCCAAGCACCGACAGCTTTCCGGCTGGCTCGGAGTTTCCTGCTCAATGCCTTGAGCCGCCATATTTTCCTCGTTATGCTTGGAAGAGGTGGATCCGTGATTACTGGATGCCATTTTGATACAAAATATATGTTTTGTCAAAGTGTACAAATATACAATCACCAGTGCGTTTTGTGTATGGTACGATTTCTATGTCTCTCAGCAGCGCCTCCAAATTTATCCTGTGGTGGTTTATGTAAGGATATATCCTACTTATAAAGGGCGTGTCCTTTCCCTTGGATGAAATATTACAGTGCCTCCAGCCCGTTAAAATACGGCAAATATTTAGTAAACCAATAATTTGGACACCTTAATAATTTGATCACCACTTATTATTATACCTTGAATTCTTTTAGCCAATATGATTTCGTACCATACACACAAAATTTGCCTTATAATAGATAAATATAAAAATTTATTTATGTACAAAAATTATATATATATTAACACAAAACGCAAAAGACTGGTGATAAATGAATATTGATACACACAATCAAAGATATATCCTACCAATGTAAGACACAATAATAGGGTTTCTAACTAATTACATCGATATCACAATTTTTAAATGATCTGATCATTAATTAAATTTATTAACAATTAATAATTTCAGTGTCTCAAAGGTTATATTCTCACAAGCTGTGGCCATAGGATTGCAAGAAGCTAGCCCTTGATATATTATACTCTGATTATTAATATTCAATAAATTATGAAATATGAAAAAAAAAATTATAATATGGCACCAAACAATTTTTAACAGTAAAAACAGGATCTCTCTACATATATCTCGAACTACCCAATATTGTTGTGATACACTAAGGTAATTCTATGATTCCACACAACAGAGAAAATAGGTAATGCAAAATCAAATAAACAATCTCACCGCACCCGGCATTCAGACTAGGCAACTCTCCCGTGGATTTAGCTGGCAGTGGAACGCCTTTAGACTGATGACCACAGGGGAAATTGAGATAGAGTTCAATAGTGTGGGAGAATGTAGGAAGTTATAAGGATAGAGGTTTAGAAATTTAGTAAAGTTTTAGGAAGTTTGAAAGTATGGAAGAGTAGTTATTCAGCAGAGATCTCTTCAGATGTCAGGGTCTTCTTTTGATGAGGTCTTTTCTTTTGATGAGTTTTTCTTTTGATGAGTTTTTTCTTTTGATGAGTTTTTTTTTCTTAAAGGTACAAGGGCTTTTATACCAACTAATCCATTGTTCTAAGATACCTTCCCACCAGGCTTCTTGATTGGCTAGTTGAGAAATGTGTGTACATAAGCTATTTCTCACCTGCCCGCCAGGTGGCGGTCATGTATCATAGAACAATTTGAGTATTTGAGATGACTCATACCTCGGGTGGAATCTTAAGGTAATTTCAGGGATCAAATATACGTCTTTTTCCAGATATAAGTGATCATACCTTTAATATTCTAAATAGGGACCATGGAATATAGGTGTATATTCAGTTATTCCTTCTTGAAATACCATCCTGTTTGTTTCCTGATAAGACATGTAACTAATACTAGTTTATAATACATCTTACTTTCCATCATCTCAATACTCAAGTTAGTGATATATAGTTCCCATTGCTGAATATTTGGTGGTGTGTAAAACCTATCCTTTATAACATCTCATTTATAATATGTTTTTGTAGTATATCTTTGTAGTTATATACAGTCAATTTTTAGACTTAAATGTCCTGAATTTAACTTCTTTGTTTTAGAACCACATTTTCTATGTGTAGGGAAAAACTCTCTGTTTGCCTGGCTCTTGTATTGGAGTCACGGTAAACAAACTCTTAATACTTTCACCCTTGGTGGACAATAGTATATTGTGATAGTTTCAGAGGTCTGTTGGTTTATCACACTCTGCAAGGTTTGGTTTAAGCTCTCAGACAATCAGTTTGGTTCCTCTATTGTCATGTCCAGACCTTGTATATGTTTACCTGCTATTGAAGTCTGAATAATGGTGTTTGACCACCTGTAGAACTTCAAAATAGTATATTGTCTCTGGGAGGAAAAAAAAAAATCCCTTCACCCACCGTCTACACCTCTCCAGCCAGATGGTCATTCGACTTTCCAACCAAGACAAATTAACCCCTTAACATCCGGCTATATTGAGCTGCTTGTCATATAATATTATGTCTTGATAAAGTCATATTTTTGAGACATAATTCAAAAGGTCCACAACATGGTACAAATACAGTAGAAATAATTCCCCTACAGCCTTAGGACAGGAATACTGAGAGGGGTATTAGGAAACCTGAGCACCTGAAGCAAAGGGGCAGAAAGGTAGATAGGCCAGGGAGACCCCATTAGGATTTCAAGAGAGAAAGTGTTTATGGAAGTGCACCCGGAAAAAGAGTAGGGAAGGTCTGATTAGAGCCCATAGCAGTGACAGTGGGGCTTGGGGAGAGACACCAAAGGAGTCATTGGGTAGAGTTCCCCTTTAGGAAAGGTATGGTCGGACCAGATTGGACCCCTGTAAATGAGAGCTGGCACAGAGGTGCCAGAAGATATAAGTTTTGTGTTCTGCCCCCTACGGGGTCAAAACAAAGGGGGGGATATGTGACAGTAGGGCGATCTGTCACCCAGGATTCTCAACGAGGCAGGTTGAGGGGCTCCAGGGTTAGTGTTGGATGCAGAGGAAAGTGGCTTTTCACTTTCCTCCTTTGTTTGTAAGGTCCATTTTGGGATCTGGAGCCTGGAGATTTTAAAGAGATCTGGGAGGGATGAAATCTCCAATCCTGGGACCAGGTGTTGGAATAGGCCAGGAGACTGATTGCACAGGTGTGTGCAGGCCTTTAGATAGAGTCAGGAGGGCTCCACCCCGGCAGATAGGAGTCAGGAGGGCTCCACTTGGAAGACAGGAGGTCACTGCCTGGAAGTCAGGTGGGCTTCACCTAGGAGAGGTGGAAGCCAAGAGCAGCAAGGGGCTGCTAGAGACTAGCTGTGTGCTAGTGGCCAGCTGTGTGCAAGAGCCATAATTCTGGAAGAAGTCTGCAGGAGACAGACATCAAGCTGAGTATAAGCCAGGAGGCTGAATCGTTGTTTTGTTTGGTGGATACCCCTGCGTGGGAAGCTTTATGTTATGGGACATTTGTTTAAATAAAATTGGGCAAAAAGGCCCTTAAAGAAGCAAGTCGCTGTGTGCTTTAAATGAAAAGCTCTACCACTTTGAAGCGAGTTCCCACAATATATATATATATATATATATATACACACACAGTGGAATGCCTGCTTTGGTCTCTGGAATGCCCGCTTTGTCTGTAATAAGCTCACCTCTGTCATGACCTTTTTGTCTCCTGCTCCCTTAACCTACTAGCAATTACAGAAACCTGGCTTCAAGCAGCAGATTCTGCTTCTCACACAGCACTTTCCTATGGAGGCCTCCTCTGGACCCACTCACCCAGACCCAGTGGTCGGAAGGGAGGTGGGGTTGCTTTGCTTCTATCCCCACTGAGCAACTTTAAAATCCTCCCTAACCCTCCCTCTCTATCCTTCTCTTCTTTTGAGACTCACTGCATTCGGCTCTTTTCTCCCATTTCTCTGAGGATTGCAGTGATCTATCGGCCTCCTGGACCGGTTTCTTGCTTTCTTGATGATTTCTCCACCTGGCTACCCTACTTTCTCTCCTCTAAACTACCCACTATCATTCTTGGAGATTTTAACATCCTCATTAATGTGAACAACCCGGATACATCCCAACTCTTCAACCTAACCATCTTTTTGCCTTAACGCAATGGACACAGTCCTCCACTCACTCTGATGGGAATACATTAGACCTTGTTTTTGCCCATCTTTGCACTCCCTACAACCTCAAAAACACCCCCTTTCCTCTGATCACAATCTCATCACCTTCACAGTGTCCTCATCTTCAAACACTTATCCCTCCAAGCAGCAAACAATTACCTGCAGAAACCTTCACAACTTGAACCCTGCTCCTTTCCATTCTGCAACTGACCGCCTCTATGACAGAATCTCTCCCCTGTCCTGCTCTGACCTGGCCACTGCTGTCTACAACGGTTCGCTTTCATCCACATTAGACTCGCTTGCTCCTCAAACACGAAGCATCAGGCCCCGACCGTTACAACCTTGGCAGACTGATGACACCAGAAATCTAAAATGACATAGTCGTGCGCTGGAGCGATTGTGGCGTATAACCAAATCTCACCAAGCATTCACCCGATATAAATCTGCTTTCTTAACATACAATTCCTCCCTCCATGCTGCCAAACAAGCCTACTTTGTCACTCTCATCAATAGCTTGTCATCCAGTCCTCGTCGTCTCTTCTCCACTTTTAACTCTCTACTTTCTCCACCTCCACCCAGTACCTCACTGTAAGGGACCACCTGACAGCACCTCTAGCAACCCACTGGTCGGGCTTCCCCAGAGCGCGGAGTCTAAGTTCCGGAGCACTTGTTCACCAGAGCCCCTGATGGTGGGGATGGACTTGGAGCGCTCTGAGACGAGGTCGCGACTACTGGATATACCCACCAGTGATAGAGGAGTCTGCCAGGGGCTCCCGCAGGGTGAGAGTCTGATGTGAGGGGACCAGGGGGTCCTAGAGGGATGGATGAGCGAAAGCTAAGTCAAACAAGCCGAGTCGGTAGCTGGGGGGTCGGTGCGGTACAAAACAGTAGGCAAAGAATGGTCGGGTCACACGCCAAGTCAATAACAGGTGATCAGATCTAAAGGGGAACATCAAGGAGCGAAGTCAGGCAAGCCAGGGGGTCAGGATAGGAGAAGGCAGCAAGGTCAGACAATCCGGATCAATAGTACTCACAACACAGGTATCAGATAACAGGAATTGCAGAAAGACCATTCGGCAACAAGTGTCTGTGCAGGGCTGGTTAAAGTAGCCCGCCCTGCACCTGACAGGCGCGCAGCCTAGGTCCTAGTGCCTGCCAAGCACTGTCATAAATGACGGGTGCGCCTGGGTCCTAGTGCCCTGCTGCCTGCATGTCTTGACAGACACCTATGCATGTGCAGACCCATGCGTCGCGATGGTCCCTGACACTCACTCACTGCTTACGAGATTGCAAATCATTTAAAATATAAGATTGATGCAACTCTCCGCTACACAGACATCCATCCCACTTAGCATACCTTTTATACTAAACCTCTGTCAACACTTTCCTCTTTTGACCTTGCTACTACTGAACTAAGGTTTTCTCAGAAGCCCGTCTCACTACCTGCCCCCCGGATCTTGTCCCTTCACAACTACTACGGTCACCCTTCTTCTATCCTATGCTTCCTCACTCGCATCCTCAATCTCTCCCTCTCTAACGGTGCCTTCCCTCCCCTCTAAAGCATGCACACATCACTCCCATCTTTAAAAAGCCCTCCCTGGACCCCACCAACCTGAACAACTTAAGACCCATCTCTCTGCTCCCGTTTTACCTCGAAACTCTTAGAACGCTTAGTCTACAACCGCCTGAGCTCCCACCTCAACGACAACAACCTTCTTGACCCTTTACAGTCTGGCTTTCGCTCACTACACTCAACTGAAACTGCCCTACGAAAACTCATTAATGATCTACTGACTGCTAAAACCAATGGTCACTACTCCGTACTTTTACTACTTGACCTCTGCGGCTTTTTATACTGTTGACCATCCCCTCCTCCTCAAATAACTCCACACTCTTGGCCTGCGAGACTCTACTCTCTCCTGGTTCTCCTCCTACCTATCGCAGCACTCCTTCAGCATTACCTATAACTCTGGCTCCTTCTCTCCACTCCTTCTTTCTGTAGGGGTCCCTCAAGGTTCTGTCCTTGGACCCCTACTCTTTTCCATCTACACCTCCTCCCTTGGTCACTTGATAAACTCCCACGGCTTTAAGTACCATCACTATGCTCATGACACGCAAATCTATCTTTCTACTCCCTCACCTCACCCCTTCAGTCTCCTCTCACATTACTAACCTACTAAGCGACATATCGGCATGGATGTCACTCCACTTCCTCAAACTCAGTCTTTGAAAAACTGAGTTCCTAGTATTCCCTCCAGCCCATGCCCCCTCCCCCGACTTTTCCATTAAGATCAATAACATAACCATCAGTCCCTCCCCTCATGCCAAGGTACTAGGTGTAATCCTAGACTCCCATCTGTCCTTTCAGCCTCAAATCCAATCGCTGTCCAAATCTTGTAGACTTCACCTCTGCAACATCTCCAAGATACACCCGTTCTTAACCTCGGACACCACTAAGCAACTTATTCACTCCCTTGTTATATCTTGCGTTGGCTATTGTAACTCCCTCCTCATTGGCCTACCTCGTTGCAGGCTATCCCCTCTTCATTCTATCATGAATGCTGCTGCCAGACTCATCCACCTTACTAACTGTTCCATATCTGCCATCCCTCTCTGCCAATCCCTCCACTGGCCTCCACTCAGTGTTCTCCACCCCTCTCTGCCGATCCCTCCACTGGCCTCCACTCAGTGTCCTCCATCCCTCTCTGCCAATCCCTCCACTGGCTTTCCATTGCCCAATGGATAAAATTCAAAACATTAACAATAACATATAAAGCCATTTATAACTCTATCCCAAATTACATCACCAATCTTGTTTCCAAATATCACCCAAACTGTATGTCACAGCTGCCCCCCCTCTCAGCCCCTTGCTCTGTCCCTGCTCTCTCTGCCATCTCTCATCCGTGCCCCTCCCCCCTCCTGCAAAGATGAAAGGCATTCCTAAGGCAAGGGAGCCCCCCCGGTTGCCTAGGTGACTAGGGGGGTCCGACCAGTTTTAAGAAGCTGAGGCCATGCTCCCGAGGTATTCACCACTGTGTAGCTGACGGAAGGGGCCTGGGCTATGGCTGGGACCGTTTCCTGCCCAGGCTCAGCAGAGACCCAAGGCTGCCTAGGACTCCCCTTCTCCCAGAGCTAGGGAAGACTGTCTGCTAGACTCCAGGGATCCGTGAGTACATGCTCTCTGCCTGCTTCACTTGAACTGTTCTTGTGCTGACCTCACACCAGCCCCCCCTGTTGGATTACTTATTACAGAGACTCACACCAAACTCCCTGTTGGATTACTTGCTACAAAGACTCTCCCTTGGCTCTCGGTGTTGGACTTTAAGTGTGTTGGTCCTTCCGTGTCGCCCTGTATTGGCGTATTCACCCTCCCTGCGAACTCCCCTATTTGGTGACTGTCATCTGTTTGCCTCAATAAAGCTTTGTGTGTTTGCCATCTACTCTGTGTGTTCTGTCCTGCCTACACTCCGTCACACTGTACTCTCCGCTCCTCGTATGACCTCCTGCTCTCTAGCTCCCTTGTCTCCTCTTCCCATGCTCGTCTCCAGAGCATCCCCCATCCTCTGGAACTCTCTACCCCAATCTATCAGACTATCGCCTACTCTGCTCATCTCTTCAAGGAAGCCTATCCTGCCCTCAGCTAATAATGGAATCTTCTACTCCTCCTACCAATCTATCCCCCACAGTTACTACCTTTTGTACCACTAGCTCCTCCCTCCTAGATTGTAAGGGCCCTCCTATCCCTCTTGCATTGAACTGTATCGTTGCTGTATTGTCTTCCTTTATACTGTAAAGCACTGGGCAAACTATTGGCGCTATATAAATCCTGTATAATATATATATATATATATATATATATATATATATATATCTATAGTGGGGATCGAAAGTTTGGGCACCCCAGCTAAAAATTTGTATTAATGTGCATAAAGAAGCCAAGGAAAGATGGAAAAATCTCCAAAAGGCATCAAATTACAGATTAGACATTCTTATAATATGTCAACAAAAGTTAGATTTTATTTCCATCATTTACACTTTCAAAATAACAGAAAACAAAAAAATGGCGTCTGCAAAAGTTTGGGCACCCTACAGAGTTAATATCTTGTACTGCCCCCTTTGGCAAGTATCACAGCTTGTAAACGCTTTTTGTAGCCAGCCAAGAGTCTTTCAATTCTTGTTTGAGGTATCTTTGCCCATTCTTCCTTACAAAAGTCTTCCAATTCTTTGAGATTTCTGGGCTGCCTGTCACGCCAGTTTAGGTCTCTTTTAAGGTCTATCCATAGATTTTCAATTATGTTGAGGTCAGGAGATTGTGAAGGCCATGGCAAAACGTTCAGTTTACGCCTCTTGATGTAATCCCCTGTGGATTTCGAGGTGTGTTTAGGATCATTATCCATTTGTAGAAGCCATCCTCTCTTTAACTTCAGCTTTTTCACAGATGGCATCAAGTTACCATCCAAAATTTGCAGAAATTTTATTGAATCCATTTTTCCTTCTACTCGTGAGATGTTCCCTGTGCCACTGGCTGCAACACAACCCCAAAGCATGATTGATCCAACCCCATGCTTAACAGTTGGACAGAGGTTCTTTTCATTAAATTCTGTGCCCCTTCTTCTCCAAACGTACCTTTGCTCATTCCGGCCAAAAAGTTCAATTTTAACCTCATCGGTCCACAGAACTTATTTCCAAAATGCATCAGGCTTGTCTATATGTTCATTTGCAAAGTTAAAACGATGATTTTTGTGGTGAGGACGTAGAAGAGGTTTTCTTCTGATGACTCTTCCATGAAGACCATATTTGTACAAGTATCTCTTTATAGTGGAATAGTGTACCACAACTCCAGTGTCTGCCAGATCTTTCTGGAGGGATCGTGCAGTCAAACGCGGGTTTTGAATTGTTTTTCTCACAATCCTGCGAGCTGTTCTGTCTGACATTTTTCTTGGTCTTCCAGATCTTGCTTTAACTTCCACTGTTCCTGATGACTGCCATTTCTTAATTACATTCCGAACAGAGGATATTGACATCTGAAAACGCTTTGCTATCTTCTTATAGCCTTCTCCAGCTTTGTGAGCGTCAACTATTTTCAGTTTCAGTTTTCTAGACAACTGCTTAGAAGAACCCATGGTGCTGATTGTTGGGGCAAGATCAGATGAGTCTGGGCATTTAAAACCTTTGAGATTGACATCACCTGGTCTTCCCAGACGATGATTGAGAACAATCCATGACACTGGCATGTCTCAGCTTTGCAAAGGGGGCAGTGCATGCTATAAATTGTGCAGGGTGCCCAAACTTTTGCAGACGCCATTTTTTTGGTTTTCTGTTATTTTGAAAGTGTAAATGATGGAAAAAAAAATCTAACTTTTGTTGACATATTATAAGAATGTCTAATCTGTAATTTGATGCCTTTTGGAGATTTTTCCATCTTTCCTTGGCTTCTTTACGCACATTAATACAAATTTTTAGCTGGGGTGCCCAAACTTTCGATCCCCACTGTGTGTGTATATGTATATGTATGTGTGTGTGTGTGTATATATATATATATATATATATATATATATATATATATTTTTTTTTTTTTTTTTTTGGCCATTTGTTGTGGCCAATGGTGGTTTATTACTTTGAGCAATTTTTCTGGCCAATTGTTGCTTATTACTTTGGCCACAACAACTGGCCAACGCAAAAAGCAACAATTCTCCACAACAATTGGTGAAAAAAAAAAGTGAAAAACAATTGGCCACAGCAATTAAAAACAACTGGCCACAATAGGCAAAATACTATTTTTTTAAAAAGGCATCAAAGAGCAGTATACAAGACATGGCCACAAAAACTGGCCAAAGTAGAAAACAATAATTGACCAGAACAGAACAACATAGTATCTCTACTCATTCACGAAAAATGTCAAAAGTAAATAAAAACACACCCCTGAGCTAAATACATCATCAATCACGGTAAACGTTGACCACTGATCCACACAAAAAACCTCCGTCCACTGCTTACCACAACTACTCCTTTTGCTTGATACTCATCAAACGACAGTGCAGCTTTTTATGCTGCTAAGTAAAATAAGGGGTGGGGTCAGCCAATGACATCACTGCCACATCAAATTGGCTATGGTAGATGTATGTGTATAGTGGCAGCATGGTATTAAAGCTCACTATCATTCTACCACATATAAAAGTTAGCATAAAATGGTTAAACTTCTGAAAGCTGGGCAAAATATAAATTAACATGGAAAACAAAAATAGCTTGGCACTGGGTCCCATCCTGTCTTTTTTTTTTTTTTTCTCTCCCAACTCCCTGGCTGGATTCTAGAGTGGATTCAAATGTGCTGGGCTAATGGTAGGAGAATAGATGGGGTACTGGGGGGGGGGGGGGTTAGACATGGCATTCCCCATTGGAGCAAAGGGTGGCCTGAAAGTGTGAGATTCAGCAGCAGATATCAATGGACTCTTGTTTCTTCTTACCTGACTTTTTAGTTTCCTCCATCTTCTGTGGGTGCTAGCTCTTCTTCTTTCTCTTCTTTCCTTGGCTGGACTCTGGAGTAGATTCAAATATGGTGGGCTAATGGTAGGAGAATAGATGGGGTACTTGGGGGGTTAGTCATGTCAGTCCCCATTGGAGAAAGCTGTAGGGTGGTCTGAAAGAGGTGTGAGATACAGCAGCAAATATCACTGGACTCTTGTTTCTTCTTACCTATTTAGTTTCCTCCATCTCATGTCCATCTTCTGTGGGTGCTAGCTCATCTTTCTCTTCTCTCCTTGGCTGGACTCTAGAGTAGATTCAAATATGGTAGGTGAATAGATGGGGTACTGGGGGGATTCAGTCAAACCAGTCCCCATTGGCTGAAGCAGCGGAGCGGGACGCAGTTCAGCTGTAATCCTATGTCACTCCTAATACTAGGCAGGCCTGGGGATGGGCTGCTGGGATATTTGTTTTGAGTGATGTCACTTGAGGCTAATAGACTTCTAATTGGTGTCCTGAGCACCGCCACTGCTGGTAACAGAACTTGGGAAATTTTTTATCCAAAGACAACGTCCAGAAAGTGGGTTCTATCCCTGGTGGGTTCTATGTTTGGTCACTCAATTTTAAGTGAAACTTACTGGACATTTAGGTAGAGTAAAAAATTACCAAAAAATGCTATATAAGTAAAATAAAAAACATTTGGGCTAGAACTCCACTTAAAGCAATTTCATATTAAAACTGTCTAAATAGAAAATCAGGCGATACAGTATATGGAATGCCTATTAGATTCTGATATGTGTCCCACCTGGAGGCTAGGAGGTAAATATTTTAATAAATACATGTGATATCAGATATGTGTTCCTGAGAAAGATTTTAAGCTTTAATAAAAAATTCTGTGTGCTCAACTTGTTTGTCTCCTATTATATAAGCCAAACCCGTTCTCCATAGAGTAGACCTTTCACTGAAGACTTCCAGCTGTCTACATTCTCAGCATCAACTGAACCACCAGGTAAGTATATGCTGGAATATCTTTCTTATATCACTAAATCTATTATAATTGTTAAGGAAAGAATCCTCGGTATTCAGCTTTCAGGTCAATTTTAGATGTCTCCAGTTTTATTTTGATTCTAAATGATGGACTGGTTCCTTATATCATTTTTCTCATACTGGTTTATTTCGAATGTGAAAAATTCAAATTGATTCACAAAATTCAAAACAGAAAATATTAAAATTGGCCCACCTAGAATTACACCGGCTATCGTACGTATTTCACAATCTCAATTGTCAGCTTATTTAAAACATTATGATGCGGATCAGACTAAGTTTTTTTGTGTTCTGAAATACAGAAGTGGTGGCAGACCAAAACCGGATAAAAAAAAGTCCAACACAATTTTAATTGTTGGTAAATAGGTTGCATAAAAACAGATAACATGTTTCGGGGCAACAACACTCCGCCTTCATCAGGGTTCAACAAAGGATAAACCTTGGATGGACACCAATATTGGATGGACTGTTGCTGAGAACATTGTTACTCCAAAAGGAGAGTCTAATACAGGTTCCAATATAAATCTCTGAGGTCACTGTATTCTTTGAGTCCATCGAAGGTTTACTATGTCTAGAGCCCGGATGAATGGGGAGGTGGTGTTCTCCCCAACACATGTTAGATATTTTTTACATGACTTATTCACTAACAATTAAATTTTTCCTTAGACTTATTCATCTGTTGTTGGCCTAATGCTTCTTTCTGTATTTCTATGGTTTGAGCTACTGTTGGGTCTCTTTGGAAGCTGCCTTACCAGAGATATGCTGGAATATCTTTATTATATTATTAATCCAAATATAATTTATAAGGAAAGAATTCTTGGTATTCAGCCTTCAGGTCAATTTTAGATGACTCCTCTGTTTTATTTTTATTCTAAATGATGGACCGGTTCCTTATATAATTTTTTCTCATAATGCTTTATTTTGAATGTGAAAATTCAAATTGATTCAAAACAGAAAATTCTAAAATTGGCACACCTAGAATTATTTAAAAAAAACATATTTTTAAAAGTATATTTTTTTAAATATACTCTTCAGATTTTCTTTAATATATAAAAAAAGTAATTTTAACATTTTTCTATGCATTTTAAAAATGTAGATTTGTATTTTTAAAGACATTACAGTATATTTGAAATGTATTTTTAAAAAATAATTTTCATATATTTTGTAATAAAAATGCATTTCTATCTATATATATATATATATATATATATATTTTATTGAATATGGCCAAATTTGTAGCATATAAAATATATGTCAATATATTTGGGAAGGATATTTTTTAAAATATATTTCAAATATATTTTTCTTCCATGTAGGATAGTACAGTATAAAGCCAGCATTCAAGCTATATTACGCATAATAATCCATTTTCACGTAATCTCAATAGTCTCATTGTCCTTCTCTCCATACCTGGAACAAATTACAGATTCAGAATACTTTATTAATTCCAAAGGGAAATTATTTAATCTCACAGACCATTGTCTGGGGGTTCTTCTCATTCATACAGTACAAGAAAAACCCTCTAAAAACCATTAGTTCCAACAGTAAAGCCGATAACTGTAAATGTATTTTCAATCTAACATCCTTTAGTTCTGAGTGAGGAGTAGAGTGGTTAGCCAAGGTGAGGCAAAAGACACCCCCTTTTAAAAGTCCTTGAAACCATAGACAATGGAGATTGGAACTTCAGTTCTTGTGAACCAACTCCAATGGAATCTAAGGACCTGCTGTGCTCTTCCTCTTGTGGGATTGAGGAACAAGATAGATCAGGAATCAGCTGAGTTTCAATCCATGCATGGGCAGGCTGGTACCACTGAAGTCGATCTATCCATCAACTTCCGAACAATCAGCCTGTCGGGTTTTTTTTCGTTTGATCACTCTGTGGGAAGGATTCCCCCATCAACACTGAATGTGTTGATGGAGCAAGCAAGTAATTTTCTTTCCTTCAACCTGTGGTTGAAGGAAAGAAAATGGGTTAATGTATGACCTGCCTTAGACTCTTGCTTTGTTCATTTTGTGGGATGGAGGAACAAGATAGATGAAGACCCCTTAATCATGTTTTATCCATGCGGAACCAGATCCACTAGGGTGTGGAAAATGTCAAACAAATTCATGTCATTAAAAAACATTCAACCTGCCCGTAATAGGTGCCAAGTGTACAGGATCTTTTGTGATGGTTTAGAGCCAACAAACTTTGGACCTTTTATGGTATTCGAACAACCATTTTATGTGTGCTTAACATTAGGGGGCCTCGTGTTATTTTTGAGTCATATATACCATTTTGTCTTCTTTTTTCTTTCCATGAATCCAAATGATCCATAGAGCCCAAAGATGTTCACCTTGAAGAAATCCCTGTTACTCTTTTTCTTTCTTGGAACCATCACCTTATCTCTGCGAGGAAGAGTAAGTATGTAAAACTTTTTTTTAAATAAAAGTATTGACTTTTGAAGCTTAAATCTTGGCAAACAGCTAAACATATTGGTAAAATACATACTCTATATAAGTAATTTTTATGTCTGTTTATTCAGTCCTGGTATTTGCACAGCTCTGCCGAACAGCACAGGTCTCATCAATTGTCAATGATGTTGATAGTAATTGAGGGGATATCCCTTTTGGCTGGGACAGCAACAAAAAACCTAACAGAGTTTATAATCCTAGAAATACAGAAGGGTTGACAGACCAAAACCAGATAAAGTCCATCACAATTTTAATTGTTGGTAACTAGGTCGTATAAAAACAGACAACATGTTTCAGGGCAACACCACTCCCCCTTCATCAGGGATCAACAAAAGATAAACCTTGGATGGACACCAGTATTGGATGGATGAGAACATTGTTGCTCCATGATGCGCTTGCCAGAAGTGCATAGATTATACGCATTGATGAATCAGAGAGTAGTAAGGTATGCGTCTGGGACATCCGTCTCCAATTGGGCAGCTCCGCAGTAAGTGGGTGATGTCTTCTCCAGAGGTCTCCTTAGGGATCAGCGGGGTCAGCCACCTGATTACAGGAATTCCCCTCTCTGGATATTGAAGAACTTCCCAGGTTCTGCATACTTAAAGACTCCGTATAGGAGTCATAAAAAAATTTCTCATAGCGTAATATTGCCAGGAAATTTAATTTATTAATATAGCAAGTTTCACAATAAAAGGTAATAAAAAGGTACACTGACCAGTAATATGAATGGCCGCTGGACCAGTATGTAGCTCTGGTGGTTAAAAGTCACAGCGTGTTGACTCCTTAGGCCTTTTGTGCGACTGCATGTCTTCAGAGGAATGTATACGGAGCCTTTAAGTATGCAGAACCTGGGCAGTTCTTCAATATCCAGAGAGGGAGAATTCCTGTAATCAGGTGGCTGACCCTGCTGATCCCTAAGGAAACTTCTGGAGCAGACACCACCCACTTAATACGGAGCTGCCCAATTGGAGACGGATGTCCCAGACGCATACCTTACTACTCTAATTTATCAATGCGTATAATCTAGGCACTTCTGCCAAGCGCATCATTTTATCATTTGCATGGAGCACCACTTAATGAGGATACGCTTACTGGCACGAGTCACAATACCGATTGTATATTGAATTATATTGGGACTTTATTTTTCACTGATTTATTTAGTGCTGAACTTTATTATTATTTATTTTATACTGAAGGTTTTTATGTGGTTACCTGAGTGTATCAGCTGCTATCGGAGAGCGTTCACTATTGCTACTTTTTACTCTGTTACTATTTGCTGTTATCGCAATTTTATAGGGTCTCATTCCATCCCTTTTGTACTCCGCTGCTCTCCAGGTCAATATTTCAGTGCATTTGTTATGTCCTTCACTAACAGAATTGTACACCTTACTTTTTTGTATCAAGGAGCTTGTCTCTGACTCTGTCTTTGTTGTTGTGTTGCCTATAATAAAGTTCATTGTAAAAGAATAAGCTGAAGTTAGTAGCTGATTGGCTACCATGCACAACTTCACCAGATTCTGAGTGCTCCAGTTTTAGTAAATCTCCTCCACTGTGTCCACAAAATGCACATTTTTACTACCAGTGCAATACAGTTTTTTTTTTATATTATAATCAATGTTGTTTTATGTTATTATTATTATTACGTCCAAAAAAATACACATTTTTACTACCAGTGCAATACATTTTTTTTTACATTATAATCAATGTTGTTTTATGTAACTATAACTGTGTCTTCTTCCAGGAGAGGTGCCGATGAAGAGGAAGGGGACGTTGTAGATGAAGAAGTAAAAAGAGGTGTCTTGGACACACTCAAGAATTTTGGCATAAGTGCTCTCAAGGGTGCGGCCACGGGCTTGCTGAATTCAGTGTCTTGTAAAGTTTCTGGAACCTGTTAAGCCATGAAGTGGAAGCCATTTGATGTGGAATATCATTTAGCTAAATGCTAAATGTCTAATAAAAAAAACTAGCAATGCCATATATGCTGTGTCATGCTGTGTTTCCTTCTTCTTTGTCGCTCTTTTTACATAGTTAGTCTGGCTGAAAAAAGACAAAGGTCCATCCAGTTCAACCATAAGCTTTTATCTTCTATGATGAACCTTTTTTTTTTTTAGTTGGGGGTAAAATATTGTCCTTAGCCCACTTTCCAGGGAATGCAGGGGCGGACTGACCATTCTGGAACTCGGGCACTGCCTGAGGGCCTGAGGTCAGTAGGGGGCCCATGAGATTCCCCTGGTACCTTCCATAGGCTTTTTTGGGTGTGGTTTGAGTGTAGGCGAGGACACAGGGGCCCCATGATCCCCTAGCGCCCGGGGGCCCCATGAGTTGTCAGTGCGCCCCTGAGGGAATGTAATCGCTTAGCAGCCCCACTGATCTGATTGATCTTCCACTTTATCCAATTAAGATGGAAGCATACAGAGTATATCAGCCAACGCTTACTCCCGGGCCAGGCTTGCAACAGTGCAGTTCAGCCTAAAAATGTATTTTGTTGTATATTTGTTAATTACACAGGCAGGGGCGGACTGACCATTTGGAAACTCGGGCACTTCCCAAGGGCCCGGGGTCAGTAGGGGGCCCCATGAAATGCCCCTGGTACCTTTTTCATAGGCTTTTTTGAGTTTGGGCAAGGACACAGGGGCCCCATGATCCCCTATTGCCCGGGGGCCCCATGAGTTGTCAGTCCACCCACCGGTCTGAACTTTGGCTGTTTAGGGTTTGGACTTTGCCCCCCCCCCCCCACCCCCATTTGATGGTATTCCTACCATGGTATTTCAGCCTACCATGAACCATCAACAAAATAGAAAACCCCCAAATTCTCCTAATGTTGACATGGTTGAGGACACCATGCAGGTGTTTGTTATTTGCTGCTTGTACCTGTAGTAGGGCCCAGAAACAATAGAGCACATTTTGCTTTTCATATCCTACATAAACACATTGACACTAAATACAAAACCTTTCTTTCCACCCAATACACACTGATAGTAATAGTCCACTGCTCTGACTGTAAAGAACCCCCTATGCAATTTAGGATGAAATATGTTTTTGGCCATGTGTCTTCTTCAGAGACCTTAACCACTTCCCGTCCGCCCATGTATATAAATGGCTGGATGGTAGCAGTGCAGGGGAGGGCTGCTGTTCATAAATGGTCCCCTCCATTTTGGCCTGTGCACGCTCCCTGGGAGCGCTTGGCACCGCGATCCAGTGCCTGCTGTGTCCGGAGGAACAATGATCGCTGTACGAGACCTCTGTGTGAGGTCCTGATTCATGTGATCACTGATTGGCCAATCAATGATCACATGAATAGTAGTAAGCAAGATGTCACTTCTGACATCATTGCTTACTACTTGAAAAATCTGTGAATGATCACAGAGGTCACATGTGTAGCAGGAGAGATTAATCCTGTCTCATGGCTGTGATCTGCTGACTGGCCTCTTCTGTGTAACCTGACACTTGCCCTGAAACAGACAAAGCAGTGAGGGATTTCAGCCCCCCCCTTCTCCTCTCAGACTGTAAGAGAGTGAGAGAGCCAATTATAAAAAGCCATTAAAGGAGCCAATGACAAGGACTCTGTCAAACAGGAAGTGCAGGTGCAAATCATTGTGGACGATGGAGTCTTGAACAGAAACGGCCTTATAGGCTAATATGGAGATAGAATTAAAAAAGAACTACGAAAGCCATCATGCTTAGGGAGAGCAGAGGAAGGGATCCATCTGGGGGTTTCTCCTGAGGAGGGGGAGATTGCATGTGGCAGGAGAAAGAGATTGGACCTGGCAAAGAAGTGCTGATGGGCAGTGCACTGCATGCTTGGTGATCTGGATCAGACAAAGGAACATCCAAACTGAGAGAAGTGGTCTACAGTACAGTCCCTACACTGACAGTGTGAAGTGCTCATGGTGAGGTGACCAGAGGAGCCTGTCATTTCCAGGACGATCGTTTGGGCCTTAGTCACAGGATCTGGTGAGAGGGATTTCTCCCACTGTCAGATGACAGGAACATTGCACACATACTGCCACAGGATTACAATTATACTTTAAGTGTTTAAGGAGTTTAAGTGCACCAACGAAAGTGGCTAGCTGAAGATCCCAAGATTCATCCTGTTACAAAGAGACTGAAGTCACTGGTGCCATACGTGTACGTGCACGCGCATGCGTAGTCAGGCCTCTATATTGCATGGTGTGTGAGGGAATAGCTTTACCTTGGAAAGTAGCTATTAAGCATCATTTGGGTACAGTGTTTTCCTATTGGGCTTGTGGTGTCGGGGGTTAGAAGGGAGAAGTCTGACACAACAGAGAGTCATTCTTCTACTCTCCTCCTGCTTGGACATCATAGAGCCAAATTTATGTAAAGGTGTTTAGACCCACTTTGAGGTTGCCATTTAAGTGTTTGCCTCTGCTCTTGGGGTTATTCATGGTTGGAATCCCCTGAAAGCAGCCTGAGTGTAAAAGTGAGTTATATTGCTTTCGGTCACAGTATTTGCTGTTCTCTTGATTCTCCCAACATATACCTGTTGTTAATGTTTATTACTTCCCATAGAGGTCTACAGTAAAGCTGATCTCTGCGTTTTATTATAACATGTGTGCTTTTCATTAATCCTTGCACTTACACTATTGCCAGGTGTGCCAGTTGGGGCTGAGACAGTTCTTGGGGTTGAGAGGCAGAGTGGCGGAGTGAACAAACTTAAGCAGCCCCTACGGGGGTATCGCTACACATGGTACAGGGCTATTCACAACCTTGTACCATGTGACAAGCTGTGGCCAATCACAGCTCGCACAGTATTTCTCAATGGCTGCAAGAATGAGAAATGATTGCTTTTACAGCCTTTATGGGTGTAAAAAAAAAAAAAAAATTATTCATCACCCCCCACAAGTAGTACAGTGTCACTATAGTGACACTGTACTGCTAGGGTGACAGTATGTAAAAAAAAACCATAAATAATAATATAAAAAAAATAAAATAAAAATGTAAACATTTTTTTAAAAAATTATAATTTTTGGTTATAAACTAATTTGGGTTTTTTTTTTTACTAAAAAGATAACTGAATACATTTTGGCCAAGATTTATGAAGATAGATGAAAAAAAAAACTTTTTGAGATTTCATAGCAAAAAAAATTAAAATCCCAGTGGTGAATAAATACCACCAAAATAAAGTTTTATCTGTTGCAAAAAAATGCTAAAAAATTAATACGGGTACAATGCTGTATGACTGCGCAATTGTCATTCAAAGTGTGACAATGCTGAAAGCTGAAAGTTGGCCTGGGTAGAAAAGGGGGTAAAAGTGTCCAGACTTGAAGTGGTTAAATCAAATAATGTACTGTGTTGCCAATTGTAGTCACCATAATACAATTACTAGTAGTAAGTAGTACAAATACTAGTAATGGCGGCAAGCAGAGCGACTTATAGTGGGAGCGCAATATTGCGGCGGACAATCTGACACTAACTGACACTTTGTGGGAACCAATGACACTGATACAGCTGCTAGACCCTATGTATAATAAAGAAAGTAGGAGATTGCTGCACTCGCTGGTCAAGCGTACACTCACTTGAATTAAATAATGAAACCAAAAATTGTGACGTGCTAACTCCTCAAATGTGAAACATAAACCTTAAAAAGACACGCTATCAGTCCACAAAAAATTCAAATGTGAAGTTGTAACAGTCCAATCCAACCTATATATAAGTCCTAATGTTGTGCTGTCATCCAAAAAATTTCAAAAACGTGCTTGAATTGTAGCCCCACTCCCTGTTCATCTTGAAGTTTGACCTACAAATTATAATAGACCAAATGCAGGGCTATGTAGCCTCCAAATCTCTAATCCATGTGATATTCCTTCCGCATGTTATATCTTCATTGGACCTTTAGCTCCAAAACCGTGCATGAAAAAGCAAAAAACATATAGCGTAGTGCAATGCCATTTTTGAAAAAAAAAAAGATTTATTATTGTGACGGAGGGAAGGCAAAACAGAACACACAAGGCAGATGGCAAACACTTAAAGCTTTATTAAAACAGACAACAGTCACTTACTGGGGAGTAGTGCAGAGAGAGAGCCCAAAGATAACACAGGAGAACATTAATACAAAAGTAAGCCACTAATTAGGGATGTAGGACATCTGGGCACAAGACAGGATGGACACAATAATTGGATTTGTAGCTGGAAACATTAATTAATTAATAACTGGGCTGGCAGAGAAGTTGTGACATTTCGGATCATTAATCAGGAATTATTAATTGGTCGGGCCCCTATACCGTGACAATTATACGCTCTCATAGTTACATAGTTAGTCTGGCTGAAAAAAGACAAACGTCCATCCAGTTCAACCATAGGAAAAATTTTTTTAAAAAACACATTGAAAAAAAAAAATGAAATGTGCTCCAAGATGCAATAATTAAAAATTCACATTTCTCCACCATAGTGTTTCACCGAATAAGTGTACCATACACTCACCTTCTCCCTTGACCATGTGATCAGTAGCGCAACATGTTGGGCGGAGCCTAGTGACATCACTTCCAATGGTGAGGAACCATTTTGGTTGATGGCTATGTACTGTACATGCTTGCTATTTATTATCTTTGTAAGTTCAACTTTTACTTGAATAAAGCGGTTTATTTTTTATGGAGTTGCAGTATGATTTGTCTTTTTCATTCTGATCACACACCGCTCCACTTGAGAATCCTGGAGTCCGTTCCCTTACAGGGCCAGAGTCAAGGAAATAGCCACTAAGGGCAGCAGTGGACCAGTAGAAATCGATCATTATCCCTAAGTGTTTGTGACCAACTTTATAGGTCAAGGGAGGAGGTGAGTGTATGGTACACTTATTCGGTGATGGGAAACACTATAAACTGTCTAAATAGCAGATCAGGAGATATTTGGAATGTTTATTGAGTGCTGATAAACTATATTGCCAAAGGTATTGGCCCCGCCCTCCAAATCATGTGATTCAGGTGTTTCAATCCCCTCCATGGCCACAGGTGTATACAATCAAGCCCCTAGGCATGCAGACTGCTTCTACAAACATTTGTGAAAGAATGGGTCACTCTCAGGAGCTCAGTGACTCCAAGCGTGGTCCTGTGATAGGTTGTCACCTGTGCAATAAGTCCATCCGTGACATTTTCTGGCTACTAAATATTCCACGGTCAACTGTTTGTGGGATTATAAACAAAGTGGAAGCAACTGGGAACAACAACAATTCAGCCACCAAGTGGTAGGCCACGTCACATGACAGAGCGGGGTCAGCGCATGCTGAAGTGCACAGTGCTGCACAAGTCTCCAACTGTCTGCAGAGTCAATAGCTAAAGATCTCCAATCTTGGTGTGGCCTTCAGATTAGCACAACAACAGTGCGTAGAGAGCTTCATGGAATGGGTTTCCATGGCCGAGCAGCTGCATCCAAGCCTTACATCATCAAGTGCAATGGAAAGCGTCGGATGCAGTGGTGTAAAGCACGTCGCCACTGGACTCTAGAGCAGAGGAGACGTGTTCTCTGTGACCAATCACATTTTTCTCCGATGGACGTGTCTGGGTTTGGTGTTTGCCAGGAGAACGGTACTTGCCTGACCGTATTTTGCCAAGGGTAAAGTTTGGTGGAGGGGGGATTATGGTGGGGGTTTGTTTTTTAGGGGTTGGGCTTGGCCCCCTTGTTCCAGTGAAGGGAACTCTTAAGACATCAGCATACCAAGACATTTTGGACAATTTCATGCTCCCAACTTTGTAGGAAGAGTTTGGGGATGGCCCGTTCCTGTTCCAACATGACGACTGCGTACCAGTGCACAAAGCAGGTCCATAAACACATGGAGGAGCAAGTTTGGGGTGGAGGAACTTGACTGGCCTACACAGAGTCCTGACCTCAACCTCATAGAACACCTTTGGGATGAATTAGAGCGTAGATTGAGAGCCAGGCCTCCTCCCCCGACATCAGTGTCTGACCTCACAAATGCGCTTCTGGAATAATGGTCAAACCTTCCCATAAACTGCCTTACTCAAACTCTCCAACGACCTGCTAACCGCCAAAGCTAATGGCCACTATTCAGTGCTCCTACTCCTTGACCTCTCTGCGGCCTTCGACACAGTCGACCACCCCCTCCTCCTCAAAAAACTACACTCCCTCGGCCTCAGAGATTCTGCTCTCTCCTGGCTCTCATCCTACCTGTCACAACGCTCCTTCAGCGTTACCTATAATGCTACCACCTCCCCCTCACTCCCCCTCTCTGTCGGGGTCCCTCAAGGCTCTGTCCTCGGGCCCCTTCTCTTCTCCATCTATACCTCCTCCCTTGGCCAACTCATACACTCTCACGGCTTCAACTACCACCCTCTATGCCGACGACACACAAATCTATCTCTCAACCCCCCACCTCACCCCCTTGGTCTCAGCCCGAATCACACACCTACTGAGCGACATATCAGACTGGATGTCGCTCCACTTCCTTAAATTGAACCTCTCCAAAACCGAGTTTCTTGTCTTCCCTCCACCCCGGACACCACCCCCCATTGATTTCTCCGTCACATCCAACAACACCACCATCAAACCCCGCCCTGCAGGCCAGAGTACTGGGTGTCATTCTGGACTCCAACCTATCCTTCCAGCCCCAAGTCCAATCTTTAACAAACTCGTGCAGACTCCACCTCCGCAACATTGCCAAAATCTGCACGTTCCTAACCCCAGAAACCACTAAACAATCATCCACTCCCTCATCATATCACGACTCGACTACTGCAACTCTCTCATCACTGGCCTGCCTCGCCGCTGGCTATACCCGCTTCAGTCGATCCTGAATACGGCTGCCAGACTCATTCACCTTTCCAACCGCTCTGTCTCGCCACCCCCCCTCTGCCAATCCCTCCACTGGCTTCCGATTGCGCAACAGATCAAATTCAAAATCCTAACGCTGACGTACAAAGCTGTCCACCATACTGCCCCGTACTACATCTCTGACCTAATATCCAAGTACCGCCCAGCACGCACACTCCGCTCCTCACAAGACCTCCTTCTCTCTAGTTCCCTGGTTCCTCCCATGCCCGCCTCCAGGACTTCTCCAGGGTGTCACCCATCCTCTGGAACTCCCTGCCCCAACCCATCAGATTATCACCTACTCTCCTTTCCTTTAGGCGCACCCTGAAAACCCATCTCTTCAGGGAAGCCTACCCCACCCCCTGCTAACTTGCCGACCTCCTCCACTCTTCCTACCACTCCATCCCCCACAGCTATCTCCTCCTGTGCCGCCACCCCCTCTCTCCTAGATTGTAAGCTCGAAAGAGCAGGGCCCTTGATCCCCTCATGTTTTGCATTGTATTGGTATTGTTCTGTCACATGTTCTGTCCCCTTTGTAATGTACAGCGCTGAGCGAACTATTGGCGCTTTATAAATACTGTATAATAATAATAATAATAATAATAGACACCCTCCTAAACCTTGTGGACGGCCTTCCCAGAAGAGTTGAAGCTGTTATACAGTTGCAAGAAAAAGTATGTGAACCCTTTGGGATTACGTGGAGTTTTGCATGAATTGGACATAAAATGTGCTCTGAACGTCATCTAAGTCACAACAATAGAAGAACACAGTCTGCCATAATACTACACAAAACATTAGATGTTGCCATGGTTTAATTGCACATAACATGTAAACATTCACAGTGCAGGGAGGAAAAAGTATGTGAGGCCCCACTAGCTTAATGACTTCTCCCAGAGCTAATTGGAGCCAGGAGTGAGCCAACCTTGCCTCCAATCAGTGTGATGATATTGGATGTGTTGCTGACAGCTGTCCTGCCCTTAAAAAACACACACACCTGTTTTGGGTTTGCTGGTTTCAAGAAACACTGTCTAAAGTGAACCATGCCTCGCAGAAAAGAGCTCTCAGAAGACCTACGATCAAGAATTGTTGACTTGCATGAAGCTGGAAAGGGTTACAAAAGTATCTCTTGAGCCTTGATGTTCATGTGTCCACGGTAAGACAGACTGTCTACAAATGGAGAAAGTTTAGCACTGTTGCTACTCTCCCTAGGCGTGGTCGTCCTGTAAAAATGAAACTGCAAGAGCACAGCGCAGAATGCTGCATGAGGTAAAGAAGAATCCCAGAGTGTCAGCTAAAGACCTACAGAAATCTCTGGCACATGCTAACATTTTTGTTGACACATCTGCAATAAGGAAAACCTGAAACAAGAATGGAGTACATGGGAGGACACCACGGAGGAAGCCATTGCTGTCCAAAAAGAATATTGCAGCACATTTGAAGTTTGCAAAAGAGCACCTGGATGTTCCACAGCACTACTGGCAAAATATACTGTGGAAAGATGAAACCAAGATTGAGTTGTTTGGGAAGAACACACAAACACTATGTGTGGAGAAAAAAAGGCCCAGCACCACCAACATCCTAAACCTCATCCCCATGTGAAACTAGGGAGCATCATGGTTTGGGGCTGCTTTGCTGCCTCAGGGCCTGGACGGATTGTTGTCATTGATGGGAAAATGAATTCCAGAGTTTATCAAGACATTTTGCAGGAAAATGTTTTCTGTCCGCCAACTGAAGCTCCGCAGAGGATGGGTGATGCAACAGGTTCAACAAAACAATGGCTGCAACAGCACAGAATACGCCTTCTGGAGTGGCCCAGTCAGAGTCCTGACCTCAACCCGATTGAAATGCTGTGGCATGACCTTAAGAGAGCGATTCACACCAAGACATCCCAAGAATATTGCTACACTGAAACAGTTTTGTGAAGAGGAGTGGTACAAAATTACTCCAGATCGTTGCGCAGGTCTGATTTGCAACTACAGGAAACGTTTGGTTGAGGTTATTGCTGCCAAAGGAGGGTCAACCAGTTATTAAGTCCAAAGGTTCACATACTTTTTCCTCCCTGCACTGTGAATGTTTACATGTTATGTGCAATTAAACCATGGCAACATCTAATGTTTGTGTAGTATTATGTTCAGCAGACTGTGTTCTTCTATTGTTGTGGCTTAGATGACGTTCAGAGCACATTTTATGCCCAATTCATGCAAAACTCCACGTAATCCCAAGGGGTTCACATACTTTTTCTTGCAACTGTAGCTGCAAAGGGCGGGGCCAACTCAATATTGAACCCTATGGACCAAGACTGGGAGACCATTAAAGTTCATGTGCGTGGAAAGGCAGGCCGACCAATACTTTCAGCAATGTAATATATTTGTCCCCTTGAGGCTAGTAGGTAAATATTTTACTAAATACATGTGATATCAGATATGTGTTCCTGAGGAAGATGTGACTTTTATTGTAGACTTTAACGAAAACTTCTGTGTTTTCGACTGGTTTCTCTTTTAGTATATAATCCAACCCTGTTCTTCATAGGGTGGACCTCCAGTGAAGTCTTCCATCTGACTGCATTCTCAGCACCAACTGACCTCCCCAGTAAGTATACACTGGAATATCTTTATTATATTATTAATCCTATTATAATTATTTAAAAGGAAAGAATCCTCTGTCTTCAGATTTCAGGTAAACTTGAAATGACTCCTCTGTTTCATTTTGATTCTACATGATGGCAAAGTTCCTCATATTATTTTTCTCACAATGGTTTATATTGCACAATGAATGTGACAATTCAAATTGATTCAATTTGAAACCGCTAAACTTGGCTAGTCTAGAATTTAAACCAGCTATCGTATATATATTTCACAATCTTAATTGTAAGGCTATTAAAAACATTATGATGCAGATCAGGAAAAGTTTTATTTTTGCATGTTGAATGGGAGTTGTTTTGCTTTTAACACTTTTGATGACATTTTTTTTTAAACAAACTCTAATTCCTAAATATCTATCTAATTCCTAAATATCCTAGTAGGAAAGAGTACAGTAGAAAGCTAGCATTCCCCATATGGAAGAAAAATATTTTAAAAATATTCTTCCCAAACATATTGCCATACAGTATATTTGAAATGCTACAATTGTGGCCATATTAAAAAAAAATTCTATCTATCTATCTATATCTATCTATCTATCTATCTATCTATCTATCTATCTATCTCTATCTATCTATCTATCTATCAATATATAGATATATACTGCATGTTGAAATGAGTTTTTACTACAAAAAATCTGAAAAATATTTTTAAAAATAAATTTTAAATATATTGTATGTCTTTAAAAATATCTTCCATTTTGCTTGAGGTGATTGTAGCCGTATTAGTGCATTTGAGACAGAAACAATTGAGTACTGACGTGATACTTTTTTTATTTGCACTAACATACAATTGTGAGGACAAGCTTTCGGGGTATGTCCCTTTCTTCAAGGTCCAAGCAGTACTATTATTACAAAGTTTTGGCAGAATGTTAGAGATGTGGGGGATGAAAAAAAAAAAAAAAAAAAGCAGAAAGAAACACAAGCCTAGGGTTAGTCTAGAGATAAGACAGACCAAAGCAAAAGCTAGGCTTGAGTTTCTTTCTGCTTTTTTTTTTTTTCTCATCCCCCACATCTCTAACATTCTGCTAAAACTTTGTAATAATACTACTGCTTGGACCTTGAAGAAGGGGACATACCCCGAAAGCTTGTCCTCACAATTGTATGTTAGTGCAAATAAAAAAAGTATCGCATCAGTACTCAATTGTTTCTTTAAAAATACAAATCTACATCTTTGGAATGCATTTACAAATATATGTAAAAATATGTTAAAATTACTTTCTTATATGTTAAAAAAAAAATCTGAAGAATATATTTTTAAACAATATATTTTTAAAAATATTTTTCATATATTTTGAAATATATAAAAATCACATTTCAACATACAGTGTATATATATATATATATATATATATATATATATATATATATATATAATATATTATATATTTATTGAAATATATTGAATATGGCCAAAATTGTAGCATTTCAAATATATGTCAATGTATTTGGGAAGAATATTTTGAAATTATATTTCAAATATATTTTTCTTCCAAAAAAAATTCTGAAGAATATATTTAAAAAATGTATATTTTGAAATATATATATTTTTAAAATATATTCTTCAGTTTTTTTTAACATATAAAAAAGACATATTAACATTAGAGATGAGCGAATCGAACCAGGCGAAGTGGAATTCGTTTCGAAATTTCAGGAAAAATTTGATTCGCGGCGAATCCGAATATTAGCATAACTTCGGGTGCGCGAATCGGATTTTTCCCGATCAGCCGGCAAAAGTGTCCCTGCAGAGAGCTCCGCTATTTCTGACAGTTCTCTGACAGTTCCTTCACATGTACAGCGGTTGAAACATTGTATCTATTTGTTTCCATTTAGGATACAGATGTTTTTATTCGGAAATAGATACAATGTTTCAACCGCTGTAAATGTGAAGGAACTGTCAGAGAACTGTCAGAAATAGCGGAGCTCTCTGCAGATACACTTTTTGCTGTACTGGAATACTTCTTCTTTTCATTCTTCTTTTCATTCTTCTCATTCTCTTCTTCTTCATTTCTTCTTCTTCTCATTCTTCTTTTCTTCTTCTTCTTTTCTTTCTTCTTTTCATTCTTCTTCAATTCTTCTTTTCTTCTTCATGAAAAGAAGAATGAGAAGAAGAAAGAATGAAAAGAAGAATGAAAAGAAGAATGAGAAGAATGAAAAGAAGAATGAAGAAGAAGAAGAATGAAAAGAAGAATGAAAAGAAGAATGAAAAGAAGAATGAAAAGAAGAATGAGAAGAATGAAAAGAATGAAAAGAAGAAAGAAGAAGAAGAATGAAAAGAAGAAATGAAAAGAAGAATGAAAAGAAGAATGAAAGAATGAAAAGAAGAATGAAAAGAAGAATGAAAAGAAGAATGAAAAGAAGAATGAAAATGAAAAGAAGAATGAAAAGAAGAAGAAGAATGAAAAGAAGAATGAGAAGAAGAATGAAAAGAAGAATGAGAAGAAGAAAATGAGAAGAATGAAAAGAAGAATGAGAAGAATGAAAAGAAGAATGAAAAGAAGAAGAAGAAGAATGAAAAGAAGAAGAAGAATGAAAAGAAGAATGAAAAGAAGAAGAAGAAGAATCTTTTCATTCTTCTCATTCTTCTTTTCATTCTTCTTTTCATTCTTCTTCTTCTTTTTCATTCTTCTTCTTCTTTTTTTCATTCTTCTTTTCATTCTTCTTCTTCTTCTTTCTTTTTCTTCTTTTCATTCTTCTTTTCATTCTTCTTCTTCTTCATTCTTCTTTTCTTCTTTTCATTCTTCTTCTTCCTTCATTCTCTTCATTCTTCTTCTTCTTTTCTTCTTCTTCTTTTCATTCTTCATTCTTCTTCTTTTCATTCTTCTTTTCATTCTTCTTCTTCTTTTTTCTTTTCTTCTTCTTCTTCATTCTTCTTCTTCTTCTTTTCATTCTTCTTTTCATTTCTTCTTTTCTTCTTCTTCTTCTTTTCATTCTTCTCATTCTTCTTTTCATTCTTCTTTTCATTCTTCTTCTTTTCATTCTTCTTTTCATTCTTCTCATTCTTCTTTTCTTCTTCATGAAAAGAAGAATGAGAAGAAGAATGAAAAGAAGAATGAAAAGAAGAAGAAGAATGAAAAGAAGAATGAAAGAAGAATGAAGAATGAAAGAAGAATGAAAAGAAGAATGAAAGAATGAAAAGAATGAAAAGAAGAATGAAAAAGAATGAATGAAGAAGAATGAAAGAAGAATGAAGAAGAATGAAAAAAGAAGAATGAAGAAGAATGAAAAGAAGAATGAGAAGAATGAAAGAAGAATGAAAAGAAGAAAAGAAAGAAAGAATGAAAAGAAGAAGAGAAGAATGAAGAAGAAGAATGAAAAGAAGAAGAAGAAGAATCTTTTCATTCTTCTGAAAAGAAGAGAGAAGAATGAAAAGAAGAATGAAGAAGAAGAATGAAAAGAAAAATTTAGAAAGAAAAGAAGAATGAAAAAGAAAAGAATGAAAAGAAGAATAAAAAGAAGAAAATGAAAAGAAAAGAATGAAAAGAAGAAAAAGAAAAATGAAAAGAAGAATGAAAAGAAGAAAAAAAGAAGAAGAGAAGAAGAATGAAAAAAAGAATAAAAAGAAGAAGAAGAAGAATCTTTTCTTTCCCTTTCCCTTTTTAAATTTTCTTTTCTTCTTCTTTTCATTCTTTTTCTTCTTTTCATTCTCTTTTAATTCTTTTTCCCTTCTTTTCTTCTTCTTTCATTCTTCTCTTCTTTTTTCATTCTTCTTCTTCTTTTCTTTTCATTCTTTTCTTCTTTTTCATTCTTCTTTCATTCTTCTTTCATTTTCTTCTCATTTTCTTTTTTTTTTCTTCTTCTTCTTTTCATTTTCTTTTCATTTTCTCATTCTTTTTTTCTTCTTCATA
>CATNWA010001753.1:0-79174 GCA_951230385.1 Staurois parvus | reverse complement strand
CTTCTCTTCTCTGCTCCCTCTGTCTCCCTTCCTTGTCTGTTTGCACTTTTCTCTTTCTCCTCTCCTTCCTCTCCTCTTGCTCTTCTTCTGTGCTTCGCCTCCCTTTTCGCTACTCCCCCCACCCATCCCTTCCACCCGTGCCCCTCCTTTCCTGCTCCCTGCCTCCCTCTCTCTGCCTCCTTCTCCTTCTCTCTCTCTTTCCTGACCTTCTCTCCTGCTGCTCCCTGTCCTCTCTGACCTTTCTTTCCTGTCTCCTTTCTTCTCTTTTCCTGTCTACTCCTGTCTCTCTTCTTGCCTTTTCCCCTCTCCTCCTGCTTCTTTCTCCTTTTCGCTGGCTTTTCCTTCTTTCTGCTGCCCCCCCTCCTTTCCCTCCTGCCTCTCTCTGCCCTTTTCTCTCTCTCTCTGGTGCCTGCTCCTCCTTGCCTTCTGACTCCCTCTTTTCTCTCTCCCTCTTTCTTCCCCTTCGCTTTTCCTCTCCTCCCTTCCTTGCTCCTCCCTCTCTTCCTCTTTCTTCCCCTGTGCTTCTCCTCTGCTCTCCCTCTGCCTTTGCATCTCTCCCCCTTGTCCTCCTGCTTGCCTCTTCTTTGCTCTCTTTGCCCTTGCCTGTCTTGCCTCCCTCCTGCCTTTTCTGTCTCTGCTCCTTGCTGCCCCTTTGCTTCTGCCTCTTGACCCCCTGCCTCTGTTTTCTTCTGCTTGCCTCTCTCTCCCTCCTGCCTCTGCTTCCCTTCTTTCTCCTTCCTGCTCTTGACTGTCTGTCTGCTTGTCTGACTCCTCCTTCTGCTCTTCCTCTTCTGCCTTTCTGCGTCCCCCTTCCTGCTCTCTCTCTGCTCCCTCCCTCTTTGCTTGATTCCTCTGCCTCTTCCCTGTTCTGTCTCCTTGCCATTCTCTCCCTTCTCCCTGTGTTCTGCTTCTTTGACTCCTCTTCTGCCTTGCCTCTGCTCTCCTCTGACTTCCCTGCCTTGCCCCTCTGCCTGACTGCCTTCCTCTCCTTCCTGCTGCTTGCCCCCCCCTCTGCCTTGCTCTGCCTTCCTCTCCTTTGTCTCCTCTTCTCCTCTTTCTGTCTCTCCTTTCTTCCTGCCTTGCCCTGCCCCTTTCTGCTTTTTCCTCTCCTCTTTCTTCTTCTCTGCTTGCTCTTTTGTGCTTGCTCTTTGCTTTCTGCTCTCTGGCCTCTGCTCTTTTCTCTCCTGCTCCTTCTCTCTTCTGCTTCTCCTTTTTTCTGTCTCTGCTGCTCCTCTGCTCTGCTCTGCTCTGTTGGCCTTGCTGCTTTGCTTGTGTTCTTGCTTTTCTTCTCTGCCTTCTCTGACTCTCCTGCTCTGCTCTTGCCTGTTTCTCCCCTTCCTCCCTCCTCTGCCTCCTTGCCCTGTTGCCTGCCCTTTGCTCTGCCTTCCTGCTCCCCCTCCTCTTTGCTTCCCCCTTCCTTGCTCCTGCTGCCCTTGCCTCTCTCCTCCCTTTCTTCTTCCCCCTGCTTGCTTCTCTTCTCTTGCTCTGACTGGCTTTTGCTTTCCTTTCTTCTGCTGTCTTTTCTCTCCTCTTCTCCTCTTTCTTTTTTGCTGCTTTCTGCCCTGCTCTTGCTTGCTCCTGCTGCTTTTCCCTCCCTCTTTGCTCTCTTCTGCTCCTGCCTGCCTCTGCTTTTTGTGCCTGCCTTCCTTGTCTTGACTCTTGCTCTTCTCTGCTTCTCTCCCTTTTTTCTTTCTTTGTTCCTCTGTCTGTTGTCTCTGCCTGCTGTCCTTTCCTCTGCTTTCTCCTTTGCTCTTCTTGCTTTCCTGCTGTCCTCTCTTGCTCTCTCTCCTCCCTTCCTGCTCTCTGTCCTGCTCCCTGTCTCTGCTGCCCTTCTGCTGCTCCTCCCTGCCTCTTGCTCCTCTTTTTCTGACCTGCCCTCTTCTCCCTTGCCCTTCTGCCTGCCCCTGCTCCTCCTGCTCCCTCTTCCCTTTCCTTCTTTTGCTCTTCTGCTCTCTCTTGTCCCCTTTCTCCTCTTCTCCTGCCTGCTCTTCCTCTTGTCCTGATTCTCCTCTCCTGCTTCTCTGTCTGTCCTTGCCTTCTTCTCCTCTGCTCCTTGCTTCTGCTCTTTTTTTTTCCTTTCTCCTCCCTCTGCTCTCTCTGGTTCCCTTCCTGCTGTCCTGCTGTTGCTTGCTTGCCTGCTGCCTCCCTTTTCTCCCTCCTCCTTTCTGCTCTGCCTTGCTCCTGCTCTCTTCTGCTGCCCCTCCCTCTTTGCCCCTTCCCTCCTGCTGCTGTCTTTTGCCTGCTGCTCCTGCTGATCCTCTTCCTCTTGCTGCTCTCTCCTGCTCCTGCTCTTGCTCTCTGCCTGCTCTTGCCCTTTGCTCTTCTTGCTCCTGCCCTCTTGCTCTCCCCCTCTCTCTTTCCTCTGCTCTTCTGCTTGCCTTCTGCTGTCTGCCCCCCTTGCTTCCCTGTGCCTCCCTTTTGTCTCCTCCTTCTTTGTCTCTTCTGCCTTCTCCCCTTTCCCTCTCTCCTCTGTCTTTGTCTGCTGCCTCCTTGCTCTCTGTCCTGCTCTGCTGGCTGCTCTGCTCCCTGCCTGCTTCCTTTGCCCTCCTCTTGCTTTCTTGCTGCTTCTTTCTTTCCTGCTCTGCCTCTCCTCTCTCTTCTTGCTTCCCTCCCTTGCCTGCTCCCTCCTGCTCCCCTGCTTTGCCTCTGCCTGCCTCTCCTGTCCTCTCTTCCCTCCTCCTCTGCTGTTCTCTTTGCTGCTTCTCCTTGCCTGTCTCCCCTGCTGCCCCCCTGTCTTCTGTCTTTTCCTTTCCTTCTTGCCTCTGTGCCCTTTCCTTCCCCTCTCCTCTGCCTGCTTTGACTCCTCTTGCTTGCTCTTCCCCTCTCTTCCCTCTCTGCCTGTCCTCTCTGCTCCCCTCTCCCTGCTTGCTGCTTTTTGCTTGCTCTTTTCTCTTGCTGCTTCCTGCTGCTGCTCCCTGTTCCTCTCCTCCCCTGTGTCTCTGGCTGTCTTGTCTGCTTTTCTTCTCTCCTCTCCTCCCTGCTCTCTCTTGTCTCTCCCTCCTGTTCTCCTTTTTTTCTGCTGCTCCTTGCCTCTGCTTCTCTGCTCTTGTGCTCCTTTCCTCCCCTGCCTGCTGTTTCTTCCTGCTGTCTGCTGCTGGCTGCTGCTCTGCTGTCCTTCTCTGCTCTGACTCTTCCTTGCTTCTTCCCTTGCCTGTTCTCTGCTTGCTCCTTGCTCTGCTTCTCTGTCTCTTCTGCTCCTGCTCCTCTGCCTTCTCTCTGCTCCCTTGTTCTCCTGCTGTCTGCTCTCTCTCTTGCTGCTGCTGCTTGCCTCTGCCTCTGCCTGCTGCCCTCTTGCTCTGCTCTGCTTTTCTGCTTTTCCTCTTCCTTTCTTCTCTGCTCCTCCCCTTTTGCTTGTTTTCCTGCCTCCCTGTTCTCTCCTTTGTCTCTTCTCTGTTCTCTCTTTTTTCTGCTCTCTCTCTCTCTCCCTTCCTGCTCTGCCCTCTTGCTGCCTGTCTGCTCTTTTTCTTGTCCTGCTCTTCTGCTTTCTCTCTGTTGTCTGCTGCTTTCCCTCCCCTGCTTGTTCTCTTTCCTTCTGCCTCCCTGCTGCTCTCTGTCTGCTTCTCTCTCTTTTGCTCTCCTCTGTCTCCTGCTCTCTTCTCCCTTCCTGCCTCTCTTCCCTCTCTTCCTTTCCTGCCTCTGCTTGCTTTGTCTTCTTGCCCCCTCTCTCTTCTTCTGCCCTCTCTCTCTCCTGTGCCTTCCTCTGCTCTGCCTCCCTCTCCTCTCTTTTCCTGCTGCTGTTCCCCCTGTTTCTGTCCCTGCTCCCTGTCTGCTCTTCTGCCTTCTTCCCTTCTCCCTGCTCCCCTTTCTCTCCTCTGCCTGCTGCCCTCCCTCCCCTGCTCTGTGTGCCTCCCTTTCCTTGCTCCTTCTGCCTTCTCTCTGTCTCTTTGCTTTTTCTTCCCCTGCTGCTTCTGCTCTTCCTCCTCTTGTCTTGCCCTTCTCCTCTCTTCTCTCCTCTTTCTTCTCTTCTGCTCCTCCCCTGCTTGCTGGCCTGACTGCTCTTCCCTCTCTCCTCTCCTCTCTGCCCCTGCTCCTTGCTCCTCCTGTGCCTCTGCTGCTCTCTCCTGCCTCTGCTCTCCTTTTTTTCTCCCTGTCTGCCTCCCTTCTCTCCTGCTCTTCCTCTCTGCTGCCCTCTGCTCTGCTTTCTCCTTTGCTCTCCTTCTCTGGCCTCTCCCTCTCTCTGCTCTGCTCTTCTGCTGCCTTCTGCCTCTGCTCTGCTGCTCCTTTCTCCCTTCCCCTCTCTGCCCTCTTTGCCTGCTCCTGCTCTCTCTTCTCTGCTCCTCCCTGCCTTCTGCTTGCCCTCTTCTCTGGCTGTCCTCTGTCTTCTGCTCTCTTGCTGCTCCCCTCTTTCTCTTGCCCTCCTGTCTCCTCTCCTTGCTTCTCCTTCCTCCTTCTGCTTGCTGCTTCTGCCTGTCCTCTGCTTCTCTGTCTCTTCTCTTGCTTGCTCTGTGTGCCTGCCTTCTTCTTTTGCTCTCTGCTTGCTTCCCCTGCTCTCTCCTTTTGCCTCTGCTCTCCTGCTCTCTCTTTTCTCTGCCTGTCTCTTCTCCTGCCTTTGCCTCCTCCCTTTCTCTCTCCTCTTTCCCCCTCTCTCTGTCCTCCTGCTGCCTCTCTGTTTCCTCTTTTGTCCTTCTTTTCTCTTTCTCTTCTGTTCTGCTCTGTCTTTGCTTTTGCCTGTCCCTTTGTTCTGTCCTTCTCTGATCTTGCTGCTCTTCTGCTCCCTCTGCTGTTGTTCCTTCTCTCTGCTCTTTTTCTGCTGCTCTTGCTGCTGCTTTCTCTGCTCCTGCTTCTGCTGCCTTCTTTCCCTCTCTGCTCTCTCCTCTCCTGTCTGCCTTTCTTTCTTGCCTGCCTCTTCTGTCCTCTGCTTGCTCTGCCTTTGCCTCTGTTCCCTGCTTTCTTGCTTCTTTCCTTTTTTCCTGTCCTCTCTGCTTCCTTCTGTCTTCTCCTCTCTTCTCCCTCTTTCTTCTTTCTGCCTGCTGCCCTCTCCCTGCCCTGCTCTCTGCTTGCTGCCTTCTTTCCCTGCTTCTTCTTTTCTTCTCTTGCTTTGCCCTCTGCTGTTGCTCCTTGCTTCTGCTGCTCTGTCCCTGTTTCTGCTCTCCCCTGCTTGCCTCTTGTCCTCTCTGCTGCTCTCCCCTTCTGCCCCCTGCCTCTGCTGCTTTGCTTCTCTGTCCTGCTCCTGCCCCTCTTGCCTCTTTCCTTGCCTCTGCTCTTGTTTCCTCCTCTTCTGTTCTGCTGCCCCTGCCCTGTCCTTCTGCCTTCTTTCTCCTCCTGTCTTGCCCCTCTGCTCTGTTCTCCTGCCCCCTCTGCTTGCTTTTCTGCCTTCTTCTGTCTGCTCTCTTTGCTTCCTGCTCCTTTGCCTCTTGTTTTTTCCTTCTGCTTGCCTCCTGCTTCCCTCCTTCCTCCTTTGCTGTGTTCCTCTGTCCTTTTGCTTGCTCTCCCTGCTCTTCTCTTGCCTCCTTTCTCTCTGCCTCTCTTCCCTGCCTGCTCTGCTCTTTTCTTTTTCTCCCTCTCTCTCTGCCTCCTCTTCCCTGGTTCCCTCCTTGCTGCCCTTTTCCTCTGCTTTTCCTGCTCTCCTTGTCTTGCTTTCCTCTTCTCTCTCCTGTCTCTGCCTTTTGATTGTCTCTGCCCCCTGCCTGCCTCCTTTTCCTGCTGCTGTCTCTCTGTCTCCTTCCTGCTTCTCTGTCCTCTCTCTGCCCTCTTGCCTCTCTGCCTCTGCTGTGCTTGCCTCCCCTGCCTTGCCTGCTCTCTGCTCCTCTCTTGCTGTCCTTTTTCTCTTTGCTCTGCTCCCTGCTTTGCTGCCTTCCTGTCCCCTTTTTCTCTGTCTCCCCCCCCTGTGCTTTGCTTCTTTTGTCTGGTGCTTTTGCTTGCCCCCCTTCTGCTCTGCTCCCTTGCTGTGTCTTCTTCTGCTGCTGTCCCTGCCTCTTGTGCTTCCTCCTCTGCTTCTGCTTTCCTTGCTCTGCTCCCTGTTCCTGTCTTGCTCTCCTGTGCTGCCTTTTGACCCTCTTTGTCTGTCTGCTCTCTCTGCTCCTGCCCCTTCTGCTCTTGTGCCTGCTTCCTGCTGTTGCTGCTTTCCTCCTTTCTGCTCCCTGCTTTGCCTTGCTCTGTCTTTCTTCCTGCTCTCTGCTGTCCTCTTTGGTCTGCCTCTGCTTCTTTTTTCTCTCTGCTCTTGCTGCTTTGCCCTGCTTTTTGCTCCTTCTGCCTTTGCCTGTCTCTTCTGCTTGTCCTGCTTCTGTTCCTTCCTGCCTCTCTCTCCCTCTTCCTCTTTCTGCTCCCTCCTGCTTGCTTTGTCCTCTCCTTGCCTCTGCCTCCTTTTGCCTTTGTCTTGCTTTCTCCCTTCTCCTCTGCTTTTGCTCCTCTGTGATCCTTGCCTCCCTGCTCTCTTCTTCTTTTCCTCTCCTCTCTTCTCTCCTCTGTCCCTGCTTCTCTCTTTCCTCTTTCTCTCCTCTCTTGCTTCTTTGCCTTTCTTTCTGCTTTCCTCTGCCCTTTCCTCTGCTCTTCTGCCTCTGCTCTCTGCTCTGTCTTGTCTCTTCTGCCTGCTGCCTGTCTCTCTTCTGCTTCCTCTGCTCTTTGCCTCTGCTGCCTCTGTTCCCCTTGCTTGCCTGTCCTTGTCTTTTCCTGCTCTCTGACTGCCTGCTCCTTCCTTTCTGCTTGCCCTGCTCTCTCTTCCCCTGTTCCCTTTCTTCTCTTTTCCTTCTCCTTTCTCTCTCTTCTTGCCTCTGTCCTCTGCTGCTGCTCTGCCCTACCTCCCTCTGCTGCTGTGCCTCTTTGCCTTTTTCCTGTCTTTGCTTTTTTCTGCCTTTTGCTTCTGCTGCCTGTGCTGCTTCTCCTCTCTTCTCTTTCCCCTCCTGGGCCCTCCCTGTCTGCCTCTGTCCTGCTCTTTCTTCCCTCTTTGCTGTTCTGTCTCTCTCTTCCTGCCTCTGTCTCCTCTGCTTCCCCTCCCTCTTGCTGTTGCTTTTTTTGCCTTCTCTTTCCTCTGCTCCCTGCTCCCCCCTGCCCTCTTGCCTGCTCTTCTCCCTCCTGCTCTGTCCCCCTCCTCCTCTGTGCTCCTGCTTCTGCTGCTCTCTGTTTCTTGTCTTCTCTGTCCTTCTCTTTTCTGCTTTCTGTTCTCTCTGCTCTGCCTCCTGCTTCTGCTCTTTCTTCTGCCTGCTGCTCCTCTCTGCTGCCTGCTCTGCTCTGCTGTCTCTGCTCTGCTCTGCTTTTGCTCCTGCTTTCCCTCTCTTTTTTGCTCTCTCTTTTCTCCTGTGTCCCTGGTTTTTTCTCTTTCCTGCTCCCTCTCCTGCTCTGCTTTGCTCTTCTCTTCTTTTTCTGTGCTCCTGTCTCTCTTTTGCTTCTTTGCCTGCCTGCTCTTCTGCTCCTGCTCTCTCTTTTTTTTCCCCCTCTTTTTCTTCTGCTGCTCTTGCCCTCCCTGCTTTCTTGCCCCTTCCTTCTGCCTTTGCCTGTTCCCTGTTGCTCTCCTTGTCTTCTCTTCTGCTTCTTTTCCTTGTTCTTTCCTGTTTTCTGCTTTGCTTTTCCTGCTTCTGCTGTTTCTCTCCCCCTCTTCTTTCTTTCCCTTCTTCCTTGCTCTGCCTGCTCCTGTTGCCCTCTTTTGCCTCCTCCTCTCCTCTTCTGCCTGCCTTTCTGCTTCTGTCTGCTCCTCTTGCTTCCTGCCTCTTTCTCTGTGCTGTCTTGCCTTGCCTCCTTCCTGTTGTCTGCCTGTGTGCTCTCTCTTCTTTTCTGCCTTTCTGCCCCTTTCTCTTTCCCTCTTCCTCCTCTTTGTGACTCTGCTGCCTGTTCCTTTCTTGCTGCCCCTTTTGCCTTGCTGCTCTGCTGCTGTTTTCTCCTGTTGCCCCTGTCTTTTTTCTCTTGCTCTTTTTTTTCTTTTTCCTGCCCTTGTTGCTCTTTTGTGTTCTTTCTCTTTTTCTCTTTTGTCTGCCTGCCTGTCTTTTGCTTTTTCTCCCTTCTGCTGTCTGTCTGTCTTTGTCTTGCTGTCTGCCTTTCTGCTTCCTCTGCTCTGCCTGCTCTTTTCCTCTCTCCTTGCCTTGCTTCTGCTCTGCTTCCCTTTCTGCCTTGCTCTGTTTTCTTGCTCTCCCTGTCTCCTCTGCCCCTGCTTCCCTCCTCTGCTCTGCTCTTTCTTTCCTTCTGCTGCTCCTGCTCTCCCTGCTTTCCCCTGTCTCTGCCTGTCTTGTCTTCTCTGCTGCTCTGCTTGGGCCCTGCTGCTCTTTGTTCTGTTGCTCTCTGCTGTCCTGCTGCTTGTGCTCTCTGCTCCCTGGCCTGCTTTCTCTTTCTTCTGCTTTCCTCTGCTCTTTGTTCTCTGTCTTTCTTCTCTCCCCTGCTTTTTCTTCTCTCCTTTCTCTTCTTTCTTTCCTCTCCTTTTCTTGCTTTTTTTGCTGTTTTGTTCCCTCCTTTTCTCTTGCCTCTGCTCTTTTTGCTTTTTTTGTGCCCTTGCTTCTTCTCCTCCTGCTCCCCTGCTTCCCTTGCCTCCCTCTCTTTGCTCTCTGTTGCTTCCTCTCTTGCCTCCTTCTTCTCCCCTCTTGCTGCTTTTCTCTGCTTTCTCCCTTGCTCCTTCTGCTCTCTCTTTCTCTTGTGCTCTCTTGCCTTTTTCCTCTCCTTGCCTGCCTCCTCCCTGCCTTTGCTCTCCCCCTTTGCCTTCTGTGCTTGTCTCTCTGCTTGCTGCTCCTCTCTGCTGCTTTGTCCTCCCTCCCTGCTCTCTCTGCTGCTGCCTTGCCTCTGCCCTTTCTTGCTTTGCTCCTCCTTTTTCTCTTCCTGCTGCTCTTCTGTCTCCTGCTGCTTCCTCTGCCCTCTTTGCTGCCTGCCTCTCTCTGCTCTCTGCCCTGCTGCTCTGTTTCCTGCTTTGCCTTTCTTTCTCTCTGCTTTGCTGTCTCCCTGCCTGTCTGTGCTGCTTGTTCTCTCTGCTGCCCTGGTCTTTTGCTCCTGCTTGCTGCCTCCTCTGCTCCTCTTGCTCTGCTGCTCTTTTGCCCTGCTGCTCCCTCCCTTCTCTCTGCTTGCTCTGTGTCCTGCTCTCCTTGCTTTGCTCTGCCCCCTGTCCCTGTCCCTCTGCCCTCTGCTGTTTTGCTCCTGCCTGTCCCCTTCTCCTTTTCTGTTTCTCTCTTTTTTCTCTCTGCTGCTGGCCTCCCTGTGTCTCCTCCCCCCTTTTTCCTGCTGCCCTCCTCTGTGCCTGTCTGCTTGCCCTTGCCTGCTCTTCCTGCCTGTCCCTGCTCTGTTCTCTCTCCCTTGCTTCTCTCTGCTCTGCTTGCTCTGCCTTGTCTTCTCTGCCTCCTGCCTGCTTGCCCTCTTCCTGTCCTTCCTCCCCTTTCCTTTCTCTGTCTGCTGCTCCTCCTTGCCCTGCTTCCTTCCCTTTTGCTCTGTCTGCCTTCTGTTCTGCTGCTCTTGCTGATCTTCTGCTTGCCTTCCTGTTCTTTCCTCTTTTCTGTTCCCTGCCTGCCTGCTTTCTGCCCCCTGCTTCTCTCCTGCCCTGTCTCCTCTGTCCTGCTCCTTTGTCTGCCTCCTTGTTTCTGCTGTCTTGTGCTCTCTCTGTTTCCTGCCTGCCTTTCCTGTTCTTCTCCTGCCTTTTCTTTTTTCTGCTTCTCTCTGTCCTTCTTTTGCTGCTTTGCTTTGTTCTGCCTGCTGCTTGCTTTTGTCCTGCCCTCTGCTCTCTTGTCTCCCTTTGTGCTGCCTGCTTCCCTGCCCTCTGGGCTGTTCTTTTCTCTTTGTCTGCTTTCTGTGCTCTCTGCTCTGCTCTGCCTGCTTCTGCCCTGCCTTCCCTTTGTTCTGCTGCTCCTTCTCTTTGCTTTTCTCTTCTTTGCTCCTGCTCCCCTTTTTCTGTCCTCTGCTCCTGCCTTGTCTCCTCTGCCTCTGCTCTTGCTTTGTCTTTGCCTGCTGCTGCCCCTCTGCCTTCTTTGCCTTTCTTCTCCTTGCTCCTCTGCTTTTCCTTGCCCTGTTTCTTGTTCTGCTCTCTCTTGCTCCCCCTGGCTTGCTGTCTCCCCTCTGCTCTTTTGTGCCTCTGCCTGTTCTTTGTTCCTCTTTCTCCTTTCTCTCTTCCTTTTTCTTCCCTTTTCTCTGTTCTGCTGCTTTCCCTGCCTGCTGCTGCTGCCTGTTGCTCCCCTTCCTCTCTGCCCCTCTTCTCTGCTTGTCTCTTCTGCTTCCTGGCTCTTCTGGTGCTCTCTTTTCTTCTTTCTGCCCCTCCCTTGCCCTTCTGCCCTGTCTCTTCCTCTGCTTCTTTCTCTTTTCTTTCTTCCTTCTGCTCTCTTCTGCTCTGCTTCTGCTGTTCCTGCTTCTCTTCCCTTGCTCTCTGCCCTCCCTTTCCCTGTGCTGCCTCTGTCTGCTCCCTCTCTGCTCTTTCTCTGCTCTGCTCTTGCTCCTGCTTCTCCTTTTTTGCCCCCTTGTCTTTTCTGCTTTCTTTGCTTCTCTCTTGCTGCCCCTGCTCTGCTTTCCTCTGCTCTTTTCTCTGTTTCTTTTTGCTCTCTCTCTTCTTTCCTCTCTTCCTGCTTTTCCTGCTGCTCTCTGCTCTTCTTTTTTCCCTTTTCTGTGCTCCCTCTTCTGCTTGCTCCTCTCTTCCTCTCCCTGCTCTTCTGTTGTGCCTTTTTGTCTTGCTGCCTCTGCTGCTTTGCTTTGCCTGCTGCTTTGCCTTTCTCCCCTGCTGCTCTTGCTCCCTGCTGCTGTTCTTCCTCCTGTCTGCTCCTGCTGTCTCCTGCTTGCTCCCCTTTGCTCCTGCTCTGCCTGCTTGCTCTTTTCTTCCCCTGTTCTGCTTTCTTCTTCTCTCTTCTCCTCTGTGCCTGCTTTTCTCCTCTGTGCTGCTCTTTTCCTCTTGTCTTGCTCTTGCCCCTCTTCCTTCTCTGTGACTGCTTCTGCCTCTCTCTGTCTTCCTGCTGCCTGCTGCTCTTTTGCTTGCTTTGCTCTTCTCTCTGCCTGCTCTGTCTCCTGCTGTTCTCTCTGCTGCTCTTTTCCTGTCTCTCTGCCCTTTCTCCCTTTCCTGCTCTTCTTTTCTCTTCTGCTGTCCTGCTCCTCTGTCCCCTGTCTCCCTTTTCCTCCTCTCTCCTGCTTTTCTTGTCTGCTCTCCTCCTTGCCCTCCTGCCTTTGCTGCTTCTTGTGCTTCTCCTTCTGCTTCTGCCTTTTTGCTGCTCTGCTCTCTTCCCTGCTTTCCCTGCCTCTTTGCTGTCTCTCTCTTCTCTCTCTGCTCCTCTGCCTTCTGTTTTGCCTGCTTTGCCTCTCTGCTCTGCTTTTTGCTCTGTTCTGCTGCTTGCTCTTTCTTCTGCTGGCTTGCTTTGCTTTTTCCCCTCTTGCTGCTCTGCTGTTCTCTCTGCCTTGCTTTTCTCTCTCCTCTTGTCTCCTGCCTTGCCTCCCCTCTGTTCTGCTCCTGCCTCCTCCTCTGCCTGTCTCTTTCCCTGTTCTCCTCTCTTTTTGTCTGCTGCTCTGCTCTGTCTTGCCTCTGTCTCTGCCTGCCCTCTCTCTCTGTTCTTTTTTTCTGCTGCTTTGCTCTCCCTTTTCTCCTCTTGCCTTTTCTCTTGTTGCCTCCTTTTCTCCTTGCTCCTTCTTGCTTGCCCTGCTTGCTTGCCTGCCTGTGCTCTCTGTCTGCTCTGCTTTCTGCTGCTGCTCCTCTCTTTTCCTGTCCTGCTGCTGTTTCCTGCTGCTTTCTGCCTGCTCCTCTCTTGCTGCCTCCCTCTGCTGCTGTCTGCTCTCTCTCTCCTCTCTCTCTGCTCTCTCTGCTGCTGTCCTTGCTTCTTTTTTTCTTTGCTCTGCTTCTCTTCTCTTTGCCTCTCTGCCTCTTGCTTTGCTTTCTTGCCCTCTCTTGCTTGCTGCTGTTTGCTCTCCTTTTCTCTTTCTTCTCCTGCTCCCTGCTTTGCTTTCTGTGTCTCCTGCTCTGCTCTTCTCTCTTTTGATCTCCTGGGCTCTTGTCTCTTCCTCTCTCTCTGCCTTCTGCCCTGCCTCTCTGCTCTTCTGCCTGCTCCTCTGCTTGCTCTCTTGCTCTGCCTCTTTCTCTGCTCTGCTTCCCTGTTCTTTTTTTTCTCTTGCTCTGCTCTTTCTTTCTTTCTGTCTCCCTTCTTTCCTTCTTGCTCTTCCTGCTCTTTCTTGCTCCTTTTCTGCTTGCTGCTTCTGTCTGCTGCTTCTGCTGCTCTCTCTGCTGCTCCTCTTTTTTCCTGCTCTCTTCTGCTTTCTCTGTCTGCTGCTTTTGCCTTGCTTCCTGGCTTTCTCCTTTGCTTTTCTGCTTTTCTTCTCTCTCTTGTCTCTTTTCTGCCTCTCTCCCCTGCTTTGCTCTGCTTTCCTGTCTCTGTTTTCCTCTGCCCTCTCTTTTTTGCTTCTGTTGTCTCTCTCTGCTGTCTCTGCCTGTGCTTTCTCTCTGCCTGCTGCTCTCCTCTGTCCTCTCCTGCTTGCTTTGCTTCTTTCCTCTGCTGGCTGCTCTTCTTGCTGCCTGTCTCTCTGTCCCTCTCTTCCTCTTTTGCTCTTTCTTGCTCCCTGCTCTGCCTGCTTCTCCCTTCTCTGTTTTGCTCTGCTCTTTTTGCTTCTTTTTTCTCTTGCTCTTTCTGCTGTCTCTTTCTCTCTTGCTCCTTGCTCTTGTCTCTTTCTCTGCTTGCTTCCTGCCTGCTTTCTTCTTGTCTCTCTTTCTTCTGCTTTTTTCCTGATTCTTGTGCCTCTGCTTGTTCTTCTGCTCTCTCTTTTTCTCCTGCTTTTTTTCTGCTGCCTTCCCTTCCTTTTGTGCTTGCTGCCTCCTTTCTTCTTGCTCTGTGCCTTGCTTCTCTTTTTTTCTGCCTGCCTCTGCTCTTTCTTTCTTTCCTCTCTTGTCCTTTCTGTTCTTTTCCTTTTCTTGCTCCTTCTCTTGCTCTGTCCCCTCTTTTTCTGCCTTTTTCTGTCTTTTTTCTTCTTCTGCCTTTCTTCTTCCTTCTTTGCTCTCTGCTTTTTTGCTCTCTCCTCTTTCTGCTTTGCCTGCTTTGTCTCTTTCTCTCCTGTTTTGTCCTTGCTCTCTGCTTCTTTTTCTGTGTCTTCTGTTCTTCTCTTTCCCCCCTGCTCTCTCTCTTCTTCTCTTCTGCCCTCCTGCTGCTTGTGCTCTTCTTTTTTGCTTTGCTTCTCTCTTCTTTCTTTGCTTGCTCTCTTCCTTTTCTCTTCTCCTGCTCTGCCTCTCTTGCTGTTTTCTCTTTTTCTTGCTCTTTCTTGCTCTTTTTCTTCTGCTTTCTGTCCCTGTTGCTCTCTGTCTTCCTTCTTCTTTCTCTGCTTTCTCTTGTTTTTTGCTTGCTGTTCTTTTGCTCTGTTTGCCTGCTTCTTTCTTGCTTGCTGCTGCTGTGTTTGTCTGTTTGCTGCTTTCCTCTCTTTCTTGCCTGCTTCTTCTGCCTTTGTCTTGCTTTCTCTCTTTTCTGCTGCTTGTTTGCTTGCTCTTTTTGTTTGCTCTTTCTGTCTTCTTGTTGTCTGCCTTCTCTCTCTGCTCTTCCTGCTCTCTGCTTTGCCTCTCTGTTTTCTTTCCTTCTTTTGCTGCCTCTTTCCTCTCCTCTGCCCTGCCTTTCTTCTGCTCTGCTCTGCTGCTCTGTCTGTTCTTTTGCCCTGCGTTGCTCTCTTCCTCTTTCTCCTTTGCCTCTTCTCTCTGCTGCTGCTGCTTTTTGCTTTTCTGCTCCTGCTTCTGCCTTCTTTTCCTCTTGCTTGCTTTTTCTGCTCTTCTTCTCTCTTTCTTTGCTTTTCTCTGCCCTCTTTTTTTGCTTTCTTTTTTTGCTTCTTGCTTCTCCCTCTCTTGCTTTTCTTTTCTCTTTGCTTCTTTCTCTCTCTCTCTCTGTTGCTGTTTCTGCTGCTTCTCTTTGCTCTTTTGCTTCTCTTTTTCTGTCCTGTTCCCTGCTTCTCTGTCTCTGTTCTCCTGCTCTTTTCCTTCTTGCTTCTCTCTCTTTGCTGTTTCTTGCTCTCTTTTCTTTCTCTCTTCTCTGCTCTTCCTCTTTTTTTGCTTTTTTTCTCTCCCTTTCTTCTCTCCCTGCTTGCCTCTTGCCTTGCTTTCCTTTCCTCTTCCTTCTCTGCTGCCTTCTCTTGTTTTGTCTCTGCTTGCTTGCTTGCCTTTTTCTCTTCTCTGCTGCCTTGTTGCTCTCTGCCTCTGCCTCTTTTTTGTTCTCTCTCCTTTTTCTGCTTTCTCTTGTCCTCCTTGCTCTGCTCTCTCTTCCTCTTTGCTTCTTGCCTTCCTTTTCTGCTTCCTTCCTTTCTTTCTTCTTGCTTCTGCCTTTCCTCTTCTTCTGCTGCTTGTTGCTTTTTTTTTTTGCTGTCTGCCTTGTCCTCCTGTTCTCTTTCTGCTTTTTTTCTTTTTTTTTCTGCTTCTCTTTCTTTGTCTCTCTCTGCTTTCTTGCTGCTGCTGCTGCTTCTCCTCTTGCTTTCTTTGCTCTCTCTGCTTGCTTTCCTGCTTTCTTTGCTGCTCTGCTTTGCTCTCTCTCCCTGCTTTTTGCTTTTCTGCTTTTTCCTTCTGCCCTTCTCTCCCTTTGCTGTTCTCTGCCTGCTCTCTTCCTCTCTCTTTTTTCCTGCTGCTTTTTTCTGCTGCTTCTGCTTTCTTGTTCTTTTCTTTGCCTCTTTTGTCTGCTTTTTTTTGCTTTTTGTCTCTCTCTGCTCTTCCTTCTTTTTTTCTCTCTTTTTTGTTCTTTTTGCCCCCTTTCTTCTCTCTCTTGTGCTGTGCTTCTGTCCTTCTCTCTCTGCCTCTCTTCTCTTCTCTCTTCCTGCTCTTCTCCTCTGCTCTCTTCTGCTGCTTCTCTCTCTTGCTCCTGCTTTTTCTTTGCTTGCTCTCTCCTGTCTTTGCTCTGCTCTGCTTTTCTTCTCTTGTCTTCTGCTCTCTTTCTCTTTTCTTGCCTGCTTCTGTTTCTGCTGTTCTTTTCTGTCTTCCCTGTGCTGTCCCTCTTTGCTTCTTCCCTTGCTTTGTTTTCTCTGTCTTCTTTTTTGCTTTCTTCTGCTCTGCTCCTTCTTCTTGCCTTGCCCTGCCCTGCTTTTCCCTGTCTGCTGCTCTCTTTTGCCCTGCTTTGCTCCCTTTTGCTGTCCCTGTTCCTCCTTGCCTTCTCTGCTTCTTCTCTCTGCTTCTTCTGCTCCCTCTGCTGCTGCTGCTCTGCTTCTTTGCTCTGCCCTCTCTTCTTTCTCTTTCTCTTCTTTTCTTGCTGCCTCTCTCTTTCTTTGCTGCTTCCTTTCTCTTCTGCTGCTTTTTTTGCTTTGCTGCTGCTCTTGTCTCTCTCCTCCTTCTGTCTCCTTTTTGCTTTCTCTTTTGCCTTTCTCCTGCTTTTTGCCTTCTCTGCTCTTGCTCTTTCTTTTCCCTCTTTTGCTTTCCTCTTGCTGCCTTCTCTGCTTTCTTTTGCTTGCTCTTTTCTCCCCTGCTCCCTGTTTTTGATCCCCCTCTTTTGTTCTCTCTCTCTCTTTGCCCTTTTTTCTTCCTTTTGCCTCTGCTTTGCTCCTTGCTGTCTCTTGTTTCTTCTGCTCTGCTGCTCTCTCTTTTTTTCTTTCTTGCTTTCCTGTCTTCCCCCTGCCCTGCTTGTTTCTTTCTTGCCTCCTCCCCTTGTGTCTGTTGTTGCTCTTCTTGCTCTTTTCTTTGCTCTTTGCTGCTCTTGCCTGCCTGCTCTTCCTCTCTTTCTTTTCTCTCTCTTCTCTCTGCTCTCTGCTGTTTGTTGCTGCTTCTCTTTTCTTTCTCCTCTCCTGCTCTTCTCTGCTTTTTCTGTTTGTTTTTCTTGCTGCTGCCTCTCTCTCTCCTCTGCTTCTTTTCCTTTGCTGCTCTTGCTTTTTCCTCTCTTTTTTGCTCCTTCCTTTTTGCCTTCTCTTGTTTTTCTGCCCCTGCTCTGCTCTCTTCTTGTTTTTTTGTCCTCTCTTTCTCTGCTCTGCTCCTCTTGCCTTGCTCCCTTTGCTCTTGTCTTCTTTGTGTCTCTCTTTCTCTTTGCTCTTCCTTCTGCCTTTTGCCTTTTCCCTGCCTTTCTCTTGTCTCCTCTTTCTGCCCTCTTTCCTTTCTTCTTCTTTGCTCTCTGCTCTGCTCTTTCTTGCTTTGCTGCCCTGCTCTTCTGCTTTGCTGCTCCCTTCTCTTTTCCCTTGCTTTGCCTTGCTTTTTCCTGCTCCTCTTTTCCTGTTGTTTCTCTGCTCTTCTGCTCTTTTTTGCTTCTGCTCCTGCCTTTTGTTGCTGCTGCTCTTTTCTGCTCCTTGCCTTCTGCTTTCTTTCTTTCTCTGCCTCTGCTTTGCTCCCTGCCCTCTGCTTGCTCTCTTTTGCTCTGCTTTGCTGCTTGCTGCTCCTTGCTTCTTCTTTTGCTCTGCTCTTCTTGCTTTCTGTTGCTCTTCTTTCCCTCTCTGTGCTGGCTTCTTTTGCTCTCTGCTCTTTTTCTCTTCTTTGTTCTCTTGCTCTCTGCTCTTTGCCTTTCTTGCCTGCTCCTCCTCCTGCTGTCTCCCTGCTCTGCCTCCCCTCTTGCTTCTTTTTCTGTTTCTTCCTCCCTTGCTTTTCTCCCTTCCTGCTCTCCTTTCTTTCCTCTTTCTCTTTTCTTTTTCTCTTTCTTCTTCTTGCTCCTCTGCTCCTCCTCTTGCTGCTTTTTCTGCCCTTCTCTGCTTTTGCTTTTCTGCTGCTTCTCTTGTTCTCTTCTCCTCTTGTTGCTGTTCTCTTTTGCTTCCTTTGCTCCTTGCTTTTCTGCTTCTCTTTGCTGCCTTCTGCTCTGCTCTCTTTCTTTCTGCTCTCCTCTGCTCTCTTTTGCTCTTTCTCTTGCTGGCTTTCTGCTTTGTGCTCTTCTGCCTTCTCTTCTTTTCTTGCTTTGCTTCCTTTTCTCTCTTCTGCTTGCTGTCTGCTCCTTGCTTTCTCTTTGCTTCTCTCTCTCCCTCTTTCTTTGCTGCTTGCTCTTTCTCTGCTTCTCTTCCTCTTTCCTCTCTGCCCCTGTCTGCTCTTTCTGCTCTTCTCTCTCTCTGTCTCTTTTTTTGCTTGCTTCCCTCTTTTCTTTTTTCTTCTTGTTTTTCTTGCTCTGCCTTGTGTTTCTGCTTCTTTTTCTGCCTGCTTTTTTTGCTCTCCCTTCTTTCTTGCTTCTCTTTGCTTTTCTTGCCTCTTTTGCTTCCTGCTCTCTGCTCTTGCTGTTCTCCTGTCTCTTCCTTTTTTTGCCTTTCTCTTTTCTCTGCTTTGCTTCTGCTTGCTCCTGTCTCTTTTTCTTGCTTTTTTGCTTCTCTTCTTCTTTTTTTGCTTCTGCTTTCTGCTGTTTCTCTCTTTTCCTGCTTCCTTCTTCTCCCTTCTCCTCTTTCTCTGTTGTTTGCCTCTTGCTCTTCCTTTCTCTGCTTGCTTGCTGCTCTCTGTTTCTCTCTGCTTTCTGCTTCTCTTTGCTCTCTTCTTTGTTGCTCTCTGCTCTTCTTTCTCTGCTCTTGTCTCTCCCCCCTTTGCTTGTTCCTTCTGCTGTCTCTTTCTCCTGCCTCTTCTCTCTGCTTTTTCTTCTCTGACCTGCTCTGCTTGTCTTTGCCTGCTGCTCTGCCTGCTTTTGCTCTCCCCCTTCCTTGCTCTGCTTCTGCTCTGCTCCCTTTTGCTTGCTTTTCTTTTCTTTTCCTGTTTTTTGTGCTCTGTTGCTTTTGCTCTCTTCTTTGCTCTTTCTTTGCCTGCTGTCCTTCTCTTCCTGTTTTTCTTTTGCTGCTCTCTTCTCTGCCCTCTTTTTGCTCTTTTTTTTTTCTTGCTTTCTCCTTTCTTTCTCTCTTTGCCTCTCTTGCCTCTCTCTTCTCCTCTGCCCTCTCTGCTCTTTTTTCTTGCTCTTCTCTTCTGCTGTTTGCTGTCTTCTCTGCCTTCCTGCTTTTTCCCTCTTGCTTTTTCTTTGCCTGCCTGCTGTCTGCCTGCTGCTCTGCCTTTTCTGCTCTCTGCTTTTTTCTGCTCCTTCTGCTTTGCCTGCTTCTGCTCTTTGCTCTTCTTTCCTTTTCCCTGCCTGCTGCTTTGCTGCTTTTTGCTCTTCTGCTTGCTGTGCTCTTGCTGTCTGTCCTGCTCCCTGTCTCTCCCTCCTCTGCTCCCTTTTGTTTCTCTGCCTGCCTGCTGCTTTCTTCTCTTTCTTTCTCTCTGCTTTTTGCTTTTTGCTGCTCTTTGCCTGCTTCTGCTGCTCTGCCTCTCTGCTGCTCTCCTGTGTCTTTCTTCTTTTCTCTGCTTTTCTTGCTCTCTCTCTTCTTCTTTTCTTCCCCTTCTGCTTTTCTGTTGCTCTCTTGTTTTTCTCTGTTCCTGCTGCTGCTCCCTCTCTGCCCTTTTCTTCCCTCTGTTTCTTTTCTGTCTTTTCTTTCCTTTGTTTTCTGTTGCTGCTCTGCTCTCTTTTTTGCTCTTCTCTCTTTTGTTTTTCTTGCTTTTTTTGCTTCTCTCTTGCTTCTGCTGCTTGCTGCTCTCTCTCCTGCTCTCTCTCTTGCTTTGTCTTCTCTTCCTCTCCTTCTTCCTTTTTGCTCTTCTTCTTCTGCTGCTCTCTCCTCTTGCCTTCTTCTGCTGCTCTGCTCTCTTTTTTCTTCTCTTGCTCTCCTTCTTGCTCCCTGCTCTCTCTCTGCCTTCTCTCTTCTGTCTCTCTCTTGTTGCTCTTCTCTCTCTGATCTGTCTCTCTCTCTTTTCCTTTTGCTTTGCTTTTCCTCTGTCTCTCTTTCTTTTCTTGTCTCTTTCTTTTGCTTCTGCTTGCTGCTCTGCTCTCTTGCTCTCTGCTGTTTTGCTTTGCTTTCTGCTTTGCTTTCTGGCTCCTCTTTGCTTTTTTCTCTGCTCTCTGCTCTTGTTTCTCTTTCTCTGCTTCCCCTGTGTGCTTTGCTTTCCCTTTTTTGCTGCTCTTGCTCCTCTTTTTTCTTCCTCCTCTTGTTGCCTTTGCTCTCTGCTCTCTTGCCCTCTTGCCCTCTGCTTGTCTCTCTCCCTTCCTCTTGCCTCTTTTTTCTTCCCTTTCCTCTCTTTGTGCTTTGCTTTTCTTTCTTCTGTCTCTTTTTCCCTTTGTCTCTGCTGCTTCTTCTCTTTCTCTTTCCCCTTTGCTGCTTCTCTTTTCTCTTCTCTCTCTTTTCCTCTCTTTCTCTGCTCTTCTTCCTCTTCTCTTCTTTCCTCTTTGTGCCTGTCTCTGCTTCTTCTTTCTCTTTTCTTGCTTTTTCTTTTTTTTCTTGCCCCCTGCTGCCTCTGCCTGCTTCTGCCTCCTCTTCTTCTTCTCTGCTTTGCTCTGCCCTCCTCTTTGCTGTCTGTCTTGCTCCCTGCTCCTTCTGCTTCTTCTCTCCCTCTCTCTGCTTTCTTTTTTCTGCTTCTTCCTGCTTTTTTCCCTGCTGCTGCCTGTCTGCTCTTCTCTTGCTTTCTTTCTTCTTGTCTCCTTTTTGTCTCCTCTGCTCTCTGCCTCCTGCCTCTCTCCTCTGCTCTCTTCTGCCTTCTGTCTCTCCTCTTCTTCCTGTTTTCCCTTTTTTTTCTTCCTCTTTCTCTCCTGCTTTTCCTGCTCTCTCTCTTTTTCTTTCTTTCTCTCTTCTCTGCTGCTTTTTTCTGCTTTTCTTCTGCTTTCTCTCTCCTTTGTTCTCTCTCTGCTTCTTCTTTTCTCTTCTTCTCTGTCTCTTCTCTGTCTGTTTTCTTTCTCTTTCTGCTCTGCTTCTCTGTCTGTTTTTTTGCTCTTTCTCTTCCTTTTTTTCTTTGCTCTCTTGCTGTTGCTTCTGCCCTTCTTTCTGTTCTTCTCTCTTCCCGGTTTTTCTGTCTCTCTCTCTCTTTTTGCTGCTTTTCCTCTTGCTGTTGCCTGTCCTTTTGTCTCTGTTTCCTTCTCCCTTCTTCTCTCCTGCTTTGCTTTGCTCCTGCTTCTGCTTCTGTCTTCTTCTTGCCTCTCTGCTCTTCTCTGTCTTTCCTTCTGAGCTTTCTCTTCTGCTCCTTTGTTCTCTCTTCTGCTGTTTGCTGCTCCTGTCTTCTGCTTTGCTGTTGCTTTCTGCTTTTTTTGCTCTTTTTTTGCCTCCTTCTTCTGTCTTTCTTCTCTCTGCTGTTTGCTCCTTCTCTTTCTCTTTCTCCTGTCTTTTCTTTTTCCTCTCTGTTTCTCTCTTTCTCCTTTTGCTTTTTGCTGCTTTTGCTGCTGCTCTCTTTGTCTTCTTTGCTCTGCTTTTCCTTGCTGTTGCTTTTTTTTTTCTCTTCTGCTTTCTTGCTTTTTGACTCTGCTCTCTGGCTTCTTTTTCTCTTTGTTTGCCTCTTCTCTTTTTGGTTTTTCTGCTCCCCTGCTTTTGCTCTTTTTCTCTTCTCTCTTGTGTCCTTGTCTCCTTTTTTCTCTTTGCTTTCTTCTTGCTTCTCTCTCTCTTCTTGCTTTGTTTTCTGCCTTCTCTTTCTCCCCTGTGCTCTGCTCTCTTTGTTTTCCCTGTCTTTCTTCTTCCTCTTTTCTCTTCTTTTCTCTTGCTCTCTTTGCTTCCTCCTTTTTTTTCTTTCTTTTTCTTGCCCCTCTCTTCTTCTCTGCTGCTTGTCTCTCTTCTGCTCTTTTTGCTTTCCCTTTTTTGCTTTTTTGTTCTTTCTCTTTTCCCTCTCTGTCTGCTGTCTCTTTTTTTTGCTTGCTTTCTCTTGCCTGTGCTCCTCTGCCTTTGTCTCTGTCTTTTGCTCTCTTTGTTTGCTGTGCTCTGTGTCTTCTCTTCTTTCTGCTTGTCTCTCTTTTGTTTCTTCTCTGTCTCTTTTTGTTCTTGCTGTCTTCTGTGCTTCTTTCTTTTCTCTTCTGCTTCCTCTGCCTCTTTTCTGTTGCTCTGCTTCTTGCTTGCTTTTCTTTTTCTCTTTTTTGCTTTTGCTTTTGCTTTGCTTGCTGGACCTCTTGCTTCTTTCTCCTCTCTCTCTGCTCTGTTTTCTCTGTTCCTCCCTCCTGCCTGCTCTCTCTCCTTTTTTTCTCCTTTTTCTCTTCTTGCTTTTTCTTGCTGCTTCTTGCCTTCTCTTTTCTTGTTTGTTCTCTCTTTTCTGTCCTCTGCTCTCTTTTCTCTGTCCTTTTTTTCTTCTTTCTTCTCTTTTTTCTCTTCTGTTCTTTCTTTCTCTCCTTGCTCTCTCTCTCTTTTTTCTTGCTCTTCTGCTGTTCTGCTCTTGCTTTTCTTTCTCTTTTCTGCTTTCCTGTTTCTTTCCTGCTGCTCTCTGTGCTGCCTCTCTGTCTCTTCTTTCTCTCTCCTCTTTCTCTCTCTTCTTCTCTTCTTCTTCTTTTGCTCTTTTTCTTTTCTTTCCTGTTTGCTTCTTTTTTCTTGCTTTTCTCTGTCTTTTTGCTGTTCTGCTTTGCTTGCTTTTCTTCTCTCTGCTTGCTGCCTTTTTTTTCCTCTCCTCCTTTGCTCTTGCCTCTTCTCTGCTTCCTTCTGCTCCCTTTTCTCTCCCCTTCTCTCTTTTTTTCTGCTCCTGTTTTTTCTTCTTTTGTTGCCTCTCTCTTCTTGTCTTCTTCTTTCTCTCTTTTGTTTCTCTTTGTTCTTTCTGTTTGCTTTTTCTTCTTCTGCTCCTTTTGTTTTTCTTTCTTCTGTCTGCTCTTTGCTTTCTGCTGCTCTTTCCCTTTTCTTTCCCTGTCTGTTCTGCTCTTGCTTGCTTCTTCTTGTTTTCTTTCTTCTCTTTGCTGCTGCTTTCTGTCCCTCTCTCTCTTCTTCCTCTTTCTTTTCTTTGCTTCTCTCTCTTTTTTTCTTCTCTTTCTTCTCCCTCTGCTGCTTCCTCTCTCTTCTTCTCTTTTGCTGTTCTCTCTCTCTCTTCTGTGCTGTCTTCTTTTCTTTCTCTTGCTCTCCTGCTTTTCCTTTTTCTTTTTCTCTTTCTGCTGTCTTCTGCTCTCTTTGCTTCTTTTGCTCTCTCTTTTCCTTCTCTCTTTTCTCTTCCTCCTCTGCTGCTTGCTGCTTCTTTGCTTTTTCTCTTTCTCCTTTCTTCTTTTTCTTCTTTGTTCTGACTTTCTCCCTCTTTCTCTTTTGCTGCTTTGTGCTTCTTTCTTCCCTTGAACTGCTCTTCTTTTCTCTGCTCTTTTTTCTTCTCTGACTTGTCTTTTCTGTTCTTTTTCTTGTTTCTTGCTTGCTGCTTTCTTTCTGTCTGCTTCTGCTCTTTCTTTTTTTGTCTTTTTCTTTGCCTTTTTCTCCTCTGGTGTGCTTTGCCTCCTTTCCTCTCTGCTTGTTTGCTTCTCCTCTCTCTCTTCTTTTTGCTCTGTTTTGCCTCTTTCTTCTCCTGTGTCTCTGACCTCTCTGTCTCCTCTTTTTTTGCTTTTGGTCTCCTTTTGTCTCTCTGTTCTCTTCCTTCTCCCTCTCTTTTCCTCCTCTCTTGTCTTTCTGCTTCTCTTTTCTGCTCTTTCTTGCTCCCTTTCTTTCCCTTTCTGGCTCTTTGTTTTCTTTCTCTGCTGCTTTTTTTGCTCTTCTCTTTGTTGCTGCTTCTCTCTGCTGTTTCTGCTCTTGTTTTTCCTTTTGTTTTTTCTTGCTTCTGTCTCTCTGTTCTTCTCCTCTCTTTTCCTCTTTCCTCTTTTTTCTTTTGCTTCTGCTTTGTCTTGCTGCTTTTGCTGCTTCTTGCTTTTTCTGCTGTTCTCTTTCTGCTTCTCTTCTTCTTTTCTTCTGTTTTCTTTTCTCTCTCTTTCTTCTTCTCTGCTTCTCTCTGCTTTCTCTCCTCCTTTCTCTTTCTCTCTTTTTCTGCTTTGCTTTTCTTTTGCTGCCTTTTCTGCTTTGCTTCCTTTCTTGCTTTTCTGTCTTTCCTCTTCCCTTTGCTTTTTTTTCTTCTGCCTTTCTCTCTCTCTTTCCTTCTGTTGCTTTTCTCCTCTGCTGTTCCTTGCTCTCTGCTTTTCTTCTTCTCTTCTCTTCTTTTTCTTTTTCTGCTCTCTCTTTTTGTTTCTCCTTTTCCTTCTTTGTTTTCTGCTCTCTGTCTCTCTTCTCTCTCTTCTTCTTTTCTTCTTCTTCCTGCTCTGCCTTCCTCTTTGTCCTTTTTTCTTTGCCTTCCTCTTCTCCCTGCTGTCTCTCTCTTCCCTTCTTCTCTTTGCTGCTCTCTCTCTTTTGCTCTTTCTCTTCCTGCTTTTTTTTGCTTGCTCTTGCTTCCCTGTCTGCTTTCTGCTTTGCTGCTCTGCTTTTGCTTTGCTGCTTGTTTTCCCTCTTCTTTGCTTTTTTCTGCTTTCTTTCTTTTTCTTTCCTGCTTCCTTGCTTTCTCTTCTCTTCTTTTGTTCTCTTTCTTTTTCCTTTGCTTTCTGCCTTTTTCTTTCTGCTTTTCCTCTTCTCTTCTTGCTCTGTTCTCTCTCTTTTCTTCTTGCTTCTGTCTCTCTCTTTCTTCTCTGCTGCCTTCCTCTTCTTTTTCTTTCTGTTCTTCTCTCTTTCTCCTCTTCTTCTCTCTTTCTCTGTTTTCTCTCTTCTTTTCTTCTGTCTGTCTTCTGCTCTTCTCTTGCTCCTCTTCTTCTTCTTTTTCTTCTTTCTGCTCTTCTTTCTTCTCTCTGTGCTCTCTGCTTCTCTTCTTTTTTTTGGCTCCTTTCCTCTTCTGCTTCTGTTTTGTCTTTCTTTTTTGCTGCTGCCCCCCTTTTTGCTTCTTTTCTTCTCTCTCCCTGCTCTCTGCTTTTTCTTTTTTTTTGCTTCTCTGTCCTCTTTCTTTGCTTTTCTTGCTTCTTTCTTTGCTGTTCTTGCTTTCTCTCCTGTTTCTTCTGCTTTTGCTTCTTCTTTTCTCTTCTCTTTTTTTTCTTCTCTCTTTCTCTTTTGCTTTTCTCTTGTGTCTTTCTCTCTTTTTTTTTTCCTTGCTTTCTTTTGTTTTGCTTCTTCTTTCTTGCTTTCTGCTCTTCTGCTTCTGCTCTTCTCTCTTGCTTCTCTTTGTCTCCTCTCTTTTCCTGCTTTCTCTCTCCTTTTGCTTTTTTTGCTCTTGCTTCTCTGTCTTTTCTCTTTTCTTTCTTTTGCTTCCTCCCTCTCTGCTCTTTCTTGTCTCTGCTTCCTCTCCTTTTTTTTTTCTTTGCTCTTTTGCCTTCTTTTTTCTTTTCTTTCTTTTTTCTCTCTGTTTCTCTCTTCCCTTGTTGCTCTTTTTTCTTTTTTGCTCTCTTTTCTGCTTCTTTTTTTCTCTTTCTTGCTTTTCTTCTGTTGCTTTTTTCTTCCTCCTTTCCTTCTGTGTTCTCCTCTTCTCTGCCCTGCTTGCCTGCTTCTCTGCTGTTTGTTGGCTCTTTTGTTTCTGCTTTTTTGTTGCTCTGCTTTGCTGCTTTCTTTTTTTTTTCTCCTTCTCCTCTGTGGCTTGCTCTCTGCCTCTGTTTTCTTTCTCTCTCTTTCTCTTGTTTTTCTCTTTCTCTCTTTTTCTCCTGCTCTTTCTCTCCTCTTGCTTGTCTGCTCCTTTTCTGTCCTTGCCTTTTTGCTTGCTCTTCTTTCTCTCTTCTGCTCTGCTGTCTTTCTTTTTTCTTGCTCTTCTGTTCCTTTGCCCTTCTTCTTTTCTTCTTCTCCTTTTCTTGTCCTTTTTTCCTTTGACCCTCTGCTTCTTTTTCTTCTTTCTTCTTGTGTTTTCCTGCTGTTCTGTCTTTTGCTTTCTCTTCTGCTGCTCTTTTGCTGCTCTGCCTGTCTGTTTCTGCTTGTCCCTCTCTTCTCTTTCTTTGCCTTCTGCTTTTGTTTTGTGTTTCTGCTCTTTTCCTTGTCTCCTTCTGCTTTGCTTTTCTTCTCTTCTTTTTCTGTTCTCTTTTTCCTGTTCTGCTCTTGCCTCTTTCTCTCTCTGTCTCTTCTTGCTCTTCTCTTGCTCTCTTTCCTCTCTCTCTTTGCTTTTTTCTTCTCCTTTTTGCTTCTTCTGCTTTCTTTTTTTTCTTTTGCTGCTCTTCCTCTTTCTTTTTCCTTTTCTTTTGCTCTTTCTCTTTCTCTTTTCTTTTTCTTCTGCTTTTCTCTGTCTCCTCTCTGTGCTCTTTTGTTTCCTTGCTTCTCTTTCTTCTCTGCTTCTCTCTTTCTCTTTTCTGTCTCTCTTCTCTTCTCTTTTGCTCTCTTCTCCTTTTCTCTGCTCTTGCTCTTTGTCTTTCTCTTCTTTTGATCTCTCTTCTCTCTCTTGCTTCTGTCTCTTTCTGCTTTTCTCTCTTCTTTTTGCCTCTGCTTTTTCTTTTGCTTGCTCTTTTCTCTCTCTGCTCTGCTTCTCTGTCCTTGTCCTCTGTCTTTCTTTTGCCCCTGCTTTTCTCTGCTTTCTTTTTTTTCTTTTGTCCTCTTCTTCCTTCTTCTTCTTTCCCTTTTCTCTGCTCTCTGTTCTCTGCTTCTTTTTCTTCTCTTTCTTCTTCTTTCTCTTTCTCTTCTTGCTCTCTTTCTCTCCTCTTCTCTCTTTTTTCTCCCTTGCCTGCTTCTCTCTCTCTCTTTGTCTCTTTGCTCTTGTCTGTCTTCCTGCTGCTTCCCTTCTTTTCTTTTTCTTCTCTCCCTTTTTCTTTTTTTTCTTCTCTGGCTTCCTCTTTTTGCTGTTTCTTCTCTTCTTCTTTCTTCTCTTTTTGCTCTTTTTTCTTCTTTTCTCTCTTCTTCTCTCTCTTTTTTCCTTCTGCTCTTTGCTTCTGCTGCTCTTCTCTTCTTGCTCCTCTTCTCTCCTTTTTTTTCTTTGTCTTTTCTTTTCTCCTCTCTGTCTCTTTTCTTGTTCTCTTTCTTCTCTTTTGTTTGCTTCTTGCTCCTCTTTGCTCCTCTCTTTCTTTTCTTTCTTGCTTTTCTGTCTCTGTTTGTTCTCTCTTCCCTGCCTTCTCTTTCTCTTCTTCTTCTTTGCTCTTTTTTCTCTTTTTTTTTTTCCTCTTCCCTCTCTCTCCCTTTTCTTGCTCTCTGCTTTGTCTTCTCTTTCTCCTCTTGTTCTTTGCTTCTGCTCCTCTCTCTCTTTCTCTTCCTCTCTTCTGCCTTGTTCTCTCTTGTCTCCTTCTCTCTTGTGCTCTTCTGCTCTTCTCTCTTCTCTTCTCTTTTTTCCTCTCTTGCTTCTTGTCTGCTCCTCTGTCTTCTTTGCTCTCTTTTTTGCTCTTCTTGGCTTCCTGAATTCTTTTTTGCTGTCTCTTTCTCTTTTTCCTCTCTTTTGACTTTTTTGTTTCCTCTTCTCTTTTCTTCTCTTCTCTTGTGCTCTCTTGCTTCTCCTCTTCTGCTCTCCTTCCTCTTCTTTTCTTTCTTTCTCCTTTGTCTTCTGCTTCTTTCTCTTTTCTTTCTTTTTGTTGTTCTGTCTTCTGCTTTTTTGCCTCTGCTGCCTCTTTTTCCTCTCTCTTCTTCTTTTCTCTTTGCTTTCCTTTCCTTTCTGTCTTTCTTCTTGTCTCCTTTCTGTCTTGCTTTTTCTGTTTTTTGTTCTCTCTGCCTCTCCTGTGTGCTTTCTTGACTCTTGCTCTGCTTTGCTGTCTCTTTCTCCCTTCTGCTCTTGTCTTTTCTTTCCCCTGCTTTTTTCCCTGTCTTTTTCTTCTCTGTTGTCCCTTCTTGTTTTTCTCTTCTCCTCTTCTGCTTTGCTCTTTTTCTGTCTCTCTGTTCTGCTCTGCTTTTCTTTGTTGTTCTTGTCTGCTTTTTGTTGCTTCTGCTCTCTCTCTCTGCTTTTGTCCTCTGTCCTCTTCTCTCTGTCCTTCTTTCTCCCTTCTTGCTTGCCTTTTTCTCTCCTTCCTGCTGCTGGTTTCCTTTTGCTTGCTTTTTTTTTTCTCCTCTCTGCTTTGCTCTTCTTCTCTTCTCTTGCTCTCTCTCTTGCTCTTTTCTTCTCCCTCTTTCCCTCCTCTTTCTCTTTTTTGCTCTGTTTTTCTTTTCTGTCTCTCTGCTGCTTGCTCTCTGCCTTTTGCTCTCCTTCTGTGTGCCTGGTTGCTTTCTCTCTCTCTCTTTTTCTTGCCTTTTGCTTCCTGCTTTCTCTTCTTTTTCTCTTCCTTTTTGACTTTGCTTTCCCTCTTTTCTTTGCTCCTGCTTTGCTCCTTGTTTTCTCTCTCTCTTTTCTTGTGCTTTTTTTCTCTCTCTTTTTCTCTGCTCTTCTCTTTCTTCTGCCTTTCTGTTCCTCTTTTTTTCTTTCTTTGCTTTTTTTCTGCTTCTGTTCTCTTTTTCTTTTCTGCTCCTGCTCCTTTTTGCTGCTCTCTTCTTTCTCTCTTTTTGTCTTCTTTTTTCTCTGCTTTCCTTTGCTCTCCCTTCTGCTCCTTTTTCTTTTTCTCCTCTGCTTTTTTTTTCCTTTTCTTTTTGCTTTTTCTGTCTTTGTCTTCTTTTGCTTTTTTTTTTTCTTTTCTTCTTCCTTCTCTGTCTTCTCTTGCTGTCTTTGCTTTTTCTGCTTGCTCTGTTCTTCTTTCTTCTCTTTTCCTCTCTTCTGCTTTTGTGCTCTTTTGCCCTGTCCTGTCTCCTGCTTCTCTTTCTCTTTTTTTTTTTTTGCTTTTTTTCCCTTCTCTTTTTTTTTTTTTTTTCTGCTTCTTTTGCTTTTTTCTGCCTCTTCTTTGTTTGCTCTCCTTTCTCTCTTTTCTCTCTCTTGTTCTCTTCTTTTTTTTTTTTTTCTTTTTTGCTTCTGTCTCTCCCTCTTTCTTTCTCTTCTTTTCTTTCTTTTCTTCTTTGCTGCTTTCTCCTTCTTCTCCTCTTTTCTTGCTCTGTTTGCTTTCTTTTTCTCTCTTCTCTTCTCTTTCTTTCTTTTTTGCCTCTTCTTTGCCTTTTCTCTCTCTTCTTTCCTGTTTTGCTTCTGTTCTCTTCTTTTCCTTTGTTTTGCTCCTTCTGTTCTGCTTTCCTCTCTTGTCTCTTCTCTCTCTCTTTTTCTTCTTCTCCTTGCTTTTGCTCCTGCTTTCTTCTTTCTCCTCTGTTCCTTGCTTTCTGCTCTTCTCTTGCTCTCCCTTCTCCTGTCTTCTTTGTCTGTCTCCTTTTTTTTTTTGGACTTGTCTCTTTTCTCTCTCTGCCTGTTTGCTCCTGCTCCTCTTTCTCTCTTTTTCTTTCTTCTTTTTTTTCTTGTCTCTTTTTTCTGTCCTCTTTGCTTCCTTTTCTCTTTTTCTTCCCTTTTTCTTTTGTTCTCTCCTTTTCTGTTTCCCCTTTCTTGCTCTTCTCTCCTGCTGTTTTCTTTTTTTTTGTCTTTTTTTGCTTCCCTTTCTCTTTGCTTTTTCTCTTGTCTTGCTCTTTTTGTTCTCTTTGTTCTCTCTGCTCTTTGTTCTTCTGTCTTTCTTCCTGCTCTTTCTTGCTCTTTTTTTTTTTTGCCTTTTTGTCTGTTTCCTCTTTTTCCCTTTTGTCTTTTTCTCTTTCTTTTTCTTTGTTTGTCTCTTTTCTTTTTCTTTTGCCTCTTGCTCTTTCTCTTCTTTCCTCTCTTTCTCCTTGCTTTCTTTCTGCTGTCTCTCTCTTCTCTGCTTCTCTCTCTCTCTCTCTCTCCTTTTGTTCCTTTCTTTCCCTTGCCTTCTTTCTTTTTCTTGCTGTCTCTGCTTTGTTCTTTCTCTTCTTTGTTCTTCTTTTTCTGCTCCTCTCTCTTCTTTCTTTGCTTTTTCCCTCTTTTCTGCTTCTCTTTTTCTCCTTTTTTTGTTCTTTTTTCTTCTCTCTCTCTTTTTTTTTTCCTCTTCTTTCTTTTTCCTCTGTCTGTTGTTTTCTCTTCTCTCCTGTTTTTTCCTTTCTCTTTTTTCTTCTCTTTTCTTTTTTCTTCTTTTCTCTTCCTCTCTCTTCTCTTTTTTTCTTTGCTTTTCTTTCTTCCTGTCTTCTCCTCTTGTTCTTTCTTTTTTTTGCTTTTTCTTTGCTCTTTTTTTGTCTTTTTTCTTTCTTTTTCTTGTGTCTCTTTTCCTTCTCTTTTTTTCTTTTTTTCTTTTCCTCTTGCTGCTCTCTCTTCTTGCTTTTCTTTTGCTCTTCTGTGCTTTTTTCTTTTTTTTTTTCTGACTTTTTTTCTGCTTCTTTTTTGCTTTTGCTCTGTGCTCTTGTTTGTTTTTCTTTTCCTCTTTTCCTTTTTTCTCCCTTTCTTGCTTTCTTCTTTTCCTCCTCTCTCTCCCTTCTTCTTTTTCTTCTTTTCCCTGCTCTTGTTTTCTTTTTTCTTCTGTTTTCTCTCTTTTTCTTTCCTTTTGCTTCTTTGCTCTTTTCCTTCCTTCTCTCTGCTTTCTTCCTCTCTTTTCTCTGTCCTTTTTTGCTCTGCTTCTTCCTTTTGTCTCTTCTTCTCTCTCTTGTCTCCTTCTTGCTTCTTCCTCTTCTTTGCTCTTTCTTCTCTTTGCTTCTTCTCTTGTTTGCTCTTCTTTTCTTTTTTTGCTTCTTTTTCTTCTGTCTCTTGCTCTCTTTTCTTCTTTTGTCTTGCTTCTCCTCTTGCTTCTTTCTTTTCTGCTTCTTTTTCTCTTTTTCTTGCTTCTCTCTGCCTTCCTGTCTTTTCTTTCTTTTTTTCTGCTTGTTCCTTCTCTCTGCTTTCTCTTTTCTTCCTTCTTTTCTCTTCTTTCTTCTGCTCTTTTTTGTTTTGCTCTTTCTCTTTCTCTCCTCCTTCCTTGCTGCCTGTTGCTTTCTTTTCTCTTTTTCTTCTCCTCTCTCTTCTCCTTGCTCTGCTTCTTCTCTCTTTCTTTTCCTTTTCTTCCCTTTTGCTTTCTTTTTTCTTGCCCTGCCCTTTTGTTTTTCTTCTTGCTGCTCTCTTTTTTCTTTCCTCTGTCTGTCTTGTTGCTCTCTTTCTCTTCTTTTTCTCTGTTCTTTGCTCTTTTGCTTTCTCTTTTTTTTCTTCTGCTCTTTTTTTTTCCTGTTTTTCTTCTTCTCTTTTTTTTTTTTTTTCTCTCTGCTCTTTTCTCTTTCTTTTCTTTTTTTGCCTTGCTTTCTTCTTCTGCTTGTTTCTTTTCTGTTTTTGCTTTTCTTTCTCTTTTCTTGTTCCCTTCTTTTTTCCTTGCTTGTTTTTTTCTTTTTTCTTTCTTCCCTCTTTGCTTTTGTTGCTTTTTTTTTTCTTTTTCTGCTTCTCTTTTTCTTCTTTTTGCCCTCTTCTTCTCTTCCTTGTCTTCTTCTCCTGTTTTTTCCTGCTTTTTTTTTTCTTTTCTTTTCTTTTCTTTCTGCTGCTTCTTTTTTTTTTTTTCTTCTTCTTTTTTTCTGCTTTCTCTTTTTCTCTCTTCTTCTGCTTGTTCTCTTTTTCTTCTCTGCTTTTTCTCTTCTTCTTCTTTGCTCTTCTCTTCTTTCCTTTCTTTTGCTGTCCTTCTCTTTTCTCCTCTTCTTCTTCTGCTTTTCTTTTCTCTTTCTCTGTGTTTCCTCTGCTTCTGCTCTTCTTTTGTCTTCTCTGTTTTCTTCCTTCTCTCTCTTTGCCTCTGTCTTGCTTCTGTGTCTTTTTTTTTGTTTTTTTCTCTTTTCTCTGCTTTTTGTCTTCTGCTTTTTTTTTTTCTTTGCTCTTCTTGCTTTCCTGTCTTCTTCTCTTTTGATCCTCTTCTCTTCCTCTTTTCTTTGACTTGCTTTCTCCTGTTTTTGCTCTGCTCCTCTTCTTGCTCCTTTGCTCTTTTTCTCTTTTTGCTCTTGTCTCTTTTCTTCTCTCTTCTTTTTTCTTTTTCTCTTCCTGTTTTTGCTCTTCTTTTTTTTGCTTGTTCTTCTTTCTTTCTTTTTTTCTTCCTGTTTTTTTCTTCTTTTTCCCTGCTTCTTTCTTGCTCTTGCTTTCTTCTCTTTTCTGTTTGCTCTTTGTGTCTTTTTCTTCTGCTCTTCTTTCTGTTCTCTCCTTCTCTTTCTCTCTCCTTTTTTCTTCTTCTTTTCTTGTCTCTCTTCTCTTCTTTCTCTCTCCTCTTTCTTTCTTCTGCTTTTCCTCTGGCTCTTTCTCTTGCTTCTCCTTCTTCTTCTCTGCCCTTGTTTTCTCTTCTTCTCTCTTTCTGTTGCTCTTTTTTTCTTTTTCTTGCTTTTTCTCTTGCTTGCTTGCCTCTCTGTCTTCTTTTCTTCTCTGCTTTCCTTTTTCTGCTTGCTCTGCTTCTCTTCTCTCTTTCTCTCTCTCTCTCTTTGCTTTTCTCTTTTCTCCTCTTGCTTCTTTGTTTTTTTCTTCTCCCTTCTGTCTGCTCTTCTTTTCTTTTCTTCTTTTTTTTTTTTTTTTTTTTTTTTCTTGCTTTCTTCTTCCTTCTTTTGCTTTCTGCCTCTTTTGCTCTTCTTGCTTCTCTTTTCTCCTCTCTTTTTCTCTTCTCTTTCTTGTTTTTTTCTTTTGCTCTTGTGTTCTGTGCTTTCTTTCCTGCTTTGCTCTCTTTTCCTTTTCTTCTTTTTTCTTTTTTTTCTTTTCTTTTGTCTCTCTCTTCTTGCTCTTCTCTGCTCTCTTTTTTGCTTTCTTTTCTTTTGCCTTTTTGTCTTTCTCTGTCCTTTTTTTCTTCCTCTTCTTTGTCCCTCTCTTGCTCTCTCTTCTCTGTCTTTTCTGTCTCTTCTTGCTTTGCTTCTTCTCTCTTCTTTTCTCTTGTTCTTCTTTTTCTGCTTCTGCTTCCTCTTTCCCCTCTTTGCTTTTTCCCTTCTGTTCTTGCTTTTCCTCTTTGCCTGCTTTTTGCTCTTTTTTTGCTTCTTCCTGCTGTCTTTGCTCTTCTCTCTTTTTTTTTTGCTTTTGCTGCCTCTCTTTTCTTCTTTGCTTTGTTTTCTTTTCTTTTCTTCTTGCTGCTGCTCTCTCTTTGTCTTCTTCTCCTTTTGCTCTCCCTTTCTTTTTTCTTCTTTTTGTTCTTCTGCCTCTTTTTGCCTTTTGCTTCTCTCTTTTTGCTTTTTTTTTTCTCTTTTTCTCTTTTTCTTTCCTTGTTGCTCTCTTTTCTTCTGTTCCTGCTCTTTTTTTTCTTGTTCTTGTTTTCTGTTCTTCTTTTTCTCTTCTTTCCCTCTCTTTCCTTCTTTTCTTTTCTTTGTCCTTCTTTGCTTCTTTCTTTTTTTTTCTTTTCTCTTCTTTTTTTTCTTTTTCTTCTTTCTTTTTTTTCTCTCTCTTCTCTTTTCTCTTTTTTTGTTTCTTTGCCCTCTTTGCTTCCTGCTCCTTCCTGCTCTCTTTTTCCTGTGCTTCTTTCTCTGTTCCCTCTTTTTTTGCTTTTCTGCTCTCTTCTTCTCTGCTTTTTCTTTGACCCCCCTTGCCTGCTTTTCCTTTGTTTCTCTTGCTTTTTCTTTTTGCTTTTTTTCTTCTTGCTTCTTCTCTCTTTTTTTCTTCTTTTTGCTTTTCTCTTTGCTCTTGTGTCTTTTGACTTTTCTGTTTTTTGCTTCTCTGCTTTGCTTCTTTCTTTCTGCTCTTCTCTCTTTGCTCTGCTCTCCCTTTTTTTGCTTTTTTTTGTTCTCCTTTTTTTTTGCTTGTCTGTTTCCTCTTGCTTTTCTTCTTTTTTTTCTTTCTCTTTTTTTCTTCTCCTTTTGTCTTGCTCTTCTCTTCTCTCTGTCTTTCCCTTTGCTTCTTTCTTTTTTCTCTCTTTCCTTGTCTCTCTTTTCTCTTTTTTGCTCTTCCTTTTCTTTTCCTCTTTTCCTTTCTCTTTCTTCCTGTTTGCTGTGCTTTTTCTTCTTTCTTTGCTCCTCTGCTGCTTTTCTCTTGCTTTCTGTCTCCTGCTGTTTTTTTTTTTCTTCTGCCTTTCTCTTCTGCTTTTCTGCTTCTTTTTGTTTTCTTCTTCTTCTTTCTCTCTCTCCCTTTCTTTCTTTTCTTTCTTCTCTCTGTTTTTCTTTTTCTCTTTTTTTGCTTCTTCCTCTTTTCTCTTGCTTTTGCTTTTCTTGCTTTTTCCTTTCTCTTTTTTTGTCTTTCTTTCTCTCTCTCCTGTCTCTTTGCTCTCTTTTGCTTTCTTTGCTTCCCTTTTTTCTCCTTGCTCTTCTTTTTTTTCTCTTTTTTCTCTTTCTTTTCTTTTTGTGCTGCTCTTTTCTTTTGCTCTTTCTTGCTCTTTCTTTCTTCTCTCTCTCTCTCCTTCTTTCTCTTTCTCCTTTCCTGTGCTTCTTCTTCTCTCTTCTTGCCTCTTTTCTCTGCTTCTCTTTCTTTTCTTTGCTCTCTTTCTTCTCTTTCTTTCTCTGCTTGTCTGCTTCTCCTCTGTCTCTCTTTTTGCCTTTTTTTCTCTTTTTTCCTCTTTCTTGCTCTCTCTCTTTTCTCTTCTCTCTCTGCTTTCTTTTTTCTTTGCTTTTTGCTCCCTCTTTGCTTCTTCTTTTCTTTGCTTTTTTTTCTCTCTGCCTCTCCTCTTGCTCTCTTTGTTCTTTTCTTCTCTCTTTGCCTGCTCTCTCTTGTTTTTCTTGCTTTTCCTCTCTGCTCTGCCTCTGTTTCTCTTGCTTTTCCTTTGCTCTCTGTTTCTTGCTGCTGTTTCTTTTCTTTTCTGCCTCCTCTTCTGCTTGTTTTTTTCTTGACTCTTTTTTGCTTGCTTTTGCTCTCTTTTCTTGTTTTTCTTTGCTTTTTCTTCTTTCTTCTTTCTGCTTTTTTTTCTCTCTCTTCTCTTTTTTTCTTTTCTTTTCTCTGTCCTTCTCTTGCTTTTTTTCTTCCTTTCTTTTCTTTTCTTGATTCTTCTCTTTTTTTTCTCCTTTTTTTTTGTTTTTTTTTTTTGCTCTTTTTCTTTCCTTTTTTCTTTTTGTCTTCTCTTTTGCTCTTTCTTCTCTTTTTTCTTGCTTCTTCTCTTTTCTCTCTCTTTTCCTTCTCCCCTTCTCCTCTTTCTTTCTTTCCTCTGCTTTTTTGTTCTTTCTTTTTCTTTTTTTGCTTTTTTTCTCTTGCTTTTTTTTTTGTTCTTTCTTGCTCCTTCTTTCTTCCCCTTTGCCTTTTTCTCTTTTTTTTTTTTTTTTTTGCTGCTTTGTTCTGTTTGCCCTCTTTCTTTTCTTCTTTGCTTTTCTGTTTTCTCTGTTTTCTTTTTTTTCTTGCTTTTTTTCTTCTTTTCTCTTTTCTGTTTTTTCTTTTCTTTCCTTCTCTCCTGCTTTCTCTCTTCCCTGTCTTTTTTTCTCTCTCTTTTCTCTTTTCTTTTTCTCTCCTCTTTTTTTTCTCTTTTTTCTTGCTTTTCTTTCTTTTTCTTCTGCTTTTTTTTTTTCTCTTTTCTCTTTTTTTTTTTTTTCTTCCTTTTTTTTTTTCTTGTCTCTTCTTTTGCTCTCTTTTTTGTGTTCTGCTCTCTCTCTCTTTGCTTCTCTCTTCCTGCCTCTCTGTCTCTCTTTTGTTCTTTGCTCTCTCTCTGTTCTTCTTGCCTTTTTTCTTTTTTCCCTTGCTTCTCTCCTCTCTCTCTTCCTCTGCTCCTGCTTTTTCTTTCTTTTTTGCTTTCTTTTTTGCTTTTCTTTTTCTTCTTGTTTTTGCTTTCTCTCTTGCTTTCTTTGCTTTTCTTCTTTCTTTTTTTTCTTCTGCTCTTCTTTTCTCCTTCCTTTTCCTCTTTGCTCCTTCTCTTCTTTTTCTTGCTTCTTTCTCTCTCTTTTTGCTTTTTCTCTGTCTTCTTCTCTCCTCTCCTCTTTCTTGCTCTCTCTCTTTTCTGTTTTTTCCTTCTTCTTTTTGTTGTTTCCTCTTTTTTCTCTCTTCCTCTCCTTCTCTTTCTGCTGCTCTCTCCTTGTTTTCTTCCTTTTTTTCTTTCTGCTTCTTTTTGCTCTTCCTTTCCTCTCTTTCTCTCTGCTTGTTCTTTTCTTGTCTGACTCTTTTCTCTGCTCCTCTTTTTGCTTTTTGATCTTTCCTCTTTCTTTTTTTCTTTGTCTCTCTTTTTGCTTGACTGCTGCTGTCTGCTTTTCTTTTCTCTTTCTTCTGTTCTCTTTTGACTTTTCTCTCTTCTTTTTGCTCTTTTTTCTCTTTGCTTCCTCTCTCTTTTTGTCTTTTCTTTTGCTCTTCTTTTTTTCTTCTTGTTCTTCTCTCCTCTCTTTCTTTTGCTGTTCTTTCTTTTCCTGCTCTCTCTTCTTTCTCCTTCTTTTTTCTGCCTTGTTTCCCTTTTTTTTCTCTTCTCTTTGCTCTTTTTTCTTTCTCTCTTTTCTTTCCTCTTTTCTTCTCCTGTCTTTCTTTTCTTTTGCTTGCTTCTTTCTCTTTTTTCTTCTTTCTCTCTTTTTCTTTCTTTTTCTTTCTTCCTTCTCTTTTTTCTTTTCTCTGCTTTTTTCTTTGTTTCTTGTCTCCTTTCTGCTCTTTCTCTGCTTTTCTTCTCTCTTCTTCTTGCTTTCTGCTCTTGCCTTTCTGCTCTCTCCTTGCTTTTTGCTGTTCCTTGTTTCTTTGCTCTCCTCTGCTTTCTTTTTTTTGCCTCTTTTCTTGTCTTCTTCTCTTGTCTCCTTTCTGCTTTTTTTTTTGACTTTTTTCCTCTCTCTCTGCTGTCTTTCTCCTCTCTGACTTTCTCCTTCTCTTTTTTCTTTCTCTGCCTGCTCTGCTTCTTTTTCTCTGTTGCTTTCTTCTTTCCTTCCTCTGTCTGCTCTCTTTTTTTTTTTTCTTTCTGCTGCTTTGCTTTTCCTCTTCTCTTCTCTCTCTCTCTCTTTTTTCTTTTCTCTTTCTTGCTTCTTCTTTCTTGCTTCTTCTTTCTCTTCTCCCTGATTCTTGCTCTCTTCTTCCTCTCTCTCTTGCCTTCTCTTTCTGCCTCTTCTTTCTGCTCTCTGCTCCTCTGCTCCCCTGCTTTTCCTCTTCTGTGTCTCTCTCTGCCTCTTGCTCTTCTGCTGTTCTTTCTCTCTCTCTCTCTCTCTCTGCTTCCCTTTTTCTTGCTTTTGTTTTCTTTTTTTTTTTCTTGCCTTCTCTGTCTGCTCTTCTTGCTTTTTCTGCTCTCTCCTTCTCTTCTCTTCTCTCTCTGCTTCTTCCCTTTCTTCTCTGACTTGTCCTGTCTGGTTTCTCTCCTTTTTCTCTCTTTTTCTCTTTTGCCTTTCTCTGCTTCCCTTCTCTCTGTCTCTTTTTGTTTTTTCTTCTTTTTTTTCTCTCTTTTCTGTCTCTTCTGCTTCTTTTCTTCCTTCTCTTCTCTTGTTTTTCTTTCTCTCTCTCTTTTCTTTTCTTTCTCTGTCCTCTCTTTGTCTTGCTGCTTTCTCTTTCCTTTTCTTCTCTGTGTCTTGTTTTTTTTCTGCTCCTCTTTTTTTTTTGTTTTCTTTTTTCTTCTTGCTTTTTTCTGCTGTCCTTCTTTCTTTTTTTCTCCTCTTGCTTTTTTTCCCTGCTTCTCTTTCTCTCTCTTTGCTTTCCCTTCTCTCTGCTCTTCCTTCTTTTTTCTCTTTTTTTTTTTTCTGCCTTCCTTTTTGCTTTTTTGCTTTTTTTCTTTGCTCTCTTTCCTTGCTCTTCTTTTTTCTTTCTGTGCCTCTGCTTTTCTCTTTTCTTTGCTTCTTTTCTCTTCCTTCTCTCTTTTCCCTGTTCTGATTTTCCCTCTGCTTCTTCTTTTGCTCTGCTCCTCTGTTCTCTTGTTCTTCTGCTTTGCTTTCTTTTCTCTCTTCTTTCTCTCTTCTTTGTCCTTTCCTCTGTCTCTTTCTTCTCTTTGTCTGTCTTTTCTGCTTCTCCCTCTCTTTCTTTCTGCTGCTTCTTTTCTCTCTCTCTTTTCTCTTTCTCTCTTTGCTCTCTTTTCTCTCTCTGTTTCCTCTTTTTGCTTTTTCTCTTTTCTCTTCTTTTTCTTGCTCTTCCTTTTTTCCCTTTCTCTCTCTTTTTTTCTCTTGTTTTCTCCTCTTCTGCTCTTGCCTGTTCTCTCTCTTTCTTTTTTTCTCTCCTGTCTGCTCTCTTCTTTTCTCTCTGTCTCCTGCTCTCTCTTCTCTCTCTTTGCTTTCTCCTGTCTTCTCTTCTTCTCTTGCTCTTTCTCTGTCTCTGTTCTCCTCTCTGCTTCTCTTTTCTTCTGTTTTGCTTCTTTTTCTGCTCTCTTTCTCTCTTTGCTCTCCTTTTCTTTTCTCTTCTTTTTGCTGCTCTCTCTTTTCTCTGTGTTTCTCTGTTTTTCTTTCTCTGCTCCTCTTCTGTCCCTCCTCTTCCTTTCTTGTTTCTTTTTCTGCCTTTTTTCTTCTTTTTTCTTTTTTCTTTCTTCTTTCTTCTCTCTCTTCTCTTTTCTTCTGCTTCTTTTTGCTTTTCTCCTGTCTTTTTTCTGCTTTTTTTTCCTTCTTTTCTTTTTTTTTGCTTTTCTCTCTCTTTGCTGTCTTTCTCTGCTCTCTTTCTGCTTTCTTCTTCTTCTTTCTCTTTGTCTTGCTTCTGCTTTTTTCTGCTTTTTTTTTTTTTTCTCTTTTTGCTTCTCTCCTCTTTGCTCTCCTTTTCTCTGTCTTGCTCTCTGCTCTTTCTGTCTTTCTTCTTCTGTCTTTTCCTTTTTTTTTTTTTTCTCTCTTTTTCTCTCCTCTTTTTTTTCCTTCTCTGCTTTTTTTTGCTTTTTTTGCTGCTGTTCTTGCTTCTTTTGCTGCTCTTCTTTTTCTCTGTTTCTTGTTTGTCTTTTTCCTCTTGCTTTTTCTTTGCTTTTCTTTTCTCTCTCTTGCTCTTGCTCTCTTCTCTCTCTCTCTGCTGCTTTTCTTTTCTGCTGTTTCTCTCTTTGCTCTTTTCTTTTGTTCTTTTCTCTCTGCTTTTCTTCTTGCTTGCTCTGCTCTCTTTTGTTGCTGCTTCTCTTTCTTCTCTTTCTCTCTGTTTTGCTTTTTCTCTCTCCTTCTTTCTCTTTCTCCTGTCTTTTCTCTTCCCTCTTTTTTCTCTCTTTTCTTCTTTTTCTCTTCTGCTTGCTTGTTTTTCTCTCTGTGCCTTTTGCTCTCTCTCTCTCTTTTGTTTTCTCTCTTCTTCTCTTTTTCTGCTCTGCTCTTGCTTTTCTTCTCTGTTTTTTTTTGCTTCTCTTTTGCTTTGCCTCTGTGCTGTTTTTTCTGTTCTTTGCTTTCTCTCCTCTCTTCTCTTTGTCCTTTTCTCTGTCTTTCTTCTGATCTCTTTTTTTCCTCTTTTTTTCTTTTTGCTCTTTTTCCTTGACCTTCTGATTTTCTTCCTGTGTTTTTTTCTTTTTTCTCTTTTGCTTTCTGCTTTTTTTCTCTCTCTCTTTTGGTCTTTCTCTCTCTTCTTCTCTCTCTTCTGTTCTCTCTCTGTGCTTCTCTGCTCTTCTTCTTTTTTCTTTTCTCTCCTTTTTTTGTTCTTTGCTTGTTCCTGCTCTTCTTTCTGTGTTTGCTTCTTTTCTTGCCTTTTCTGCTCTTTTCTTCTCTCTGCTCTCTTTTTCTCTCTTTTTTCTTTGCTGTCTGCTCTTCTTTCCTTCTCTTTTTTCTTTTCTTCTCTTTTTTTTTTTTGTCTTCTCTTCTCTTTTCTTTTCTTCTTTCTCTTCTTTTTTCTGCCCTTTGACTCTCTTCTCTTCTCTGCCTTTTTTGCTCTGCTTCTTTCTTTTTTCTGCTCTTCTTCTTTCTGCTCCCTCTCTTGCTTCTCTCTTTCTCTTCTTTTTTCTTTCTTCTTGCTGCTTTTTTTCTTTGCTTCTCTGCTGCCTTGCTTTCTTTCTTCTTTCTTTTCTCTCTGTCTGTGCTCTTCTTTCTGCTCTCTCTTTTCCTTTTTTCTGCTCTTTCTCTTTCTGTTGTGCTGCTTTCTCTCTCTCTCTTGTCTTTCTTTTCTTCCTTGTTTTCTTCTTGCTTTCTTCTGCTTTCTTCTTCTGCTTCTCCTCTTTTTCTTCTGCTGTCTCTTTTCTTCTCTTTTTCTGTCTCTTTCTTTTTCTTCTCTTTTTCTTCTCTTCTCTCTTTGCTTCTTTGCTTTTCTCTCCTTTTTCTCTGCTTTTTGCTTTTTTTTGCTTTTCTTTCTCTTTTCTTGTCTTGTTGTCTCTCTGCTGTTGTCTCTTGTCTTCTTTCTTCTCTTTTGCTTTTCTGTTTTTCTTTGCTTTTTTGCTCTTTGCCTCTCTCTCTCCTCTCTCTGCTCTCTTGCTTTGTTTCTGTTCTGCCTTCTGTTTCTGTGCTTTTGCTCTGTGTTCTTTTTGCTCCTGTTTTTTCTCTTCTTGTTCTTCTCTCTTTTGCTCTCTTCTCTGTTGCTCCTCCTCTCTGCTTTGCTTGCTTTTTTTTTTTTTTTTTTCTTCTCTCTTCTGTTTTTCTTTTTCTCTGCTCTGCTTCTCTGTTTTTTTCTTTTTTTTCCTCTTTTGCTGTTTGCTTTTTTCTTCTTGCTTTCTTTTTTCTCTTGTTTTTTGCCTTTGTCTCTCTCTTTTTGCTTTTTTCTCTCTCTTCTCTGCTCTCTTTTTTTTCTTCTCTTTTTCTGCTCTTGCTCTCCTTTTTTGCTTTTTGCTCTTCTTCCTCTCTCTTTTTTCTCTTTTTGCTTTTTCTCTCTCTGTCTTGCTCTCTTCTCTGCTTTTGTTCTCTCCTCTTTTTCTCCTTTGCTCTCTCTCTTTCTGCTTCTTGTCTTGCTTTCTTTGCTCTTCTTGTTTTTTTGCTTTTTTCTGCTTTCTTGTTTTGCTTCTTCTCTTGCTCTGCTTCTCTCTTGCTTCTGCTTGACTGCTTCTGTTTCTTTCTTTTTCTTCTTCTTCTCTCTTCCTCTTTTTTTTTCTTCTTTCTCTTCTTTCCTTGTTTTTGTTTTTGCTGCCTCTTTCTCTTTTTCTTTCTCTTGCTTCTTTTCTCTTGCTCTCTCTCTCTCTCTTTCTCTTCTCTCTTTTCTCTTTTCTCTCTCTCTTTTTCTCTCCTTCTGTGCTTCTTCTGTTTTCTGCTGCTCTCTTTTGCCTCTTTTCTTTCTCCTCTCTTTCTTTTTTTGGCTGCTCTTCTGCTGCTCTTTCTCTTCTGTTTTCTTCTGTCTCTCTCTTCTTCTCTTTCTCTTCTGCTGCTTTTGCTCTCTCTCTTTTCTTTCTCTGCTGCTCTCCTTTTTTCTTTTTTCTCCTGCTTTTGCTTTTTGTCTTCTTTTCTCTTTCTCTGCTTTTTTTTTCTTTTGCTCTGTTCCTTCTCTCTCTTGCTTGCTTCTTCTTCTGTTTTTTGTCTTCTCTTTTTTTTGCTTTTTTTTTTCTCTGCTGCCTGCTCTTTCTCTTCTCTTGCTCTTCTGTTGCTTTCTGCTGCTCTTCTGCTTCCTTGCTTCTTTCTGCTTGTCCTTTGTCTGCTCTCTTGTCTCTTTCTCTGTTTTTTTTTTTTTTCTCTCTTCTTTGTTTTTTTTTTTTTTTTCCTTTTCTCTTTCTCTTCTTTCTCCTCTTCTTCTGCTTTTTTGCTCTGTTTCTTCTGCTCTTTTTCTTCTCTTTTTTCTTCTCTCTGCTCTTTTCTTTTCTTCTCTTTGTTCTTCTTTCCCTTCTCTCTTCTTTTTTTGCTTCTTTCTTGCTCTTTTTTCTTGCTTTTTTTTTCTCTTTTTTGCCTTGCTTTGCTCTTCCTCTCTGCTTTCTCTCCTGCTTCTGTTCTTCTTTTTCTTCTTTTTTTTCTTTTTCTTTCTTTTGCTTTTCTTTTTCTTGTCTCTTGCTTTGCTTGCTTTTTTTGCTTTTGCTTTTCTTTTTCTTGTCTTCTCTCTGCTTTTTTTCTTTCTCTTCTCCTCTTCTCTTCTCTGTCTCTTGCTGCTTTGCTGCTCTGCTCTGCTCCTGCTGTTCTTGTTTTTTTTTTCTTCCTGGTGCTCTTGTTTGTTTTCTTCTTCTTTCTTTTTTTCTCTTTTTTTTTTTTCTGTTGCCTGCTCTTGCTGCTTGTCTGCTCTCTTGACTTTCTCTGTTCTTCTTCTTTTTTCTTTCTTTGCTCTCTTCTTTTCTTTCTCTCCTGCTTTTGTCTTTTTTTTTTTCTCTCTTTCCTTTTCTCTCTTCTTTCTGCTGCTTTTCTTTCTTTCTTTCTTGTTCTTTCCTTTGTTTCTTTTCTCTGTCTTCTCTGCTTTTTTTTTCTTGCTCTTCTGACTCTTGCTTTTTGCCCTCTGTCTCTTTTGCTCTCTCTTTTTTTTTGTCTCCTCTTGCTTTTGCTTTTCTGTCTCTTCTCTCTTTGCTTCTCTTTTCTTCTGCTCTTGTCCTTTTTCTCTTCTCTTCTTCTTTCTTTTCTCTTTCTCTCTCTTCTCTTTCCTTCTTTCTTCCCTTCTTGCTTTCTTTCTTTTTTCTTTCTCTTTTCTTCTTTTCTCTTCTTTTCTTTGTTTTCTGCTCCTCTTTGTGCTTCTGCCTCTGTCTTCTTTCTTTTTTTTTGCTTTTTTTTCTTTTGCTTTCTTTCTGCTTCTTTTTTTCTTTCTTTTGTTTTCTCTCTGTTTTTCTCTTCTTTTTCTCTCCTCTCTCTTTTTTTCTTTTTTCTTTTTTTGCCTGCTTCTTTCTTTTTTTTCTTTTTCTTTTTTTTTTGTTTTCCTCTTTTCTTTCTTTCTTCTTGTGCTGCTGCTTGTCTTGTCTCTTTCTTTTCTTTGCTTCTTGTTTTCTTTTTGTCTTCTTGCTTTCTTTTTTCTTTTGTCTCTCTTGCTGTCTTCTTTGCTTCTTCTTGTTTTCCTTTTCTTTCTTTTCCTCTTTGCTCTTTCTTTTTTTTTTCTTCTTCTCTGTTTTGCTTTTCTGTTTGCTTTTCTTGTTCTTTGTCTTGCTCTCTCCTCTTTTTTGCCCTTTTTTTTTCTCCTCTCTGCTCTTCCCTTCTTTCTCTTTTTTTTTCTTTCCTGTGTTTCTGTTCTTTCTCTTCCTTTTTTTTCTTTTGTTTTGTTCTTTTTCTCTTTTTTTTTCTCCTTTTCTTTTTCTTTTCTCTTTTTCTTCTCTTTCTTCTTTTTTTGCTCTTCTGCTTCTCTCTTTTTTTTTTTTTCTGTTTTTCTTTCTTGCTTCTTTCTCTTGCTCTCTCTTCTTGCTCTTCTTCCTTTCTTTGTCTCTGCTGCTCTTTTTCTCTGCTCTTCTGTTTGCTTTTTTTGCTTTTTGTCTGTTTCTCTGCTTTCTTTCTTTTTCTTTCTTCTCTGCTTTTTCTTTTTTCTCTCTTTTTTCTCTTCTTTTCTCTCTTGCTTTTCTGCTCTCTCCTTCTTTCTTTTTTTCTTCTGTCTCTGTTTCTCTCTGTTTGCTCTCTTTTTCTCTTTCTTTTTCTTTTTTCTTTCTTCTCTTTTTGTCTCTTCCCTTTTTTCTTTTTCTCTTTTTTTTTTTCTTCTCTTTTTTCTCTTGCTGTCTGCTCTCTCTCTTTGCCCTCTCTTCTCTGCTCTTTTTTCTTTTGGCTGCTCTTTTTTGTTCTTCTCTTTCTTTTCTCTCTCTGCTTCCTTTTTTTTTTTCCTTCTTTTTTCTCTCTTTTCTTCTCTCTTTCTCTCTTTTTCTCTTTTTTCTCTTCCTTTTTTTCTCTTTCTTTCTTGTTCCTTTTTCTTTTCTCTTTTTCTTTTTTTTTTTTGCTGTCTTTTCTCTTTGCTTCTCTTTTTTTTTTCTCTTTCTTCTCTGCCCTTCTGCTTTTTTTTTTTTTTCTCTTTTCTGTCTTGTCTTCTCTTCTTTTTCTTCTCTTCTTCTTTCTTCTTTTCTTCTTCTTTTCTTTTTTTTTCTCTTCTTCTTTTTGTCTCTTCTTTTTTCTCTTTCTTTTTTTTTCTTTTTTTCTTTCTTTTTTTTTTTTTTTTCTCTTTTTGTCTCTTCTCTTCTCTTTCTCTCTGTCTCTCTTTTTTTTTTGCCTTTTTGCTGCCTCTTTTTTTTTTTCTGTTTCTTTTTCTTCCTCTTCTCTCTCTCTTCTGTTTGCTCCCTTTTTGTCTGTGTTTCTTTTTCTCCTCTCTTTCTCTCTCTCTTCTGCTTTCTTCTTCTGTTGTTTCTTTTTCTTTCCTCTCTTTTTGCTCTTCTTGCTTTCTTTCTGTCTTTTTGCTCTTTTTTCTGCTTCTCTTGCTTTGCTTTTTTGTTTTCTTTTTCTTTTTTTCCTCCTGCTCTGCCTCTTCCCTTGCTCTCTTCTTTTTGCTTTTTTCTGCTCTCTCTCTGCTTTGCTCTTCTTTCTTTTTTGACTTCTTCTTTCTTTTCTGCTCTCTTTTCTCTCTGCTTTCTTTCTTTGCTTTTTTTTCTCTTTCTTCTCTTTTCTTTGTTTTCTTTCTTCTCTTTTTCTCTTTTTGCTGCTCTCCCTCTTTCTCTTGCTTTGCTTTTTTTGCTTTTTTCTTCCTGCTTTTTCTCTCTTTCTTTCTCTTCTTTTTTTCTTCTTGCTGCTTTTTTTTTGCTTCTTCTTCTCTTCTTTCTCTGTGCTTTCTTGCTCTGCTTTTTTGCCTCTTTTTGTTCTTTTCTTTCTTCTCTTTTTTTTTTTTGTCTTTCTTTTCTCTTTCCTCTTCTTCTTTTTCTTTTTCTTCTGCTGTTTTTCTCTCTCTCTCTTGTCTTTTGTCTCTCTCTTGCTTCTTTTTTTTTCTGTGTCTCTCTTTGCTCTTCCTTTGCTGTTTTCTCCTCTCTTTCTGCCTCTCTTCCTCTCTTTTTTGCTTTGCTCTTCTCTCTTTGCTTTTTTTTCTCTCTTTTTCTCTCTTTCTCTTTTGCTTTCTTCTTCTGCTCTCTCTGTCTTTCTTCTCCTGTCTTCTTCTGCTTTTTTCTCTTCTCTCTTTTTTCTGTCTCTCTGCTTTTTTGCTCTTTTTCTCTTCTCTCTTTTGCTGCTTTTTCTTCTTCTTCTTCTTTTTCTCTTTCTTCTCTCCTTTTTCTGCTTTTTGCTCTCTTCTCTTTTCTCTTTTTTTCTTTGTTTCTTCTGTCTTCTTCTTTTTCTTTCCTTCTTTTTCTCTTTCTTCTGCTCTTCTTTTCTCTTTTTCCTTGCTGTCTGTCTTTCTTGCTTTTTGTTTTTCTTTGCTCTTTCCTGCTTCCTCTTTTTTTTTCCTTGCCTTCTTCTCTTTTCTGTTTCTGTTCTGCTCTGCTCTTTCTCTTTCTTTTTCTCCTCTTCTTTTCCTGCTTTCTCTTCTTCTCTCTTCTTTGACTCTGTTTTTCTTTTGTCTTTTTTTTTCTTTCTTCTTTTTTCTTTTCTTTCTCTTTCTTTTCTTTTTTCTTCTCTTTTTTTTTCCTCTCTTTTTTCTTTTTCTTTTTTTGCTTTTCTTCTCTCTCTCTCTCTCTCTGCTTCTCTTTGTCTCTGCTTCTTTCTCTCTTCTTTCTCTTTTCTGTCTCTCTCTTTTGTCTCTTTTTTTCTCTGTTCTTTTTTTTTTCTTGCTCTTTTTTTTCTCTTTGCTCTCTTTTGCCCCTCCTTCTTTTCTCTCTTCTCTGCTTTTTCTTGGCTTTTTTCTTTTTTTGTTTCTTTGTCTTGTCTTTCTCTTCTTTTTTTTCTTCTCTTTTGCTCTTCTCTCTCTCTGTCTTCTTTTTTTTTCTGCTTTTTTTTTTTTTCTCTTTTTCTCTCTTCTTTCTTCCTCTTCTTTCTGCTTTTTTCTTCTGCTCTGCTTTTCCTCTCTTCTCTTTTCTTTCCTCTCTTCTTTTCTGCTCTGCTCTTTTCTTCTCTCTTTCTTTTTTTCTCTGTTCTTCTTTTTGCTCTCTTTCCTTTTCTTTCTTCTTTTCTCTTTCTCTCTGCTTCTCTTTTTTTCTCTGTTTCTTTCTTTTTTCTTTTCTTGTCTCTTTCTTTCTCTTTTGCTCTTTTCCTTTTCTCTTTGCCTTTTTTTTGCTTCTTTCTCTTCTCTTCTTTCTTTTTGTTCTGTTCTGCTGCTTTCTCTCTTCTTCTTTTTCTTTCTTCTTCTTTTCTTTTTTTTTTTTCTCTTTCTTCTTTCTTCTTCTTTGCTCCTTTCTTCTGCTTTCTCTGCTGCTTCTTTCCTCTGTGCCTTTCTCTCTCTCTTGTTTTTTCTTTTTTTTCTCTCTCTTCTTCTTTTCTGTCTCTGCTTTTTTTTTTCTTTTCTCTGTTTCCCTTGTTTCTGTCTTCTTTTTTTTTCTTTTTTTTCTGCTCTTCTTTTCTCTTTTTTCTTTTCTGTTCCTTCTTTTCTCTTTCTTCTCTCTTTCTGCTTTTTCTTTTTTTTTTGTCTTTTTTTCTTTTTCTTTTTTTTTTTTCTTCTTCTTCTTTTTTTTTCTTTGTTTTTGCTTCTCCTTTTTTCTCTCTGTTGTGCTCTTTTGCTCTGTTTTCCTTTCTTTCTTTTCTTCTGCTTCCTTTTTTCCTCTTCTTTCTTGCTTTTTCCTTCTCTCTTTTCTCTTTTTCTTTTTCTTTTGCTTTTTTCTCTGCTTCTTTTTTTTTCTCTTTCTCTTGTCTCTTTCCTCTCTTTTTTTTTCTTTTTCTCTCTGCCCTCTCTTTTCTGCTCTCTCTGCTTTCTTCTGCTTTTTTTTTTTTTCTCTTTCTCTTTTCCCCTTTCTCTTTGCTTCCCTCTTTTGTTTCTCTCTTTTGTCTCTCTCTCTTTTTTTTTTTCTTCCTCTTTTTTTGCTTTTCTCTGTCTCTTTTTCTCTTCTCTCTCTCTCTTCTTCTTTTTTTTTTTCTTTTCTCTTTTTGCTTCTCTTTCTCTTTTCTCTGTTTGCTGCTTTCTTCTCTCTTTTTTCTTTTCTTGTTTTTCTTTTGCTCTTTTTTCCCTTTCTCTTCCTCCTCTTTTTCTTTGCTTCTCTTTTCCTTTCTCTCCTCTTTTTTCTCTCTTCTTCTTCTGCTCTTTTTTCTGCTTTTTGTTTTCTCTTTTTTTTCTCTTTTCTTTTTCTGCTCTGTTTTTTTCTTTCTTTTTGCTCTTTCTTTTTCTTCTCTCTGTTTCTGTCTCTTTTCTCTCTCTGTTTCTTCTTTGCCTTCTGCTGCTTCTCTTCTCTTCTTTCTCTGCTTTTGTTCTCTTTTCTTCTCTTTTCTCTCTCCTCTTTTTGTTCTGCTTTTCTCTTGTTTTCTCTCTCTTTTTTTTTCTTTTTTTTTCTCTTCTTTTTCCTTTCTCTTCTGCTTGTCTGATTCTCTTTTTGCCTCTGCTCCTCTTTTTCTTTCTCTGTGTTTCTTTCCTTTTTCTTTTTCTTCTTTCTTTTCTTTTTCTCTTTTCTTTCTTCTCTCTTTTTCTTTCTCTTTCTTTCTTTCCTTGCTTTTTCTTTCTTTCTTTTGCTCTTTTGCCTTTTTTCTTCTTCTTCTTTTTTTTTTTTTTCTGTTTCCTGCTTTTTCTTGCTCTTTCTTTTTTTTCTCTTTCTTTTCTTCTCTTTTCTTTCTCTTTTGCTGCTCTTTTTCTTTCTCTTTTCTTCTTTCTCTTTCTTTTTTTTCTCTTCCTTTCTTTTCTTTTTTTTTCTGCCTTCTCTCCTCTTTCTTTTGCTCTTTCTCTCTCTTCCTCCTCTCTTTCTTCTCTTTCTGCTTTCTTTCTCTTCTCTTTTTTCCTCTTCCCTCCTTGCTCTTCTTTTTTGCTTTTTCTCTTCTTCTCTTCTCTTCTTCCCTTCTCCTTTCTCTCTCTCTTCTTCTCTCTCTCTCTGTCTTCCTCCTGTCTCTTCTTTTCTCTTTTTTTCTTTTTTTTTTTTCTCTCTCTTCTTGCTTTTCTCTTTCTTTCTCTCTTTTCCTGTTTTTTTCTTCTGCTTTTTTCCTTTGCTCTTTTCTTCTCTTCTTTTGCTTCTGTTCCTCTGCTTCCTCTCTTTTTCTCTTCTCTTTTTCTTCCTGCTTTTCTCTCTTCTGCTCCTCTCTTGCTTTCTCCTCTCTGTTTCTTCTCTTTTCTCCTTGTCCCTGCTCTTTTCTTTCTCTTTGCCTTTTTTCTTTCTCTGCTCTTTCTTCTCTTTCTGCTTGCTTTTTTCTTCTCTCTTCTCTTCTCTCTTTTTTCTTCTTCTCTTCTCTTCTTCTCTTTCTTCTTTTTGTCTTTTCTCTTCTGCTCCTCTCTTCTTTTGCTTCTCTTTTCTTTTGCTTCTCTGCTTCTGTTTCCTCCCTTGTTTTTTTTTTCTCTGCTTGTTCTCTTCTCTCTTTTTTTGCTCTTCTCTTCTCTTTGCTTTTCTCTTTCTCTTTTTGCTCTTCTTTTCTTCTCTTCTCCTTCCTTTTTTGCTTCTTCTTTCTTCTTCTTTTCTCTTTTTCTTTTCTGCTTCTCTTTTTCTCCTTCTTCTTCCCTTTCTTTTTTCTTCTCTTCTTTTTTTTTTCTTTTTTCCTGTCTCTGCTTTGTCCCTTGCTCTCTTTTTCTTCTTGCTTTTTTTTGCTTCTGCCTTCTTTTCTCTTCTCTTCTTTCTCTCTTTTTTCTTCTTCTTGCTCTTTTTCTTTCTCTTTCTCTTCTCTCTTGCTGTTTTGTTTTCTTCTCTTTTTTCTTCTGCTCTTTCCTCTTTGCTTTCTGTCTTCTTTTCCTTTCTCTCTCTCTGCTCTTTTTCCTTTTGCTTTCTTTTCTTCTGCTTTTTTGCTCTTTCTCCTTCCCTTTTTCTCTCTTGTCTGTTTGCCTCCCCTCTCTCTCTTCTGCCCCCTTTTTTTCTCTTTTCTTGCTCTCTTTTTTTGCTTGCTTTTCTTTTCTTTTCTTCTCTTCTCTCTCTTCTTTCTCTGTCCTCTTTTTCCTCTTCTGCTTCTCTTTGTTTCTTCTGCTCTTTTTTTTTCTTTCTTGCTTTTCCTCTTGCTCCTCTTGCTTTCTTTTCTTGCTTTCTCTTCTCTCCTCTTCTTCTCTCTCTCTCTTCTCTCTTCTTCTTCTCTCTCTCTCTGCTCTTCTGCTCTCTCTTCTTTTCTCTTGCTTTCTTTTCTCTCTTGCTCTTTCTTCCTCTGCCCTCTCTCTTCTCTCTTTTTCTCTTCTTTTTTTTCTGTTCTGCTTTCCTTTTGTCTTGCCTCTCTCCTTCTCCTGCTCTCTCTCTCTTGCTCTCTGCTTCTCTCTCTCTGCCTCTTTTCTTCTCTCTTTTGCTGTTTCTTCTTTCTTTTTTTTTTCTCTCTTCTGCTTTCTCTTCCTCTTTTCTTTTCTCTCTTTCCCTTCTCTCTCTCCTCTCTTTTTTTTTGTTGCTTCCCTTTCTTCTTCTTTTTCTTTCTCTGCTTTCTCCTTCCCTTCTCTGCTCTTTTCTTCTTGCTCTCTTCTCTCTTCTCTTCTTCTCTGCTTTTTCTTTTTTTCTTCCTCTCTTCTCTCTTCTCTCTCTCCTCTTCTCTCTTTCTTTCTCTCCTCTGCTTTCTTTTTCTCTCTCTTTTCTCTGCTTTTTTCTTCTCTTTTGCTCTTTTTTCTGTTTTCCTTTCTGCTTCTTCTCTTTCTTTTCTCTTCTTCCCTCTTTCTTTCTTTCTTTCTCTTTTGCTTCTCTTTCTCTCCTCTTTGCTCTCTCTTTTTTCTTTTTTCTCTTCTTCTCTCTTTCTGCTTTTCTTTTTTGCCTTTGTCTCTGTTTTCTTTTGCTCTTTTCTGCTCTTGCTTTCTTCTTCCTCTCTGCTGCTCCCTCTTCTTCCTTTCTCTCTCTTTCTTCTCTCTTTCTCCTGTCTCTTCTTCTTTCTTTTCTCTTTCTCTCTCTCCTTTCTTTTTCCTCTCTTTCTTTCTGCCTCTTTCCTCTTTTTTTTTTTCTCCTCTTCTTTCTCCCTTTGCCTGCTCTTTTTTTTGCTTTCCTTGCTCTTTCTTCTTTTCTCTCTCTCTCTCCTTCTCTCCTCTCTTCTCTTTCTCTTCTTTTTGCTCTTTCTTGCTTCTCTCTCTCTTTCTTTCTTCTCTTTCCTTTTCTTTTTCTCTTTCTTCTCTTCCTTCTTTTCTTCTCTGCTCTCTTGCTTTTTGCTTTTTCTCTGCTTCTCTTTTTCTCCTCTCCTTTTCTCTTTCCTTTTTCTTTTCTCTGCTCTTCTGCTCTTTCTCTTGCTCTGTTTCTTTTCTTTTTTCCTTTTTGCTCCTTGTTTCTTTTTCTTTTCTTTTCCTCTTCTTTTTTGTCTTGCTTTGTTTCTTGTCTCTTCTTCTCTCTTCTCTCTTTCTTCTCTCTCTTTTTGCTTCTGTCTTTTCTTTGCTCTGCTCCTGCTTTTCTTCTTTCTCTCTCTTCTCTCTCTTCTTTCTCTTTTCTCTTTCTTTCCTTTCCTTTCCTCCTCCTCCCTCTCTCTTTTTCTCTTTCTTTTCTCTCTCTTCTCTTTTTTTTTTTTTTTCTCTCCTCTTCTTTCTCTTCCCTTTTCTCTCTGTCTTGCTCTCTTTCTTGCTCTTGCTCTTCTCTTTCCTCTTCTTTTCTTCCCTCTTTTGCTCTTTTTTCTCTTGTCTCTCTTTCTCTTTCTCTTGCTCTTCTCTTTGTTTTTCTCTCTTGTTCTTCTCTCTGCTTCTCTCTTTTTCTCTCTTTCTTCTCTCTCTGCTTTCTGCTTCTTTTCTTTTTTCTCTGTCTCTTCTCTCTTCCTTTCTTTCTTCTTTTCTTTCCTTTTTTCTCTCTCTCTCTCTTCTTTTTTCTCTTGCTTTCTCTCTCTTTCTTTCTTCTTCTGCTTCTGTTTTTCCTCTCTTTCTCTTTTCTTTTCTTCTCTTCTTCTCTTCTTCTCTTCTTGCTCTGCTGTTTTCTCCTCTGCTCTCTCTCTTCTCTTTTTTCTTTTTTTTCTCTCTTTCTTCCTTGTTCTTTCCCTCTCTTTTTTTTTTTCTTTCTTTTTTCTTTCTTTCTCTCTCTCTTTCTTTTCTCTTGCTCTTCCCTTTTCTCTTTTTTCTGTCCTTTTTTTTCTCTCTCTTTTCTTTGCTCCTTCTCTCTCTTTTGCTTCTTTCTCTCTCTTTTTCTTCCTCCTCTTCTTCTTTCTCTTTTTCTTCTCTCTCTTTTTTTTCTTTGCCCTTCTCTTGCTCTCTTTTCTTCTCTTTTTCTTTTCTTTTTTCTTTTGCTTCTTTTTTCTCTGCCTCTCTCTCTCTTGCTCCTTGTCCTCTTGTTCTTCCTTTTTTCCTGTTCTTCTCTTCTCTCTCTTGCTCTGCTCCTTTCTCTCTTTCTTCTCCTCTTTTTTGCTCTCTCTCTTTTTTTTTTCCTTGCTCTCCTCTTTTTTCTTCTTTTCTTCCTTCTTTTCTTTCTTTTTTTTTTTTTCTCTTTCTCTTCTTCTCTCTCTCTTCTCCTGTCCTGTCCTCTTCTCTTTGTTTTCTCTCTGTTGCTGCTCCTCTTTCTCTCTTCCTCTTTCTTTTTTTCTCTTCTCCTCTCTTTTTTTCTCTTCTCTTCTGCTCTTCTCTTTTGCTGCTCTCCTTCTCTTTTCTCTTCTTTTCTTCCTGTCTCTTTCTTGTTCCTCTCTTTTCTCTTTTCTTTCTCTTTCTCTTCTTTCCTCTTTTCTTTTCCTTTTTTCTTTCCCTCTTCTTCTTGCTCTTTTTTCTTCTTTTTTTTTCTCTCTGCTTTTCTTCCTTCTCTTTCTTCTGCCTTCTTTCTCTCTTTTCTTTTTGCTCTTCTGTTTCTTTTTCTTTTTTCTTTTCTCCTCTCTTCCTCTTCCTGCTGTCTCTGCTTTCCTCTCTTCTCTCTCTTCTTTTTTTCCTCTCTTTCTTCTGTCTTCTCTTCTTTCTTCCCCTTTCTCTTCTCTTCTGCTCTTCTCTTTGCTTTTTTCTCTGCTCTTCTTGCTCTGTTTTCTTTCTGTTCTGCCTCTCTTCTTCTCTTTCTTTGTCTGCTTTGCTCTTTCTGCTCTCTTCTTCTTTTCTTTTCTTTTCTCTCTTTTTCTTTCCTCTTCCTCTCTCTTCTTTTTTTTTTCTTTTTTTCTTTTGTTTCCTCTCTCTTCTCTCTCTTTCTCTTCTTCTCTCTCTCTTCTCTTGCTCCTCTTCTTTCCTGCCTCTTTTTTTTCTCTGTTCTTCTCTCTCTCTCTTCTCTTCTCTTTCTGCTTTTGCTCTTCTTTCTTTCTCCTCCTTCTTTCTTTTCTGTCTTTTCTTTCTCTCTTTTTTTCTTTCTTGTTGCTGCTTCTCTTTCTTTTCTCTTTTTTGCTCTCTCTTCTCTTGTTTTTTTCTCCTTCTTTCTTGTCCCTTGTTTCTTCTTCTTCTCTCTGCTGCTCTCCCTTTTCTTCCTCTTTTCTGTTTCTCTTCTTCTCCTTTTTTTTCTTTTCTCTTCTCTTTGCTTTTCTGCTTCTTGCTTCTTTTCTCTTCTTTTCTCTCTTCTGCTCTCTCTCTCTTTCTTTCTGTTTTTCTCTTTCTTTCTCTCTTCTCTGCTCTTTCTTTTTCTTTCTCTCTCTCTCTCTTCTTTTCTCTCTTGCTTCTTTTCTCTTCTTCTCTTGCTTCTTTTTCTTCTTCTCTCTTCTCTCTCTCTTTTTCTTTTCTCTTCTCTCTTCTTGTCTCTTTTCTTTGCTCTTCTTTTTCTTCTTTCTCTCTTTCTCTTCTCCTCTTTTTCTTCTCTCTTCTTCTCTTCTCTGCTTTCTTTTGCTTTCTTCTGCTTTTCTGCTCTTTTCTCTCTCTCTTCTCTTTCTGCTCTCCTTTTCTTCTTTCTTCTTTTCTTTCTTTCTCTTTCTCTCTCTCTCTCTTCTTTCTCTTTGTTTTCTTCTCTTCTTTCTTCTCCTGCTTGCTCTGTGCTCTTCTTCTCCTTTTCTCTTCTCTCTTCTCTCTTTTTTTTCTTTCTTCTGTTTTTTCTTCTTTTCTCTGCTTTTCTTTGCTTTCTCTTTTTCTCTTTTCCTTTCTGTCTGCTTTTTTTTCTTTTTCTTCTTCTCTCTCTTTTTCTCTGCCCTTCTCTGCTCTTCTCTCTGCTTCTCTCCTGCTCTCTTCTCTCTTCTTTTCTTCTCTTCTCTCTGCTTTCTTTTTGCTTCTCTTCTTCTTCTTTCTCCTCTTTCTCTCTCTTTTTTTGTTTCTCTTCTCTTCCTCTCCCTTTTTCTTTTTTTCTTTCTCTCTTCTCTTTGCTCTTGCCTCTTGCTTCTTTGCTTCTTCTCTCTTTCTTCTCCTTTTGTCCTCTTCTGCTCTTCTCTCTTTTCTTTCTCTCTTTTGCTTTCTTTTTTGCTGCTTTCTTCTCTTCTGTCTTGCTCTCTGCTCTCTTCTGTCCTTGTCTTTTTCCTTCTTCTCTCTCTTCTCTTCTGCTCTTCTTTTTTCTTCTTCTCTGCTTGCTTCTTCTTCTCCTTTTTTGCTCTTTCCTCTTCTTTCTTCTTCTCTTCCTCTTCTCTGTTCTTTTTGATTTTCTTTTTTCTCTTTTTTCTCTTCTTCTCTCTTTCTTGCTTTCTTTTCTTCTTTTCTGTCTTTCTCTGTCTTCTTTTTCTTCTTTCTTCTTCTGCTCTCTCTTCTTTCTTTTTCTTTCTTCTTGTCTTTGCTCTCTTTTTTCTCCTCTTTCTTCTTTTCTCTTTTTTTTCCCTCCTTCTCTTCTTCTTTTTCTTTTTCCTGCTTTTCTTCTCTCTTCTTTTCTTTCTTTTCTCTCCTTTTTTGCTTTCCTCTTCTCTTGCTGTTTTTCTCTTTTCTTGCTCTTTTGCTTTTCTTTGTCTTTCTCCTTTTTTTTTTCTCTCCTCTTTTGTCTCCTTTCTTGCTCTGTGCTCTTCTGTCTTTTTCTTTTCTTCTCTGCTTGTTTTTCTTCTTCTCTCTCTTCTCTCTCTTTTTCTCTCTCTGTTTGCTCTGCTGCTTCTCTTCTTGCTCTTCTCTTTTTTTGTCTCTGTCTTTCTCTTTTTCTCTCTGTTTTTGCTCTTTTGTCTTCTCTTTTTCTGCTTTTTTCTCTCTTTGCCTCTCTCTTTTCTCTCTCTTTTGCCTCTCTCTCTCTCTTTCTCCTCTCTCTTCTTTTCTTTTGCTTCTTTGCTCTTTTTTCTCTCTCTCTTCTTTCTGCTCTTCTCCTCTGCTCTCTCTTCTCTTCCTTTCTCTTGCTCTCTCTCTTTTCCTTTTGCTTCTCTTCTTCTTTCTCTCTTTTTTCTCTTTTTCTTCTCTTTTTGCTTTTCTCTCTTCTCTCTTTCCTCTCTTTCTTTTTTTCTCTTTCTTTCTTTTCTTTTGCTTTTGCTCTCTTCTTTTTCTTTTCTTTTTTTTCTCTTTCTTTTTTTCTCTTCTTCTCCTTTCTCTTCTCTTCTCTTCTTTCTCTCTCTTGCTTTTCTCTCTTCTCTGCTCTTCTTCTTTGCTTTCTTGCTCTTTTCTCTCTCTTCTTTTCTTTGCTTCTTTGTCTCTTTTTTGCTTTTTTTTTTTGCTTCTCTTCTTCTGCTTCTCTTTTTCCTCTCTCTTCTTTGCTTTTTTCTTCTCTTCTCTTTTCCTTTCTCTCTTCTTTCTTTGCTTTTGTTTTGCTTTCTTCTCTTGCTTTCTTTCTCTCTCTCTTCTGCTTTCTCTTCTCTCTTCTCTCTCTCTTGTTCTTCTGTCTCTGTTTTCTTGCTTCTTTTCCTTTCTGTTTTTCTTCCTCTTCTTTTTCTTTCTCTGCTCTGCTTCTCCTCTCTTCTTCTCTTCTTCCCTTCCTTTTCTTCTTCTTTTTTCTTTTTTTTCTCTCTTGCTTTTGCTCTCTCTCTGCTTTTCTTTGCTTTTCCTCTTCTCTTTTCTTTTTCTCCTCTTCTCTCTTCTTTCTTTTTCTTTCTCTTTTTCTCTTCTTTTTTTTTCTTTGCCTTTCTCTTTCTTCTTCTCTCTCTTTGTTTTTTTTTTTTTTTTCTCTCTTCTCTCTCTCTGCTCCCTTTTTTTTTCCCTCTCTTTCTTCTTGCTCTTCTCTCTCTTCTTTTCTTTCTCTCTTTCTCTCTCTGCTCTTTCTCCTCTCTTCTTCTTTTTCTTCTCTTTTTTCTTTCTTTGTCTCTCTGCTGCTTCTCTCTCTTTCTCTCTTCTCTCTCTTTGCTCTTCTCTCTTTCTTCTCTGCTTCTTCTTCTCCTTCTCCTTCTTTTCTTTTCTTTTCCTCTCTCTTCTTTTCCTTTGTCCTGTTTTCTCTTTTTTTGTTTTGCTCTTTGTTCTTTCTTCTGTTCTCTCTTGTCTCTCTTTCTTCTTTCTTCTTTCTTCTTCTTGCTCTCTCTTTGCTCTTCTCTCTTTTTTTTTTTCTTTTCTTGCTCTCTTCTTCTTGCTTTTCTGCTTTTCTCTTTCTCTTTTTTCTCTCTTTCTTTCTCTCTTCTTTCTTTCTTTTTTTCTCTCTTCTGTCTCTCTTGCTCTCTTCTCTTTCTCTTTTTCTTTGTCTCTCTGTTTCTCTTTTTTTTTTTCTTCTCTTTTTTCCTTTTTCTCTCTTTTTGCTGCTCTCTTCTCTTTTCCTTTTCTGCTCTTTCTCTTTTTCTCTCTTTCCCTGCTTGCTCTGCTCCTTTTCCCTTTGCCTTTTCTTCTTCTTTTTCTTTGCCTCTTTTTTCTGCTTCTTTCTCTTTTTCTGCTTCTGCTCTTTTCTCTGCTGCTTCTCTCTCTTTTTTCTCTTTTCTTTCTCTCTTCTTCCTTTTCTTCCTTCCTTTTCTCTCTTCTCCTCTCTCTTCTTTCTTCTCTTTCTCTCTCTCTCTTTTTTTTTCTCTTTCTTCTCTCTTCTTTTTCTTTTCTCTTGCTTCTTCTCTTTTTTTTTTCTCTCTCTGCTCTTTGTTCTTCTTCTCTCTTTTCTTTTCTCCTCTTTCTTTTTTCTCTCTCTTTTCTTTGTCTTTTTCTTCTTTTGTTCTTCTTTTTCTTTTTCCTGTTTGTCTTCTCCTCTTTTTCTCTCTGTTTCTTCCTTTTTCTCCTTTTCTGTTTTTCTTGTTTTTCTTTTTTTTCTTTTCTGTTCTTCTTTTCTTTCTTCTTCTTTTTCTTCTTCTCTCTTCCTTCTGCTCTCTCTTTCTCTCTGTTCCTGCTGCTTCCCTCTCTCTTTTCTTCTTCTCTTCTGTCCCCTCTCTCTTCTGCCTCTCTCTTTTTTTTCCTGCTCTTCTCTCTCTCTCTCTTTTCTTCTTCTTCTGTCTCTTCTCTGCTTCTTTCTTCTCTGTCCTTTTTTCTCTCTTCTTCTCTTCCCCCTCTTCCCTTCTTCTGCTCCTGCTCTTCCCCCTTCTCTGTTCTTTGTTCTTTCTCTTCTCTTCTGTCTTTTCTTCTTTCTCTCTTTTTTCTCTCTCTTCTCTTCTTTTTTTCTGCTCTTCTCTCTCTCTCTCTTCTTTTCTCTCTCCTGTTCTTCTTTTCTCTTTCTTTCTTCTTCTTTTCTTGCTTCTCTTTCTTCTTTTTCTCTCTCTTTTGTCTCTGCTGTCTTTCTCTCTCTCTTCTTCTCTTCTCTTCTGCTTCTCTTTCTGCTTTGCTCTCTGTCTTTTCTTTTCTGCTTTCTCTTCTTTCTTCTTCTTCTTTTGTTCTTTCTCTTCTTTTCTTTTTCTTGCCTCTCTCCTCTTTTTTTTCTGTTTTTTCTCCTCTCTTTTCTTTCTCTTCTTCCTCTCCTTGTTTCTGCTTTTTTGTCTTCTCTTCTCTCTCTTCCTCTTCTGCTCTCTTTTTCTCTCTTTGCCTTCTTTCTTTTTCCCTTTTGCCCTCTCTGTTCTCTTTGCTCTTCCTCTCCTGTTTCTTCTCTCTGCTCCTCTTTCTTTCTTTCTTCTCTTTCTCTCTCTTCTCTTCTTTTCCTGTCTCTCTTTCTGCTCTCTTCTCTCTGCTGTTTGCTCTTCTCTCTCTGTTCTTCTTTTTCTCTCTCTTTTTTCTCTCTTCTTTTCTTCTCTTTTCTTTTTTTCTGCTTTCTCTCTCTGTCTTTTTTTTTCTGTCTTCTCCTCTTCTTTGCTCTCTTTTCCTGCTCTTCTTGCTTTTCTCTCTGCTCTTTCTCTGCTTGTTCTCTCTTTCTTCTCTTTTCTCTTTCTTCTCTTCTTTCTCTTTTTCTTTCTCTTCTTTCTTTTCTCTTTTTCTTCTTTTTTTTTTCTTTTTTTTTCTTCTTCTTTCTTCTGTCTTCTTTCTCTCTTCTCTCTTCTTTCTTCTCTCTTTTTTTTCTTCTTTTGTCTTCTCTCTTTTTTCTCTTTTTCTCTCTTTTTTTTCTTTTCTTTTTTTTTTTTTTTCTTTGCTCTGTCTCCTGCTTTTTCTTGTTTCTTTTTCTGTTCTGCTCTGTTTCTTCTCTCTTCTCTTCTTTCTCCTCTCTTTCTTCTCCTCTTCCTCTTCTCTCTTTTCTTCTTGCTCTTTTCTTCTCTTCTTTTTTTTTTTTTTGCTCTTTTCCTCTGTTTTGCTTTTCTGCTCTTCCCTTTCTTTTCTCTTTCTCTTTCTCTTTCTTTTCTTTGCTCTCCTCTTTTTCTTTTTCTTCTTTCTGCTGCCTCTTTCTTCTTCTTTTTCTTTTCTTTCCCTTTTCTTTTCTCTTTCTTCTTTCTTTTCTTTTTTCTCTTCTTTTCTCTCTCTTTTCTTCTTTTTTTCTCTTTTCTCTGTCTTCCTCTTTTCTTCTTCTTTTCTTTTCTCTCTCTTTTTCTTCCTGCTTTCTTCTGCTCTTCCTCTCTTCTCTTTTCTCTCTTTCTCTCCTTTCTCTGTTCTGCTCTCTCTCTTCCTTTCTTTCCCTTTTCCCTTCCTCTCTCCTTTGTCTTTTTGCTTTGCTCTTCTCTTTTCTTTCTCTTTTTTGCTCTTTCTCTTCTCTGCCTCTTTTCTCTTTTCCCCTTTCTGCTTCTTGTTTTCTGTTCTTTTCTTTCTTCTCTCTCTTTTCTTCTTTCTCTCTTCTGCTTCCTTCTCTTTCTTTTTTCTTTCTCTCTTCTTTCTCCTCTTTTCTTCTTTTCTCTCTCTTCTTTCTTGCTTTCTTCTTTCTTTTTTCTTTTGCTTCTTCTCTTTCTTCTTTCTTTTCTCTCTTTCTGTTTCTGTTTTCTCTGCTTCTTCTGCTTTTCTTTTTCCTTTTTCTCTCTGCTCTTCTCTCTTCTCTCTCTCTCTTTTTTCTTTCTTTTTTTGCTCTTTTTCTTCTGCTTGCTTCTTTTCTTTTCTTTGCTTTTGTCTCTTCTTCTTTGCTCTTCTTTTCTCTGTCTTTTCTTTTGCTTTGTCTTCTTCTCTCCTCTCTTTTTCTTTGCTTTGCTCTCTTCTCTCTCTCTCTTCTTTCTTTCTCTTTTGCTGCTTCTTCTTCTTTCTCTCTCTTCTTTCTCTTTTCTTTTTTTCTCTTCTTTTCCCTCTTCCTCTTTTCTCTTGCTTCTCTGCTTTTCTCTCTTCTTCCCTGCTCCCCCTCTTTTTTCTTCTCTCTTTTCTCTCTCTTTTTTTTTTCTTTTTTCTTTTTTCTCTTTTTTGCTTTCTTTTCTTCTTCTTCTTCCTCTTTTTCTCTCTCTTTTCTCTCTTTCTTCTTCTTTTTTTTTTTTTTTGCTCTCTTCTTCTCTTCTCTCTTTTTTTCTCTTTCTCTTCTCTCTCTTTTCTCTTCTTCTCTCTTTCTCTCTCTCTGTCTCTCTTTTTTGCTTCCCTCTCTTCTCTCTTTTCTCTGTCTTTCTTCTCTTCTTTGTTGCTCTTGCTGTTCTTCTTTCTCTGTCTCTGTCTGCTTCTCTGCTTCTTTTTCTCTGCTTTCTTTTCTTCTTTTCTTTTCTCTCTCTGTTTTCTTGCTCTTCTCTGCTGCTTTTGTTTTCTCTTCTCTCTGTCTCTTCTCTGTCTCTCTCTCTCTCTTCTCTTTCTCTCTCTTCTGCTTTCTCTTTTCTCTTTGCTCTCTCTCTCTTCTTCTCTTTCCTGTCTGCTTCTTTTTCCCTTTTTCTCTCTCTCTCCTCTCTTTCTCTTTTTCCTCTCTCTCCTCTTTGCTTCTTTTTTTCTCTTCTTTTTTTTTCTTTCTTTCTCTCTCTTTTGCTCTTTCTTTTTTCTTCTTTTTCTTTTTTTTCTCTCTCTCCTTCTTCTTCCTCTTCTTTCTCTCTTTTCTTCTTTTCTTTCTCTCTCTTCTTTTTTTCTCCTTGCCTTTTGCTTTCTCTCTTTCTCTCTGCTTCTTTTCTTTTTTCCTCTTCTGCCTCTCTCTTTGCTCTCTCTCTCCTCCCTCTTTTTCTGCTTTTCTCTTCTCTTTCTCTCTCTTCTCTCTCTTCTCTCTTCCTGTTCTTTTTGCTTGTCTTCTTTCTCTCTCTTTTTTCTGCTTCTTTCTCTCTCTCTCTCTTCTCCTCTCTTCTTTCTCCCTCCCCTCTTCTCTTCTTTCTTTTCTTCTGCTTCTCTCTTTTCTCTTCTCTCTTTTCTTCTGCTCTCTTTCTTCTCTCTTCTCTCCCTCTTTTCTCTGCTTCTCTCTCTCTCTTTCCCTTGCTCTCTTCTTTTTTTGCTTGCTCTTTTTTTTTTTTTTCTTTTGCTCTCTTTCTCTCTCTCTCCTCTTTCTCTTTTTCTTCTGCTTTCTCTTTTTTCTTTTTTTTTCTCTTCTCTCTTCTTTCTTTCTCTCTTTTTTTTCTCTCCTCTTTTTTCTTTTTCTTCTTTTTTCTCTTTTTTTCCTCTCTCTTTTTTTCTCTTCTCTCTGCTTCTCTCTCTCTCTTTGTCTCTCTCTGCCCTGCTCTTTCTTTTCTTCTTTTCTTCTTTCTTCTTTTTTGTTTCTTTCTCTTTTTGTCTTCTTTTTTTCCTTCTCTTTCTTTTCTCTCTTTTCTTTTTTTTTTCCTTCTCTCTTTCTGCCTCTTGCTGTCTCTGCTCTTTGTTTCTCTTTTGTCTCTCTTCTTTCTTTCTCCTGCTCTGTTTCTGCTTTTTTTTCTGCTCTCTTTCTTCTTCTTCTTTTTTTGCTCTTTTTTCTTCTCTCTCCTTCTGCCTTGTGCTTTTCCTTTTCCTCTCTTCTGTTTTCTTCCTCTCTTTTTTTTTTCTTTGCTTCTCTCTTCTTTTCTTCTCTTTTCTTCTTTTTCTTCTGCTTTTTTCTTTGCCTCTCTCTCTGCTTCTCTCTTCTCTGCTTTCTTTGCTCTCCTCTCTCTTTTCTCTTCTTCCTCTTCTTTCTTCTTCTTTTTCTTCTTTCTTTTTCTTCTTTTCTGCTTTTTCTTTTCTTTTCTTTTCTTTTCTTTCTTTTCCTGCTTTCTTTTGCTCTTTTTCTCTTTCTCTCTCTTTTTTTTCTGCTCTGCTTTTCTTTCTTGTCTTCTGTCTTTTCTTCTTCTCTTGCTTTCTTCTTTCTTTCTCTTCTTTTTCTCTTTCTCTCTTCTTTTCCTCTTTTGCTTTTTCTCCCTGCTGCTCTTCTTTTTTTTCCTGCTCTTTTCCTCTTCTTTTCTCTTCCTTCTCCCTTCTTTGCTTCTCTTCTTTCTCTCTTCTGTCTTCTTCTGCCCTCTTCTTCCTCTTTCTCTTGTCTTTGCTTTTTCTCTTTTCTCTGCTCTCTTGTTCTCCCCCCTCTTTTCTTTTTTTTTTTTTTCTTTTGTTTTTCTTTTTTCTTCTTTTCTCTCTTTGTTTTTTTCTTCTCTCTCTTTCTCTGCTCCTTTTTCTCTCTCTCTTTTCTCTCTTTTTCTTTTCCTTTCTGCTCTCTTCTTTTCTCTCTTCTCTCTGCTTGTCTCTTCTCTTTTCTTTCTCTCTTCTTCTCTCTTCTTCTTTTTTCTTTTTTCTCTTTGCTTCTTCTTCTTGTTGCTCTTTTCTTTCTCTTCTCTTTTTTTCCCTCTCTCTCTTTTCTTCTCTGCTTTCTGCTCTCTCTTTCTGTTTCTTCTCTTTTCTTTCCTCTTCTTTCTCTTCTTTCTTCTGTCTTTTCTTTTCTTTCTCTGTCTTCTCTTCTCTTCTTTCCCTGCTCTTTTTCTTTTCTCTGCTCTCTTTCTCCTCTCTCTCTCTGCTCTCTTTTTCTCTTCTCTCTTTTCTGTTCTCTCTTTTTTCTCTCTCCCTCTTCTCTTCTGCTGCTTTTTCTGCCTTCTTCTTTTCTTTCTTGTTCTCTCTTTTTTCTTTCTCTCTCCCTCTTCTCTTCTCTTTTCTCTTCTCTTCTTTTTCTCTTTTCTTTTTTTTTTTTCTCTTCTTTTTTTTTGCTTTCTCCTTTTTCTCTCTTCTCTGTTTTTTTGTTCTCTTTTGCTTGTTCTTCTCTCTCTTTTCTCTCTTTCTTCCTTTCTTCTGTCTTTCTTTCTTCTGCTTTTTCTCTTTTTCTCTTTTCTGCTTTTCTTTTTTGCTCTCTCTGCTTTTTCTCTGTTCTCTGTCTTTGCTTTTGCTTCTCTTTTTTTGCTCTCTTTTTTTTCTTTGCTGTTTTTCTTCTTCTTCTCTCTCTCTCTCTTTTTTCTCTCTCTTTTGTCTCTGCTGCCCTCTCTCTTTCTTTTCTCTCTCTCTCTCTCTTTTCTTTCTTCTGCTTCTTTCTTCCTCTTCTCTTCCTTTTTGCTCTTTCTCTCTTCTGCTTTCTTCTTTTTGCTTTCTTTCTCCTTCTCTTTCTCTTGCTTTCTTCTGCTTTCTCTTTTTCTTGCTCTCTCTTTTCTTCTCTCTCTCTCTGCTCTTCTTTTCTGTCTCTCTTCTGCTTCTTCTTGTCTCTCTCTGCTTTCTGTTCTCTTCTCTTCTTTTCTTCTTCTCTTTTTTTTTCTTGCCTTTTTTCTCTCTTCTTCTTCTTCTCTCTTTTTTTTTTCTCTCTGCTTTTTCCTCTCTCTTGCTTCTTCTCTCTTTCTCTCTCTTCTTCTCTCTTCTCCCTCTTTTCTGCTCTTCTTTTCTGCTTCTGCTCTGCCCTTCTTTCCTCTGCTGTTTTTTTTCCTCTCTCCTGCTCTTTCTTCTCTCTGCTCTCTTCTCTGCTTCTCCTTCTTCTCTCTCTCTCTCTCTGCTCTCTCTTCTCTTCTCTTGCTTCTGTTCTGCTCTCTTCTTTTTCTTTCTCTTTCCCTCCTCTTTTCTGCTTTCTCTCTCTCCTCTTTTCTGCTTTTTTTTTCTCTCTTTTTTTCTCTTCTGCTCTCTGCTTCCTCTTCTTGCTTTCTCTCTCTTTGCTGTCTTCCTTCTCTGTCTCTTCTTCCTTCTCTCTTCTTTCTCTTTCTCTTTTCTTTTCTCTCTTTCCCTCTCTCTTCTGTCTCCTTTTCTTTTCTTTTTTTTTTTTTTTTTCTTTTTCTCTTCCCTCTTCCTTCTCTTTTTCTCTTTCTTCTTCTCTTTTTCTTCTTTTTGCTTTTTTCTTTTTTCTTTTTTTTTTTTTTTTCTCTGCTTTCTGCTTGCTCTTCTCTCTTCTCTTGCTCTTTCTTTTCTTCTCTCTTCTCTTTTCTCTCTTCTTTCCCTCTTCTTTCTTTTTTGTCTCCTCTCCCTCTGCTTTCTTTCTTTTCTTTCTTGCTTTGCTCTTCTTTTTTCTTCTCTTTCTGCTTTTTCTGCTTCTTTTCTTTTTTTTTTCTGCTCCCTCTGTCTCTTCCTGCTTTTTCTTTTCCTTTCTTTTCTCCCTCCTCCTCTCTTTTTTTCTCTCCTTCTTCTCTCTCTCTTCTCTTTCTTTTTTCTCTTTTCTCTCTCTCTCTTCCTGCTCTTTTTGTCTGCTTTTTCTGCTCTCTCTCTCTCTCTGCTCTGTTTTCCTCTCTCCTTCTCTTCTTCTCTTTCCTTTTTTTTCTTTCTTTTCTCTTTTTCTTTTTTTCTTTTTCTTTTGCCTTTTTTTCTCCTCTCTTGCTTTTTTTCTTCTTTCTTCCTCTGCTTTTGCTCTTCTCTCTCTCTCTCTCTTTTCTCCTTTTCTTTCTCTTTCTCTCTTTTTTGCTCTCTTCTTCTCTCTGTTTGCTCTCTTCTCTTTTTCCTTCTCTCTCTCTCTTCTTCTCCTCTTTTTGCTCTCTCTCTCTGCCTTTCTTCTTTTCTCTTCTTTTTTCTTCTTTTTTTTCTTCTCTTTTGCTCTTTTCTCTCTCTCTTCTCTTGCCTCTCTCTCTGCTCCTCTTCTTCCTCTCCTCTCTCTTCTTCTTTTTCCTTTTCTCCCTCTCTCTTTCTTTTTCTTCTTCCTGCTCTCTCTCTGCTTGCTTTCTTTCTTTCTTTTCTTTTGCTTTTCTTCTCCTCTCTCTTTTTCTCTTTCTCTGCTTTTTTTTTTTTTTTTTCTCTTCTCTCTCTCTCTCCTTCTCTTTTTTTTTTTTTTCTTTTTTGCTTTTTCTTCTTCTCTTCTCTTCTCTCTCTTCTTTTTCTCCTTTCTTTCTTCCTTTCTTTCTTCTCTCTCTTTCTTCTCTTCTCTTCCTTCTCTTCTCTCTTTTTTTTGTTTTCTCCTGCTCTTTTCTTCTTGCTCTTCTTTTTCTCTTCTTCTTCTGTCTCTTCTTCTTTTCTGTGCTTGCTTTCTTCTTCTTCTCTCTGCTTTTTCTCCTCTTGTCCTGCCTTCCTCTCTTTGCTCCTCTTTTTCTTCTCTCTTTTTTCCCTTCTTTTTCTTTTCTTTCCTTTTGCTCCTCTTTTTCTCCTTTTCTCTCTGTCTCTCTTTTCTCTTCTCTTTTTTTTTTTCTCTGTCTTCTTCTTCTCTCTCTTCTCTCTCTTTCTCTTTCTCTGCTTCTCCTCTTGCCTTGTCTTCCTTTCTGTTTGCTGCTCTCTTTTTTCCTTTTGCTCTCTCTCTCTCTCTCCTTTTTCTTTCTTTGCTCTCTTTTTTTTCCTTCTTTCTTCCTCTCTCTTTCTCTTCTCTCTCTTCTTTTCTTTTTCTGCTCTTCTCTCTCTCTTCTCTTTCTCTCTTCTCTTCTCTCTGCCTGCTTCTCTCTTCTTTCTTTCTCTTTTCCTCTCTTCTTCTTCTCTCTGCTCTCTCTTCTTCTCTTTTCTTCTTTTCTCTTCTCTGCTGCCTCTTTCTTCTTCTCTCTGCTTTCTCTTCTGCTGCTTTCCTCCTTTTCTTTCTTTTTTCTGCTCTCTTCTTCCTCTCTTTTTTCTTTCCTGCCTTTTCTCTCTTCTCTTCTCTGTTTTTTTCTTCTCTTCTTTCTCTCTTCTCTTCTTTTGTTCTTTTTCTTTTCTTTTTTTCTCTCTCTTCTTTCTCTCTCTTCTTGTTTCTCTTTCTCTCTGCTCTTCTGTTCTTCTTCTGTCTTTCTTTTCTGTTTTCTCCTTGCTTTTTCTTCTTCTCTTTTTTCTTGTTGCTTTCCTCTTTCTCTCTCCTCCTTTTCTCTCTCTTCTCTCTCTTTGCTCTCTTCTCTCTTCTTTTCTCTTTGCTTTCTCTCTCTTTTTTCTCTCTTTTTTTTTTTCTCTTTTCTTCTTCTTCTCTTTCTTTTCTCTTTTTTCTCTCTTTTTTTGCTTTTTTTTTCTCTTTTCTTTCTTTCTTTTTTCTCTTCTCTTTCTCTTTTCTCTCTTCTCTTTCCCCCTTTCTCTCTTCTCTCTTCTCTCTTTCTCTCTCTCTCTCTCTCTTCTTCTTCTTTCTTCTTTTTCTTCTCTCTCTTCTCCTTTTCTTGTCTCTGTCTCTTCCCTTTTTTCTTCTTCTTCTCTTCTCTTTCTCCTCTCTCTCTCTCTTTTCTTTCTTCTTTCTCTTCTTCTCTTTCTCTTCTCCTCTTCTCCTCTCTCTTTCTTCCCTCTTTCTCCTGCTCTTCTTTCTTCTCTCTCTCTGCTCTCTCCTCTCTCTTTTTTTTTGCTCTGCTGCTCTTCTTTCCTTCCTGCTCTCTTTCTTCTTTTTCTGCTCTGCCCTCCCTCTCTTTTCTTCTTCTCTTCTTTTTTTTTTTTTCTTCTTCTTTTTTCTCTCTTTTCTCTCCTCTCTCTCTTTTCTCTCTTTCCTGCTTTTCTGCTTGCTTTCTCTTTTTCTCTCTCTTTTTTTCTCTTCTCTCTCTTTTTCTGTTTTGTTTTTTCTCTTTTTTTTTTCTTCCTTCTTTTTTTCTTTTCTCTTCTCTCTCTCTCTTTCTTTTTTTTTTTCTTCTCTTCTCTTTTTCTTTCTCTCTTTTTGTTTTCTTTTTTTTCTTTGCTTGCTTTTCTCCTTCTCTTTTTCTCTTCCTTTTTTTTCTCTCTCTCTTCTTGCTCCTTCTTTTTCTCTCTCTCTCTCTGCTTCCTTCTTTTCTCTCTCTCTTTCTTTCTCTTTTTCTTTTTCTTTCTCTTTCTCTCCTTCTCCCTCTCTGTTTTCTCTTTGCTCTCTGCTCTTTCTTTTCCTTTCTTCCTGCTCTCTCTTCTTTCTTCTGCTGCTTTCTTCCTGTTTGCTGCTTCTCTTTTCTTCTCTCTCTCCTGCTGTCTTTTTTGTTTTCTTTCTTCTTTTTTTTTCTGCTTTTCCTGCTCTTCTCTCTTCTTCTCTTCTCTTTTTTCTCTTCTTCTCTTCTTCTCTTTTCTCTTTTTTTTTTTTTTTCTTTCTCTCTCTCTCTTTCTCCTTTTCTTGCTTTCTTTTTGCTCTGTCTTCTTTGCTCTCTGCTCTTCTTCTTTCTGCTCTTTTTTTCTTCTCTCTTTTCTCTTTTCTTCTCTTTCTCTTTTCTTTTTTCTTCTCTCTTCTCTTCTTTCTCTCTCTTCTTCTTCTGCTTCCTCTCTCTCTTTTTCTCTCTCTCTTTCTCCTCTCTTTTTTTTCCTCTCTCTTCTTCTGCTGCTCTCTTCTTCCTCTCTTTCTTGCTTCTTTCTCCTTTTCTCCTCTCTTCTTTCTCCTTCTCTTCTTTCTCTTTCTCTTCTCTTTCTTTCCTCTTGCCCCTCCTCTCTCTTTTTCTTTTCTTCTCTCTCTTCTTCCTTTCTCTGCTCTCTGCTTTTTCTTCTTCTTTTTTTTTTTCTCTTTTCTTTTTCTCTCCCTTCTCTTGCTCTCTGCTCTTCCTCTCTTTCTCTCTTTTCTCTTCTGCTTTTTCTTTCTTTTTTTTTTCTTCTCTTCTTTCTTTTTCTCTTCCTCTTTCTCCTCCTTTTCTTCTTTTTTTCTTCTTTTTTTTTTTCCTCTTTCTGCTGCTTTTCTCTCCTTTTTTTTGCTTCTTTCCTCTCTTCTCCCTTCTTTTTTCTCTTTCTTCTTTCTCTTGTCTTTCTTTTCTTTCTTTTTTTCTTCCTTTTCTCTTTCTTTCTTCCTCTTTCTCTTTTCTCTCTTTTCTTTTTTCTCTCTGCTTCTGCTTTGCTTTTTGCTTTCTTCTTCTTTTTTTCTTGTCTGCTCCTCTTCTTTCTCTTCTTCTTCTCTCTTGCCTTTTCTTCTTCTCTTTTCTCTGCTCTTTTTTTCTTTTTTCTGTTCCTTTTTTTTTCCCTCTCTTTTTTTTCCTTCTTCTTCTCTTGCTCTCTCTTGCTTCTCTTTTTTCTTCTTTTCTTTCTCTCTGCTCTCTCTCTCTCTTCTCTCTCTCTGCTGCTCTCTCTCTCTCTTCTTCTGCTCTTTTCTTTTCTTCTTTTCTCTTCCTCTTTTTTTCTTGCTTTTCTCTTCTCTTTCTCTCTTCTTCTTCTCTTCTTTCCTCTTCTCTCTTCTCTCTCTCTTTCTTTCCTCTTCTTTTTTCTGTGCTCTCTTCTTTCCTCCTCTCTCTTCTTCCTTTTGCTTTCTCTTTCTCTTTTGCTTTTTTCTCTCTGCTCTTCTTTTCTTCTTTCTCTTTTTCTTCTCTTTCTCTTTTCTCTCTTCTTCTCCTCTTTTTTCTTCCTCTTTCTTCTTCTCTCTGCTCTTCTTTCTTTTTTCTCTTTCTCTCTTTTCTCTTTCTTCTTTCTCTGTTCTCTCTTTTTCCTCCTCTGCCTTCCCTTCTTTTTCTTTTCCTTTTCTTTTCTCTTTTTCTTCTCTCTCTTTCTTCTTCTTCCTCCTCTCTCTTCTTTTTTTGCCTGCTCTTTTTCTCTCTCTCTTCTCTTCTTCTTCTTCTCTCTGTCTCTCCTTCTCTTTCTCTCTTCTCTCTTCTTCTCTCTTCTTTTTTCTTTTTCTCTGCTTCTTTCTTTTTCTTTTTTTCTTTTCTCTCTTTTTTTTTTTTTTTTTTTTTTCTCTCTTTTTTCTTTCTTTCTCTTCTCTCTCTCTCTTCTTTTCTTTTCTGCTCTCTCTGCTTCTTCTTTTCTTTCTCTTTTCTTTCTTTCTTTTCTCTTGCCCTCTTTTTCTTTCTTTCTCTCTCTCTCTTCTTTTTCTCTCCCTCTTCTCTTTTCTTTCTTTCTCTGTTTTTCTCTTTTTTCTCTCTGCCCTCTGCTTTCTCTGCCTTTTTCTCTTCCTCTCTCTCTTCTTTCTCTTTCTCTTTCCTCTTTCCCCTCTCTTTCTGTTTTTTTCTCTTTTTTCTCTGCTCTTCTCTCTCTTGCCTGCTCTCTCTCTTTCTCTTCTCTCTTCTCTGCTGCTCTCTGCTCTCTCTCTCTTTCTTTTTCTGCTCTGCTCCCTTCTTTCTTTTCTTCTCTCCTCCTCTTTTGCTTTTTCTTTCTTTTTCTTCCTTCTCTCTCTTCTCTCTTCCTCTTTTCTTTCTTCTCTCTCTCTCTTCTTGCTTTTGTCTTCTCTCTTTTTTTTCTTCTCTCTTCTTTTTTCTCTTTTTTTCTTTTTCCTCTCTTTTTCTCTCTCTTTTCTTTTTCTCTCTCTTCTTTCTTCTCTCTTTTTCTTCTCTTTCTTCTCTTTTTTTTTTTTTCTCTTTCCTCTTTTTTCTCTTTTTTCTCTGCTTCCTTCCCTGCTTTTTCTCTCTCTCTCTTCCTCTCTCCTTTTTCTCTTTTTCTCTCTGTTTTCTCTGCTTCCTCTTCTCTCTCTTCTGCTCTCTTCTTCTCTCTCTGCTTTCTCTTTCTCCTCTTCTTCTCTCTCCTCCTCTCCTCTCTGCTTCTCTTCTCTCTCTTGCTTCTCTCTCTTTCTCTTCTTCTTCTCTCTCTCTTTCTGCTTTCTGCTTTCCTGTTCTTCTCTGTCTTCTCCTCTTCTTTTCTTCTGCTGCTCTGCCTTTTTGTTTCTCTTCTTTTCCCTCTCCTTGCTGCTTTTTTTTCTCTTCTTTCTCTTTTCTCTCTTTTCTCTTTTTTCTCTTTCTTTTCTTGCTCTTTTCTTTTCTTTCTTTTTTTTTCTTTTTTTTTTTTTCTCTCTGCCTTTTCTCTCTCTCTCTCTCTCTCTTTCTGCTGCTTTTCTTTTCTCTTTCTCTCTCTCCTGCTCTTTCTCCTCTTTTTTCTCTTTCTTCTCTCTCTCTGCCCCTTTTTCTTGCTTCCCTGCTTCTCTCCCTCTTTCTTTTCTTTTTGCCCTCCTTCTTCCTGCTTCTCCTTCTCTCCTCTGTTCTCTTCTCCCCTCTCTCTTTCTTCTTTTTGCTTCTTTCTCTCTCTCTTCCTGCTTTCTTCCTCTCTTCCTCTTTTTTTTCTCTTGCTCTTCTTTTCTCTCTCTCTCCTCTTCTCTCTGCTTTCTTCTCTCTCTCCTTCTCTCTTCTCCTTGCTCTTCTCTCTCTTGCTTTTGCTTCTTGCTTTTCTGTTCTTCTTCTGTCTGCCCCCCCTTCTTCCCTTTCCTCTCCTCCTTTTGCTTCTCTCTCTTTTCTCTCTCTTCTTTTTCTTTCTCTCTTTTCTCTCTGCTCTCTTCTCTCCTTCCTGTTCCTCTCTCTTCTCTCTTTTTTCTTTTTTTTTTCTCTCTCTCTTTTGCTTCTGCCCCTCTCTCTTTCTCTCTTTCTTCTTCTTTCTCTGTGCTCTCTCTCTTCCTCTCCTCTTGTTTCTCTGTTTCTTTCTTCTTCTCTCTTTTCTTCCTTTCTCTTCTTCTTTTTTCCTCTCCTTTTGCTCTTTTTTTCCTCTCCTTCTCTTTTCTGTCTCTTTTTCCTCTTCTCTCTTCTTTCCCCTCTTCTCTGTTCTCTTTCTTTCTCTCTTCTCTTTTTCTCCTCCTTCTTTCTTCTCTTTCCTGCCTCTCTGCTTTTCTCTTTTTCTCTCTTTTCTTCTCTTCTCTCTCTCTCTGTCTTTCTCTCTGCTCTCTTTCTGTTCTCTTCTCTTGCTCTTCTTTTCTCCCTTTTTGCTTTTCCTTTCCTTTTCTTTTCCCCTTCTTCTCTCTCTTTTTTTCTCTCTGCTTCTCTTCTCTCTCTCTCTCTTTTTCTCTTTCTCTTTCTTTCTCTCTGCTCTGCTTTTCTCTCTCTCTCTCTCTTTCTCTCTCTTCTCTCTTCTTTTCTTTTCTCTCTTTCCTCTCTTTCTCTTTTTTCTTTTTTTCTCTTTTTTCTCTGCTCCTGCTTTTTTCTTCTCTCTCTTTTTTTCTTTGTCCTCTCCTCTTGCTCTCTGCTCTCTCTCTCTTTTTTTCTCTTCTTTTTCTCTTGCTTCTCTGCTCTCTCCTTCTTTTTCTGCTTCTTTTTTTTTCCTTTTTTCTTTTCTTCTTCTCTTTCTTTCCTCTCCTCTCTTTCTCTTTTCTTTTTCTCCTCTGCTCTCCTTCTTTCTGTCTCTTCTTTCCTCTTTTGCTGCTCTGCTCTTGTGCTCTGTTCCTCTTTTCTCTTTCCTCTTTCTGTCTTCCTTTCTCTGCTTTTCTTCTCTTCTCTCTCTCTTCCTCTCTCTTTCTCTTCTTTTCCTTCTCTCTCTTCTTCTCTGCCCTTTTCTCCTTCTCTTTTTTTCCTCTCTTTTCTTTTTTTCTGCTCTCTTCTTTCTTTCTCTCTCTGCTTTTCTTTCCTGTTTTGCTCTCTGTCTTCTCTCTCTTTCTCTCTTGCTCTCTGCTTTTTTCTTTCTCTCTTCCTCTTTTCTCCTTTCTCTGCTCCCTCTCTGTCTCTTCTCTCTTTTCTTTCTCTTTCTGCCTGCTCCTTCTTTTCTCTCTCTCTTCTTCTCTTTTTGCTTCTTCTCCTCTTCTTCTCTCTCTCTGTGCCCTCTTCTCTTTCTTCCTCTTTCTCTCTTTCTCTTTTTTTTGCTCTTCTCCTGCTCCTTTTTTTTTCTCTTCCTCTTCTTTCCTCTGCTCTTTTCTTTTCTCTGCTGCTCTTTCTCTCTCTTTTTTCTTTTTTCTCTCTTTCTCTCTTGCTTTTTCTGTCTTTGCTCTTTCTTTCTGCTTTCTCTCTTGCTTTGTCTTTCTTTCTTTTTTCTTTCCTCTCTCTTCTCCTTTTCTGCTCTTTCTCTCTCCTTCCTCCCTTTCTCTTCCTCTTTCTCCTCTTTTTTTTTTTCTCTCTCTTTTTTGCTCCTTTTCTCTTTCTCTTTCTCTTTCCTTCTTTTCTTCTTTTTTTTCTCTCCTGTCCTCTTTCTCTCTCTTCTTTCCTCTCTCTTTTTCTCTCTGCTCTCTTTTTCTTTTCCTCTTTCTGTCTCTTCTCCTTCTTTTCTCTCTTCTCTCTTCTTTTTCTTCTCCTCTTCTTCTGCCTCTCTCTTTCTGTGCTCTCTTCTTTTGCTTTCTCTTCTCTTTTTCTTTTTTTCTGCCCTTCCTCTGTCTTCTCTTCTCCTCTCTCTCTTTGTTCTTGCCTTGCTTCTCTCTCTCTCTCTTTCTCTCTGCTTCTTCTCTGTCTTTTGCTCTCCTCCTCTCTTTTCTTGCTCTTCTCTGTCTCTGTCTCTTCCTGCTCTTTCTTCCTTTCCTCTTTCTTCTTTTCTTTCCTCTCTGTTGCTTTCTTTTTTTTTCTTTCTCTCTTTTCTTTCTGCCCTCCTCTTCTCTCTTCTGTTTTTTTCTTGCCTCTTCTTTTTCCTCCTGCTCTTCTTTTGCTTTTTCTTTCTTTCTGTCTTTTCTTTGTTCCTTTTTCTCTCTTCTCTTTCTTTCCTCTTTCTTTCTCTCTTCTTTCTCTCTCTCTCTCTTTTTTCTCTTCTCTCTTTGCTTTTTTTCTCTTCTTCTCTTTCCTCTTCTTTTTTCTTTCTTTCTCTCTTCTCTCTCTTCTTTCTCTTTCTCTTTCTCTCTCTCTCTCCTCTCTTTTCCTTTTCTCTCTTTTTTTTCTTTTTCTCTTTTTCTTTTTTCTCTGCTTTCTGCTTTTTCCTCTTTTTTCTCTCTCTTTCCTCTTTTCTTTTTTTTCTTTCTTTTTCTTCTGCTTCTGTTTTTCTTTTGCTCTTCCTTTCTTTTTCTTTTTTTTTCTGCTCTCTCTCTTTTTGCCTTGCTCTCTCTTTGTTCTTCTCTTTTCCTTCTTCTCTTCTTTTTTCTGTGCCTTCTTTTCTCTCTTTCTCTTTCTCTTCCTCTCTCTTCCTCTCCCTCTCTCTCCCTCCTCTCTCTTTTTCTTCTTTCCTGCTCTCTCTTTTCTGTCTCTTTCTCTCTTCTCTTTTTTCTCTGCTCTTCTTTCTCTCTTTCTCTCTTTCTTTTTTCTGCTCTTTCTTTTTTCTTTTTTTTTTTCTTGCTTTGCTTCTTCTTTTTTTCTTCCTTCTTTCTTTTTTTTTTTTTTCTCTCTCTTTTTCTTTCTTTCTTTTTTCTCTCTTGCTTTTTTTTTCTTTCTTTCTTTCCTCTCTTCTTGCTTTTGCTTTTCCTTCTCTCTTTTTCCTCCTCTCTTCCTCTTTCTCTTCTCTTTTTCTTTTTTCCTCTTTCCTTTCTGCTGCTCTTTCTTCTTTCTCTTCTCTCTTCCTTTCTCTTTCTTTTTTTTCTCTCTTCTTTTCCTCCTCTTTTCTTTCCTTTTTCCTTGCTGCTTTCTTTCTTTCTCTCTCTTGCCTTCTCTTTCTCTCTCTCTCTCTTTTTTTCTCTGTTGTCTCTCTCTTTCTTTCTCTGCTCTCTCTCTTTTCTCTTTCTGCTTCTCTTTCTTTTGCTTTTCTCTTTTTCTTCTTTCTTTCTCTCCTTCCCTTTTTTTTGTTTTTCTTTTTTTCTCTGCTCTCTGCTTTTCTTTTTCTCTCTCTCTCTTTTTGTCTTTTTTTTCTTTTCTTCTCTTTCTTTTTTTCTCTTTTTTCTTCTCTTCTCTTTTTTCTTCTCTCTCTTCTGCTCTCTTTGCTTTTTCTCTCTTCTCCCTCTCTTCTTCTTTCTTTTTCCTCTCTCTTCTCTCCTCTCTCTTTCTTCTTTCCTTCTTCTCCTCTCTCTTTTCTCTTCTCTTCCTTCTGCTTCTTTTCTTTCTTCTCTTTCTCTGTCTTTTTGCTTTCCTCTCTTCTTTTTTTTCTCTCTCTTCTCTGCTCTCCTTTTTCTCTTCTCTTCTCTGCTTTCCTCTCTCTTTCTCTCTTCTTCTCTTCTCTCTTCTGCTCTTTCTGCTCCTTCTCTCTGCTCTGTTCTTTCTTTTCTCTTCTTTTTTGCTGTCTCTCCTCTTCTCTGTTTCTGTGCTTTTCTCTTCTTTCTTCTCTTCTCCTCTCCCCTTTCTTTGTCTATTGTCTTTCTCTCTCTCTTCTCTCTTCTCTCTCTCCTTGCTTCTGCTTCTTCTGTTCTTTCTCTTTTCTCTTTCTCTTTTTCTTTTTTCTTTTTTTTTTCTCTCTTTCTCTTTCTCTTCTTTTCTTCTCTTTCTCTCTTCTCTTCTTTGCTCTCTGCTTCTCTCTGTCTCTTCTTCTTTCTCTCTCTCTTGCTTCTCTTTTTCTCTTTTCTCTTCTCTCTTCTCTGCTTTTTTTTCTTTTCTTCTTCTTTCTTCTCTCTTTTTTTCTTCTCTCTTGCTTTCTCTCTCTGCTTTCTGCTTTTCTTTCTTTCCCTTTTCTTCTTCCTTTTCTCTTTCTCTTCTCTCCTCTTCTTTCTCTTGCTCTCTTCTTCTCTCTTTTCCTTTGCTTCCTCTTCTTTTCTTTCTCTCTGCTCTTCTCTCTTTTCCCTCTGCTTCTCTTCTCTTTCTTTCTCTTTCTCTTTCTCTTTTCTCCTCTCCTTCTGTGTCTTTCTTGTTTCTCTCTTCTCTTTTCTGCTCTCTCCTTTTTCTCTCTTTTCTCTCTGTTTTCTTCTTTTCTTCTTTCTCTCTCTCTTTTTCTCTCTTTTTCTCTTCTTCTCTCTCTCTCTTTTCTCTCTCTTTTTTTTTCTTTTTTTTTCTCCTCTTCTCTCTTTTTCTCTCTTTTCTTGCCTTTCTTTTCTTCTCTCTCCTTCTCCCTTCCTTTTCCTGCTTCTTCCTCTTCTCTCTTCTCTCTTCTCTTCCTTTTCTTTTTTCTCTCTCTCTTTTCTCTTCTCTCTCTTTCTTGCTTTTGTTTCTTTCTCCTCTTCCTCTTTTCTCTTTCTCTCTTCTTTCTTTCTCCCTCCCTTCTTTTTCCTCTGTCTCTTCTTCCTTTCTGTCTTCTTTCTTTCTCTTCTCTCTCTCTCTCTCTCCTCTCTTCTGCTTTCTTCCTTTTTCTTCTTTTTTCCTCTCTTCTTTCTTCTCTTTCCTTTGCTCTCCTCTCTCCCTCTCTTCCTTTTTCCTGCTCTTTTCTTCCTTTCTTTTCTTTCTTCTCCTCTCTTGTGCTTTTTCTTCTCCCTCTCTGCTGCTTTTTCTTGCTTTTTTTTTTTTCTGCTTTTTTTCTCCTCTTCTTGCTCTTTCCCTTTTCTCTTTTCCTTCTTCTCTCTCTCTCTTTCTTGCTCTTTTCTCTCTCTCTTCTTCTTCTCTCTCTCTCTCTCTTGCTTTTTTTCTCCTCTCTGTCTGCTCTTCTTTTCTTCTCTCTCTTTCTCTCTCTTTTCTTTCTCTCTTTCTCTTTTTCTGCCTCTTTCTTCTTTCTCTTCTCTCTCTCTCTTCTCTCCTTCTCTTTTCTTCTCTCTTTTCTTCTCTTCTTCTCTTTTTCTTCTTCTGCTCTCTTCTCTCTGTCTCTTTCCTTTTGTTTTTTTCTCTTCTCTTCTCTTCTTCTCTTCTCTGCTCTTCTCTTCTTTTTGCCCTCTCTCTTCCCTTCTTCTCTGCTTCTTTTTTTTGCCTTTCTTTCCCTCCTCTTCTTTCTCTTCTGCTCTTCCTTTTCTTTGTTTGCTCTGTTCTTTTTTGCTCCTCTGCTTCCTTCCTCCTTTGTTCTGCTCTCTCTTCTTCTCTTTTTTCTCTCTGCCTCTCTCTCTCTCTTTTCTTTTTTTTCTTCTCTCTTCTTTTCTCTCTTTTCTTTTTCTCTCTCTGCTTCCTTTTTTCTTCTCTCTTTTCTTTCTGCTTTTCTCTCTTTCTTTCTCTCTTCTTTTTCTTTCTTTCCTCTCTCTGCTCTCTCTTTCTCTCTCTTTGCTTCCTCTTTCTCTCCTCTCTCTCTCCTTCTCTTCTTTTTTTTTCTTCTCTCCTTTGCTCTTTTTCTGTTTTTCTTTTTCTGTCTCTCTCTCTTTCTTTCTTCTCTCCTCTGTCTCTCTCTCTTTCTTCTCTTCTGCTCTGCTTGCTTTTTCTCTTCCTTTTTCTTCTTGCTTTCTTCTTCTCTCTCTCTCCTCTTCTCTTGCTCTCTTTCTCTTGCCTCTTCTTTTCCTTCTCTTCTCCTCTTTTCTTTCTGCCTCTCTCCTCTGCTCTTTCTCTTCTTTTCTGCTTTTCTTCTCTCTTTTTTTTTTTGCTGCTTCCTCTTTCCTTTCTCTCTTTTCTTCTTCCTTCTGCCTCTCTTTCTTGCTCTCTTCTGCTTTTTTCTTTCTTCTTTTTTTTTCTCTTTTCTCTTCCTTTCTTTTCCTTTTCTGTCTCCTTTTTTTTCTTTTGCTCCTTCTTTGCTTTTCCTCTTTTTTTCTTCCTCTTTTTCTGTCCTGCTTTTTTTCTCTCTTGTTTCTTCTTCTTTCTTCTTCTCTCTCTTTTCTTTTCTCTTCTCTTTCTTTTCTCTCTCTGCTCTTTCTTCCTCTTCTCCTCTCTTTCTCTCCTCTCTTTCCTCTCTCTCTTGCTTTCCCTCTGTTCTCTTCCTTCTCTCTGCCTTCCCCCTCCTGCTCTTCTTCCTCTCTTTTTGCTCTCTTTCTCTCCTTCTCTGCTTTTTCTCTTCTCTGCTTCTTTCTCCTTCTTCTCTCTTCTCTTCTCTTTGCTCTCCCTGCTCTGCTCTTTTCCTTTCTCTTCTTGTCTTTTTCTTCTCTCTCCTTCCTTCTCCTGTTCTGCTCTCTTCTTCTCCCTCTTTTTCCTTTTCTTTTGCTTTTCCTCTCCCTTCCTTTTTTTTTGCTCTCTTCTTCTTTTTGCTGCTTCCTCTCTCTTCTCTCTCCTTTTTGCTCTCTTCTCTCTTTTTCCCTCTTTTTTTTTTCTTTGCTGCTTCTCTCTCTCTTCTTTTTTTTTCCTTCTCTCTTTCTCTTTTCTTTCTTCTTCTCTCTCTCTTTTCTCTGCTCTCTGCTCTTTTCTCTTTCTCTTCTGCTCTCTCTCTCTTCTCTTCTCTTTCCTGTTTCTTTTTCTGCTCTTCTTCTTTTTTTTCTTCCTTTCCTTCTCTTTCCTCTGCTGCTTCTTCTTTTTTTTTCTGTTTCTTCTTCCTCTTCTCTCTCTCCTCTTTCTCTGCTTTCCTCTTCTCTCTCCTTCCTCTCTTCTCTCTTCTCTCTCTTTCTTCTGCTTTCCTCCTTCTTTCTGCTTGCTTCTGCTCTCTTCTTTCTTGCTTTGCTCTTTTTCTTTTTCTCCTCTCCTCTTTTCCTTCTTTCTGCTTTTTCTCTTCTTTTCTCTCTTCTTGCTCCTGCTCTTCTTCTCTCTCCTCTTTCTCCTTCTCCCTTCTCTCTTCTCTTTCTTTCTCTTCTTCTCTTCCTTTCTTTCTCTCCTCTCTCTCCTCTTTCTCCTCTTCTCCTCTCTCTCTCCCTCTTTGCTCTTCCTCCTCTTTTTTTCTCCTCTTTTTCCCTCTGTTTCTCTTCTGCTCTCTCTCCTTTTCTTTTTGTCTTTCCTCTTTTCTTTTCTTTTCTCTCTTTTTTCTGTCCTGCTCTCTTTTCTGCTCTCCTCTCTTTCTCTTCTTTCTCTGCTCTTCTCCCTCCTCTCTCTCTCTTTCTCTTGCTCTCTCTGCCTCTCTTTTCTTTTGCTTTCTCTTCTCTCTCTTCTCTCCTTCTTCTTTTTTTCTTTTTTCTTCCTCTTTCTCTTCTCTGCTTGCTTCTCTTTTTCCTCTGTCTCTTCTCTCTCTTTCTTCTCTCTCTCTCTTCTCTTCTTCTCTTTTTTTTTTTGCTTCTCTTTCTTCCTGTCCCTCTCTCTGCTGCTCTTGTTCTCCTTCTTCTTTTTCTCTGCCTTTCTCTGCTTTCCTCTCCTCCTTTCTTTTTTCTCTTCTCTCTCTCTCTCTCTCTTCTCTTTCTCTCTTTTTCTGCTTTTTTCTCTGCCCTTTTTGCTCTCTTTTCTTCTCTCTCTCTTCTTCTTTTTCTGCTCTCTGCTTTCTTCTTTCTCTTTTCCTTCTTGCTTTTTTTCTTTCTTTCTCTTCTGTCTTTCTTCTCTTCTTCTCTCTCTTTTGTCCTTGTCTTCCTCTTTTCTTTTTTTCTCTCTTCTCTCTTCTCTGTGCTTTTCTCCCTCTCTCTCTCTTTTCTCTTTCTCTCTGTCTCCTCTTTCTCTTCCTCTCCTTCTCTTTTTTCTTCTCTTTCTCTCTCTCCTTCTTCTGTCTCTTCTCCTCTGCTTCCCTTCTCTTCCTTTCTTTCTCTCCTCTTTTCTCTTTCTTCTTTGCTCTCTTCCCTCTGCTGCTCCCTTCTTGCTTCCTCTCTCTCTTCTCTCTCTGTTCTCTTTCTTTTTCTTTTTCTCTTCTCTCTCCTCTCTCTTCTCTCTTTCTCTCTTTTCTTCTTTCTCTTTTCCTTCTCTTTTTCTGCTCTTCTTGCTCTCTCTCTTTTTCTCTCTCTTCTTCTCTCTCTCTCTCCTCTCTCTTTTTTTTTTTTCTCTTCTCTGCCTTTCTTTCTCTCTTCTCTTTCTCTTTTTCTTCTGTCCTCTGTCTTTGCCTCTTGCTCTTTTCTGCTTTTCTCTCTCTCCTTCTGCTCTGCTCTTGCTCTCTTCTCTGCTCTTTCTGCCCTCTTTCCTTTCTTCTTCTCTCTCTTTTCTTTTTCTCTTGCTTCTCTTTTTTTCCTCTTCTCTCTCTTCTCCTCTCTCTCTCTTTTTTCTTCTCTTTCCTCTGCTGCTCTCTTTTCTCTCTCCCTCTCCTGCTCTTCTCTCTCTCTCTTCCTCTTCTCTCTTTTTTCTGTCTTTCTCTCTCTTTCCTTTTTCTTTCTCTTCTCTTCTCTCTCTCTCTCCTCTCTCCTTTCCTTTTCTCTTCTCTGCTTCTCTTCTTCTTCTCTTCTCTCTGCTCTCTTTTCTTCTTCCTTTTTTTTTTTCTCCTTCTGCTTTGCTGCTCTCTTTCCTCTCTTTCTTTCTCTCTTGCCCTCTCTCTCTCTTCCTCTTTTTCTCTCTCTTTCTCTTCTCTTCTCTCTCTCTCTCTTCTTCTGTCTCTTCTTGCTTTTTCTCTGCTCTTTCTCTTTCTCTTCTTCTCTCTCTCTCTTTTTCTCTTCTCTTTCTTCTTTTTTTCTCTTCTTTCTTTTTTTTTTTCTTCTTTCTTTTTCCTCTCTTGTTCTCTTTTCTTTCTGCTCTCTCTCTTGCTCTTCCCTTTCTTCTTTTCTTCCTCTTTTTTTCTGCCCTTCTTCTCCTCTTTCCTCTTTTCTCTCTCTCTCTCTTCTGCTCTTTTTTCTCTCCCTTTCTTTCTCTGCTCTCCTTCTCTTTTTCTCTCTCCTGCTTTTCTTTTCTCTCCTTTTTCTCTTTCTCTCTTTTTTTTTCTTCTTTGCTTTTTCTTTTTTTTGCTTTTTTCTCTTCTCTCTCTTTCTCTTCTCTCTCTTCTCTGCTGCTTCTCTTCTCTTTTGTTTTCTCTGCTTTTCTGCTCTTCTTTCTCTGCTCTTTTCCTCTCTCTCTCTCTCTCTCTCTTGCTTCTTTTCTCTTCTCTCTCTTTTTCTCTTCTTCTCTTTCTCCTCTCTCTTCTTCTGTTTTCTCTTCTCTCTTGTCTGCTCTTCTTTCTCTTCTTCTTTCTCTCTCTCTGCTCTTCTTTTTCTTGCTCCCTTGCTCTCTGCTCCTTTCTCCTCTTTCCTGCTGTCTCTCTTCCCTCTCTCTCTCTTCTTTCTTTCTCTTTTCTCTTTCTTTTCTTCTCTTCTCTCTTCTCCTTCTCTCTTTTTTCTTTTCTCTCTTCTCTTTTCTCTTTTCTGCTTTTTTCTTCTGTCTCCCCTTCCTTTTCTCCTGTTCCTTTCTCTCTCTCTTCTCTCTTCTGCTCTCTCTCTCTCTCTTCCCTTCTCTTCTTCTCTGTCTTTGCTCCCTTCTTTCTCCTTTTTTCTTCTCTTCTCTCTCTCTGCTTCTTCCCTCTGCTTTCTTCTTCTCTTCTTCTTTTCCCTTCCTCTCTCTTCTTCCTCCTCTTTCTTCCCCCTCCCCTTCCTCCCTGCTTTCTTTTTTCCTCTTTTTCTTTTTTTTTTCTCTTGCTTCTGCTCTTTCCTTCTCTCTCTTTTTTCTCTTCTCTCTCTCCTCTGTCTGCTTCTCTTTTTCTCTCTCTCTCTCTCTCTGCTCCTCTTTTCTTTCTTCTCCTCTTTTCTTGTCTTTCCTTTCTCTTTCTCTCTGCTTTTTTCTTCTTCTCTTTTCCCTTCTGCTTGCTTCTTTTTTTGCCCTCTCCTTTCTTCTTCTTGCTTTCTTTGCTCTCTCTTCCTCTTCCTCTTTCTCTCTTTTCTCTCTTTGCTTCCTGCTCTTTGCTCTTCTTTCCTTTCTCCCTCTGCTCTGTCTTCTCTCTCCCTCTGCTCTTCTTCTTTCTTTTCTTTCTTCTCTTCCTGCTTTCTCTCCCTCTTCTTTCTTCCTGCTCCCTTGCTGTCTTTGTTTTTCTCCTCTTTTGCTTCTCTTTTTTTTCTCTCTTTGCCTTTTTCTCCCTTTGCTCTTCTTTCTCTTTCTCTTCTCTCTTCTCTCTCTCTTCTCTCCTTTTTCTGCTTGCTTTTTCTCTGCTCTCTTCTCTCTCTCTTTTTCTCTTGCTCCTTCTCTCTCTCTCTCTCTCTCTGCTTCTTTCTTTCTCTTTTTCTTGCTTCTCTCTCTCTTGCCTCTTCTTTCTCTTCTTCTTTCTCTTGCTTCTCTTTTCTTTCTCTCTTCTCTCTTCTGTTTGCTTCTTTTCTCTCCTGCTCTCCTTGTTCTGTTTCTCTCTTCTCTCTCCTTCTCTCCTCTTTCTTTCTCCTTTTGTTCTCTTCCTTCTTTCTCTCTCTTTCCTCCCTTCTTTCTTCTGTGTGCTCTGTTTTTTTTTCTGCTCTGCTCTTCTTTCTCTGTTTTCTTCTTTCTTTCTCTCTTTTCCCTTCTCTCTTTTCTCTTCCTTTTCCCTTCTCTCCTGCTCTTTTTTTTCTGCTCTCTCTCTCTCTTCTTGCTCTCTCTCTTTCTTCTCCTTCTCTTTCTCCTCTTTTTTCCCTTCTCCTTTTTTTCTCTTCTTTTGCTTCTTTCTTGCTCCTTGCCTCTTTTTTCTCCTCTCTCTCTGCTTTTTCTCTCTTTTTCTCTTTTTCTCTCTCTCTCCTCTTTTTTCTTGCTTTCCTCTTTTTCTCTCTCTTTTCTTTTTCCTCTTCTTTCTCTCTCTCTCTCTCCTCTTCTTTCTCTCTCTCTCTTTTCTGCTCTTTCTTTTTCTCTCTCCTTCTTTTTTCTCTGCCTCTTCTGTCTGCTTTCTTCTGTCTCTGCTCTCTCTCTTTTTTTCTCTTCTTCTCTCTGCCTTCTGCTTTCCTTTCTCTCCTTTTTCTCTTTTCCTTCTCTCTTTCTGCTTCTCTCTCTTTTCTGCTCTTTCTGCTCTCCCTCTTTTCTCTTCCTCTTCCTCTTTCTTCTTCTCTCTCCTTCTGCTGCTCTCTCTTCTCTTTTCTTTCTCTTCTTCTTCCTTCTTTCTCCTGCCCTCTGCTGCTCTTCTCTTTTCTGCTTTTTTCCCTTCTCTCTCTTTCTCTCTCTTTCCCTCTCTCCTTCTTCTCTCTCTCTCTCTCTCTCTCTGCTTCTCTGCTCTCTCCTCTTTTCTTTGCTGCTTCTGCTTTGCTTCTTTCTCCTCTCTGCCCCCCTTCTTCTCTGCTTTTGCCTTGCTTTCTCTCTCTCTTTGCTCTTCTGCTCTTCTCTTGCTGTCTCTTTTCTCTTTTTTTCTTCTTTTTCTTTGTTCTTCTTTTCTCCTTTCTCTCTCTTCTCTCTCTCTCTTCTTCTTCTCTTTCTTTTCTCTGCTCTTCTTTTCCTTCTTCTGTTCTTTCTGCTCTGCTGCTTCTCTCTCTGCCTTTCTCTCTTTTTTCTTCTCTTCCTCTCTCTCTGCTCTCTCTCTTTTTCTCTTTTCTCTCTCTTTCTTCTTCTCTTTTCTTTGTCTCTCCTTTCTTTTTTTCCTTCCTCTCTGCTCTGCTCCTTCTCTGCCTCTTCTCTCCTCTCTTCTTCTTCTTTTTTCCCTTCTTTCTCTCTCCTCTCTCTCTCCTCCTCCTTCTCTTTTTCCTCTTGCTTTTTTTTTCTTTCTTTTCCTTCTCCTTTTTCTTTTTTCTTTCTCTGCCCTCTGCTCTTTCTCTCTTTTGCTTCTTCCTCTTTTTTCTCTCTCCTTGCTTTTTCTCTTCTTCTCTCTGCTTTCTCTCTCTTCTTTCTGCTCCTCCTTCTTCTCTCCTGTCCTTCTGCTCCTTTGTCTCTCTTCTTTTCTCTCTCTGCTCTCTCTTTTTCTCTTTTTTCTCTCTGCTCTCTCTTCTTTTCTCTCTTCTCTGTCTCCTCTGCTTTTCCTCTTTTTCTGTTTCCTCCTCTCTTTTTCCTCTTTTCTCTCTTCTTCCCTGTTCCTCTTTGCCTCTTTTCTTCTTTTCTCTTGTCTTTTTTTTTCTGTCTTCCTTCCTCTCTCTCTTTGCTCTTCTCCTCTCCCTTTTCTGCTTGCTGCTTTCTCTTGCTTCTCTGCTGCTTTCTTCTCTGCTTTTTTTTTCTTTCTTGTCCCTCTCCTTTCTGTCTGCTTGCTCTTTCTTTCTTTCTTTTTTGCTTTGTTCCTTTCCTCTCTTTTCTCTCTCCTGTCCTGCTCTTGCCTCTCTTTTGCTTTTCCTCTCTTCCTTCTTTCTCTTCCCTCTCCCTCTCTTTCTGTCCTTGCCTCTTGCTCTTCCCCCTGCTTCTTTCTTTTCTTTGTCTTTTTTCTTTCTTTCTCTTTTCTCTCTTTCCTCTCTCTTCTTTCCTTTCTGCTCCTTCTCTTTCTTTCTCCTTGCTTCTCTGCTCTTCTGCTTTCTCTTTGCTTTGCTCCTCTCTTTCTGCCTGCTTTCTCTTCTGTTCTTTTCTTTCTCTTCCCTCTCTTTTTCTCTCCTTTTTCTTTTTCTTTCCTCTTTCTTCCTTTCCTTGCTCTTTTTCTTCTTCTCTTTTCTTTCCTTTTCTTTCTCTCTTTTTCTTTGTTTTCTCTCTCTCTCTCTCTTTTTCCTCTGCCTTCTCTTTCCTCTTGCTCTCTTTCTTCTTCTCTCTTCTTCTCTGCCTCCTCTTTTTCTTCTCTCTTTTCTTGCTTTCTTTTCTTCTTCTTTCTCTTCTTTTTTTTTTCTTCCTTTTCTTTCTTTTTTGCTTCTCTTCTGCTCTGCTCTCTTTCTCTGCTTTTTTTTTGCTTTTTTTTTCTTTCTTCTCTTGCTTTTTTCTTCCTCCTCTGCTTTTTCTCTTTGCTTCTTTTTTTCTGCTCCTCTTTGTTCTTTTTTTCTCTTTTCTTTCTCTCCTTTCTCTTCTCTCTTTCTCTCTCTCTTTTTTGCTCTTCTTTTTCTCTTTCTTTTTTTTCTTTCCTCTGCTTCTTTCCTCTTCTTTCTTCTCTTTCTTTTTCTCTCTGCCTCTTCTGCTTTTGTGTTCCTTCTTTCTCTTTTCTCCTTCTTTCTTTCTCTCTTCTCTTTTCCTTCTGTTTCTGTCTCTTTTTTTCTCTTTTTTTTTTCTTTGCTTCTCTTTTTTCTGCTCCTTTTCTCCTCTCTTTTCTTTGCTCTTCTCTCTCTTTGCCTTTTTTCTCTTCTTTTCTGCCTTTCTTTTTGTTCCCTTGCTCTCTCTGTCTTTTTTTCTTGCCTTTTGCCTTGTTCCTGCTCCCCTTTCTGCTGCTTCTCTCTTCTGCCCTGTCTTCTTTGCTTTTTCCTGTCTTTTCTTTCTTCTTCCTTTCTCCCTTTCTCTCTTCCTTTGTTGTGCTGCTTCTTGTTCTTCTTTTCTCTCTTTTGCCTCTTCTTCTTTCTCCTCTTTCTCTCTTCTTCTCTGCCTGCTCTGTTGGTCTTGCTTCCTCCTGCCCTTCCTGCCTTGCTTTTTCTTCTTTCTGTTCTTTTCTGACCTCTTCTCCTCTTCTCTTCTTTTGTCTGCTCTTCCTCTGCTTCCTTTCCTCCTTCTCTCCTTCTGCTTCTTT